>JALAZF010000340.1:5955000-6555000 GCA_022829125.1 Lathyrus tuberosus
GCGAGTGTTCGCCAGGGACGTTCGCCTAGCGAACTTTGGGTGTTTTCAGCTTTGTTTGGTTCTACCTTGCTTCGCTGAGTTGTTCGCTAGGCGAAGGGAGAGGCAAGTGTTCGCCAGGGTGTTCGCGAAGCGAACTTTATGTCTGTTTTTTTTCTGTTTGTGCATTCGCCAGGAGCTTCGCCTAGCGAAGGCTCGTTGGGACGTTCGCCTAGCGAACATGGCTGTGTATGAAATTTTGTTTCCTTCGTAACTTTTGCGTCGTTTATCCGTTTTGCGTATTCTTGATATCGATGTGGAACTATGAACAACCTCTATCTAATAGAAGGGAGAAATATGGGTTTTAAGGCCCGATTAAATAAATCGGAGGGAACCGTTAATCGGCGTAATATGCGATATGTGGAATTATGTGTTTTAATTGTGTGATTGATGAATAATTGCCTATGTTCCTATTGTTATGCATGTTAAAATATGAAATAGGTAGAGTGTGGAGTATCACCGTGAACAATTGTCAGATAGTGTGGAATAACATTGTGACAACGCTCGTGCAGAAGAGGCTGAGGCGTGTGTCTAGTAATAATAACCGGTTTATCTTGCGGTGTAGTTTCATGAGACTCGAGCACCTCCTCTGAGACATATGTACAATTACTTGGCAGGTTTGATTCCCGTGTATAGTACGATTGGAGCCTACGGGTAAAGAGACTTGTGACGGTGTACGGGCCGTGTGAAGTGACGGATCACGGTGTACGGACCGATGATCCCGAATCTAATTCGTATGCCAAGTAAATACAAGGATCCATGACTCGAATCGTCTTCTAGACGTAGAAGCGGACGGGAACAGGGGATACCTTGGTACGGTTATTGATTTGTGAGATTCTGGAGTAATAGGCTCAGAACTTACTTTGGTACTATTGTGAGTTAACAGGCTCACGAGTATGAATGTATTTGTATCGTGTGTGTACTCAAGTCACTTCCCTTCACTTTGACTTGAGTTAGGCTTATTAGAACCCTGTAGAGCCGAGAGGACTATAAGATAGCGAACTCACTGAGATTTGATGTATCTCACCCCACTATTGTTGTTTACATCACAGGTTCAGCGAAGGGTAAGGATAAAGTGGTTTGAATTTTTCGTATGAATCGTAGCTTTTGAGATGGCATGGCTTCCGCTATGGCATTTTATTTTGAGATCATTGTATTGATCTAGTTCTTAGTGCTTTTTGGGACATCTTGTATACGTTATGCCGTAGGATTTAGAACTTTGTATTTAGGGCATTTAGTGTATACAATGTGTTAACTAGGAACTTGTACATATATATTTCAGTACCAAACGTATTATTCATGCATGATATATATTTGATGTATGTATGTATATGTGGGCTTTACAATATATATATATATATATATATATATATATATATATATGTGTGTGTGTGTGTGTGTATATATGTATATATATATATATATATATATATATACCAAATTTGCAATTTGCAGCAGCGGAGGGATCTTTACAAAACCTTTGTAAGTACAAAACCTGAAAATATTTTATAAAACTGGAAATTTTTTGTTCTGAGTACAAAGGAAACTCAGATTTTAATTTATAGGCGCATAAGCCTGGAGACCGGTAACCGATTCAACTGGTAAAAAGAAAAAACAAACAAAAACAAAAACAGAAAAGTCAAAAAGTAAAAGCCGGGTGCGCACTGGGCCCCATCGACACTGTTTACTTTACGACTTTAGTGCTATCAGACAAAAGCTAAAAACAAAACGTCATTATCTCTGAAAGAGACCCCAGGCATAGTGGGGGACAACTTTATTAAAGTTGACACTAAAAACAAAAGATAAGATTCCATTATCTTTGTCTGGCAACACCTATTATTGAGATGGACGCTTCCCTTTGTCTTTTCTGACTTGTTGGCTCATTGCTACAGTCATAGAATCCCATAAATCTTCTAGGGTTGGGGTAGGTTCCTCTTCTTCTTGAGATTCTCCGGCGAGGAAGTTGGTGTCCATAGAGTCTCTGGAGGATACTGACATATTATCCCTGCTATTTGAAGGAAAAGCTTTTAAAAACTGTTTCTTCATGTGGTCTAAAGTCCTGACCATAATTTCCTCATCAGATTCTTGGGGGAACTTATTCTGAAAAAGCTCTTTAAGAGAGGTTAGAGACATATTTTGGGAGTTTTGCTCCACAATTCCTGAAGACTTATCTTCTTCTATTACAGCCTTAATTTCTGTTATCTTGGCTTTAATATCTCCTTGGTTCATCTTGTTCCACCATTTGTAGAAGAATTGTCTTTCTAAAATGGGGGTATTATAATTGTCTTTGGAGATATTCAGATTCCATCTCCAAATCCAAGGAATTTGAAACTTGGCAAAGAAAATTAAAGGACATTGTCCTATAATAATAACATCACCCATTGTTAAGGGACTGAATTCACACCAAGGAGCGCATAAGTTCCTAATCTCTTCAGGTAAAATATCCAGAGAAGGACCAAATTTAACCCACCATTGGTAAAACCAACTTGGTACAGGTTTTTCCAGAATTTCTGGATTGATAATGAAAAACCACGAATGCTTATTTTTAGGGTTCTGATAGTAAAAGGTTTGGGTAAAAGCTTGAATGTAATCCCAGTAATTGAAGTAAATATATTTTCCTTCTCCTACACTGATTGCCCTGTCATTGTTGGGATTCAAACCCCATTCTTTAGGGGAAAGTATACGCTTGATATGGCATTTACTGAAGTTTATGAAACTGCCAGGATTATTGTTTTGATAGTGATGAGTAATATCCACAGACTTTGTTATTATTAACAAAATCTCCAAATTAGGTCTTGCATTACCATAAAGACCAGTATACCCTCTAGATTCAACGTATCTTTCCTTAATTGCCCAAGCATTGTTTGGGTATAATTTTACATCTTCTTCCTCAATATGCATGAGGATTTCCGTAGCTGAACTTTCCAAATAATCAGTAATTTGATTTTCCTCAACTGTTATGGTATCTTTATAATATACTTTAATTTGAGAAGCATCAATTTGATGTTGTGGCATATCTCTAGCTTGCTGCCTAGCCCTATGGGCCGTGACTTGAGTCCAGTATCCTATTAGGGACATACTCTCTTGGGCAAAGAGTGGCATTTTGCTACTCTGGCCTCTTTCAATCCCTTGGGAAAAAGCTCCTCTTCTCCCTCCTCCTCTAGAAAAGGTTAACATTGATGTTAACCCTGTAAAAATTCACGTGTTAAAAAATCAGCAAGTGAATTATTTTCACCTTTTATATATTCAATGTCAAAATCAAATACAGATAATTGAGATTGCCAAATTGCAAATATTTGTTTAGACACAAGACTTTTGACATCTTTTTCTATAATAGATTTAGCAGAGCTACAATCTATTTTTAACAGAAATTTCTGGTTTAATAAATCATCTTGGAATTTCGAGATACATTTTATAATAGAAAGCATTTCTTTCTTAATAGTGGCATATTTTACCTGAGTAGGGTTCCATTTCCCTGAAGTAAATCTGACAAGGACTTGTTTATTTGTATCAGGTATAACCTGTTTTAAGATACCTCCATAACCTATATTAGAGGCATCAGTTTCCACAATCTTAAAATATTTAGGATTGGCTAATGAAAGACAGGGTAAGGTTTTAACCCTAGCCTTTATACGTCTCATCGCCTGAGTATGTTGCTCAGTCCAGGGACTAGGATTTTTCCTCAGTCTATCATATAAGATAGCAGTGTCTTTAGCCAAATCTTTATAATAATCTGAAATATAATTCAGGCTGCCTAAGAATCTTTGTAACTGAGTTTTGTCAGAAATTACATCTGGAAATTTAGATGCAAACTCAATACTTCTTTCTATGGGGATGATTGTTCCCTGATCAATTTCATGTCCCAAAAATCCCACTTTTGTTTGAAAGAGTTTCATTTTAGGGGCAAAATGACTAACCCGTTATGTTTGATTAATCCCTTGAATATTTTCAAATGCTTAATATGCTGTTCAATGGTTTTAGAAAATACTAAAACATCATCTATATAAACAATACAAAATTCTGTATAAGGAATGAATATATCATTCATTATGTTTTGGAATTCAGAAGGGGCATTCTTGAGCCCAAATGGAAGAACATTCCATTCATAATGTCCAAAAGGGACAGTAAAAGCAGTTTTATATCTATCTGCTTCTTTTATCTGGATTTGCCAATATCCAGATTTCATATCAAAATTTGAAAATATAGCAGATTCACTTAATCTATCTAACAAATCTTTTTTGTTAGGAATTGGATACCTGATCCATTTTAAGACCTTATTAAGGGGTTTGTAATTAATAACAAGTCTTGGAACTCCTCGTTCCTTCTCTGCGTTTTTGTTAACATAAAATGCAGTACAACTCCAAGGAGATTTGGATGGTCTAATAAGACCTTTCTGTAAGAGAGAATCTATTTCTTTCTTACATAATTCCAAGTATTCTTGGTTCATTTGAGCCGGTCTGGCTTTAGTAGGGATTAGGCTTTCATTAAAGCCATCCTCATAGGGTAAAGCAATTATATGCTTCTTTCTGTCCCAAAATGCATTAGGAAGATCATTACAAACTTCTAGTTTGAATTGTTCCTCAATCAATTTGATTTGAGATTGTATTCCTTTTTGGTTGAGTTGCTCTTTAATAGTTAGCAACTGAATTTCTTCTTGTAGGAAATTAATTTGTTTCTTTTTACCTAACAAACTATCTTTGATCTCATTGATCAGTCTGGTTTGAGGAACAGTTATAAATTCAAAGATAATTTCTTGATTATTTATTTTAGTAAAAATTCCTTTAGGACTGGTACTAAAAGGCATAATTTGATGAAGAAAAGGTGTTCCCAATATGATTCTATGGGTCATATTTTTGACTGAGATGAAATGGGTTGGTAAGCATATTTGCTTAGTACAAACATAAGCATTGTTAATTTTATAATTAACTTGTAGTTTATCTCCACCAGCATGGGTAAGAGACTGGGTTGTCTTATCAAAATATTTGGTTGGGATTATTCCTTCTTGGAGGCAATTAAGGCCAGCTCCGCTATCAACGAGAGCTATCTCATTCTCTAAAATATACTGTTTACTAATTACCAAAGTAATTTTCACAAACCATTTTTGTGAAGTAACATGGTCAAGGAGGGTAACATTAGGCTTTTCTCCCCAATTAATATTATTATTATTTAGGGTTTCATTAGAAGGTATTTTTATATTGTTTTCCAAGAAAGTAATTCTTGTGGATAAGCCATTGTTATCCTTTTTCATCTGAACCATTTCAGCTTTTAGTTGATTTATCTCATGTTTCAAATCATTGATTGAAACTGGATTTTCTCTGATATTGGTATTCTAAAATCTAGATAAGACTTCACTAAATTGATAAGGAGCTTCCAAAATTTTTGGAACTTCTTCTCTTCTAGAAGTTTCTCCTATTAACGTTTCTAACATTTTTCTTTTCAGATCATTGTCTGGGATGGATTCTATAAATTTTATAATTCCATCTTGATCTGAAGTTAGAACATTAACATTTAAACCATTCATTTCAACAATGGATTTCCAATACTCCACTTCATCACTGCATTGACACTTATTGTTGTCACAGTTCTCATCCTCGGTATCAGAATTATATAAAATTCCTAATTCATCTTCATCAGATGTACTAGAATTGGATTCAGTATCCATTAACAAGACTTTTCAAGTTTATTTCTAAGCTCTTCATCCTCAATTTCATGAAGGGATTTCTTGGTCCAACATTGGTTAGCATAATGGCCATTCTTTCCACATTTGTGACATATAATGTCCATCTTTTTAGCTTTACGCTTTTCCTTAGGTTGGTAGGGTTTGGATTTAGCAGGCTTGCTAGGGTATTGTTTCTTGTAAGGATTTTTCTTGAAAGGTTTCCTTTTAAAATCCTTATAAGGTTTAGACTTTTTCTGCTTCTGCCTTTCTCTATTAGGCTTAGAGGATTTGCCTATATCATAAGCAAACTATTCACAGAAATCACCTAATTGATGTTTCTCTGTTTTTTTTTTTGTTTCTTAAGCTGATTTCTAAGCTTAATATCATTGCATAATGATAAACCTTCATTAATGCAGCAACATATGATTTCACCATAAGTCAATTGATCATAATTGATACTAATCCCGTCATTCTTATTTCTCAGACCTTGTCTGATTTTCTCAGCAAAGAAGTGTGGAAGCCCATCCACAAACTTAGACTTCCAATGTGGTGAATTGGAATTATTGAGTTGATAGACTCTTGAGAGAAAAGTATCTTTGTACCACCTAAAATGTCCTAAGGAAGGGCATCTAAGGTTCTGTAAAAGAGTATTAATTTTTTCTGCTATGGGCATATTTGTTCCTACAAAATGTTGTAAGACTGTGAGACACAAGGTATAAACTGCATCTTCTTCTCCTGTAGTTCCAACAGGGGTACTTCCAGTAACTAGGGAAGTGCTAGTAGTAATATCAGTCTTAACCATTTTCTTATGGGTTAAGATTTCCTTCTTTTGAATATCTGTGAGATAATGATCCCACCATCCTCTTAGTTGGCCAACAAAACCAGCTGTTATAAATGTTGCAATAGTACTGTCTGCGTTTCCTTGTTGTTTATAGACAGTGGAGTACATGATCATCCTATGAATCATGTCAAGGATTTGTTTGTCATTTAACCCATCTATGTTCCATTCATAGATAGCTTTGCCAGAGTATGAATTCTGGTAGGTTTCTGGCTCCTCATAGAGCAGATCCTGAGGTGAAGGTCTATGGTAGTAATATTTTTCTACTGGTCGAGGAACATAAACTGGGTTAATCGTTTCATCCTTGTTTATGTTGATATTTGCAAACATATTTGCAAGCTCATCAACATTTTCAGAGTTTTCAACATCAGAATATGATTCTGATATAATAGAAAGATTTATTTCTTTTAATTTCTGATCTAAGGCTTTTAGAAATTCTTCACTATTACTTTCCATCTTAAAATTCGTAATAGGAATAGGTGGTTGGATTAAGGGAATATCCTTAGGCTCCTGAGTTTCAGGTTGTTTGGATTTCTGTAAGGCTTCCATCAACATTTTTTGTTGAGCCATTTGTTCTTCAATTAGTTTTCTTAATGACGCTAAGTCATTTTCCATGGAAATTAATTGATCTCCAACACAAACTAAGTAAGCATTAGTGTAGTTTTGAGATTTGATTATAGCATTGATCTCCCTGATCGTTGCTTGGTTATATTCAACCTTTTGAAGAGTTAAAAAAGTCGTGGCTTCTATGTTGGGACTTATTTTGTATAGATTGGCTGGGAGGAAATGGTGAATTAATAATTTCTTTTCCAGTGTCCCAAGGTTTCTGGAGGACCATTATGTCACTTTCCATTCTTTTAACATATTGTTCTAGAAACCATCTAGGAAATGTAATGAAATCTTGGACCGCGTCCAAATAGGTATAATAGATTTCTTTTATTTCTCTGATTTCTCCTATAGAGAATTTATTATAAAACCATGCTCTAAATTCTGCATGTTTAGGGGTCATAAACTCATCATTGATGAGTTTCCTCCAACAACTTCCTTCTGAATAGTCGTATCTATTCATAATGAAAAATTCATGTTAGATTCAGTAGGGGATTTCCTACCTGTAGGGTTATGGTAAATTCCATAAGGTATTTGGTTATTGCTTATTTTAATATTCTCAACAGCTTCAATTTCCTCCTTGAGTTGAGAGGTTGAACATCTGCTAGGTAATTGGTCATTAGCAGTGTAGAATTCATTTACAGAATTGGTAGAATATCTACCAGAGTGTGAAACAGACCTAGGGATTCTAACAATCCTTTTAGGTGTGAAACTTATTTCTAAGTCTCCTGATTGGGTTTGGAGAATTTGGTCTATATCCTGATTTAGGATAGGTTTAGGTTCCAAAGCATTAGGCAAGGACCATGTTTATGGGAAATTAATTTCATCCCATTTAATTAACCTATTGGTTGCCACCTTAGAGGTTACAAGATTGGTCTGGACTAGTGTTATTTGAGGGACGTCAAAACATTATAATAAACCCTATAGCAAACAGTCATAATTTCACTTCCAGGTTTAAAATTATAACCATTAGTATGAATGGTTAACTCTAAAGCTTTTAATATGTTCCTATCTGTCATAGACAAACTTAGATTGGGTGATATTTCAAAAAATGTTGATGGAAGCCTTACAGAAATCCAAACAACCTGAAACTCAGGAGCCTAAGGATATTCCCTTAATCCAACCACCTATTCCTATTACGAATTTTAAGATGGAAAGTAATAGTGAAGAATTTCTAAAAGCCTTAGATCAGAAATTAAAAGAAATAAATCTTTCTGTTATATCAGAATCATATTCTGATGTTGAAGACTCTGAAAATGTTGATGAGCTTGCAAATATGTTTGCAAATATCAACATAAACAAGGATGAAACGATTAACCCAGTTTATGCTCCTCGGCCAGTAGAAAAATATTACTACCATAGACCTTCACCTCAGGATCTGCTCTATGAGGAGCCAGAAACCTACCAGAATTCATACTCTGGCAAAGCTATCTATGAATGGAACATAGATGGGTTAAATGACAAACAAATCCTTGACATGATTCATAGGATGATCATGTACTCCACTGTCTGTAAACAACAAGGAAGCGCAGACAGTACTATTGCAACATTTATAACAGCTGGTTTTGTTGGCCAACTAAGAGGATGGTGGGATCATTATCTCACAGATATTCAAAAGAAGGAAATCTTAACCCATAAGAAAATGGTTAAGACTGATATTACTACTAGCACTTCCCTAGTTACTGGAAGTACCCCTGTTGGAACTACAGGAGAAGAAGATGCAGTTTATACCTTGTGTCTCACAGTCTTACAACATTTTGTAGGAACAAATATGCCCATAGCAGAAAAAATTAATACTCTTTTACAGAACCTTAGATGCCCTTCCTTAGGACATTTTAGGTGGTACAAAGATACTTTTCTCTCAAGAGTCTATCAACTCAATAATTCCAATTCACCACATTGGAAGTCTAAGTTTGTGGATGGGCTTCCACACTTCTTTGCTGAGAAAATCAGACAAAGTCTGAGAAATAAGAATGACGGGATTAGTATCAATTATGATCAATTGACTTAGGGTAAAATCATATGTTGCTGCATTAATGAAGGTTTATCATTATGCAATGATATTAAGCTTAGAAATCAACTTAAGAAACAAAAAAAAATAGAGAAACATCAATTAGGTGATTTCTGTGAACAGTTTGCTTATGATATAGGCAAATCCTCTAAGCCTAATAGAGAAAGGCAGAAGCAGAAAAAGTCTAAACCTTATAAGGATTTTAAAAGGAAACCTTTCAAGAAAAATCCTTACAAGAAACAATACCCTAGCAAGCCTGCTAAATCCAAACCCTACCAACCTAAGGAAAAGCGTAAAGCTAAAAAGATGGACATTATATGTCACAAATGTGGAAAGAATGGCCATTATGCTAACCAATGTTGGACCAAGAAATCCCTTCATGAAATTGAGGATGAAGAGCTTAGAAATAAACTTGAAAAGTCTTGTTAATGGATACTGAATCCAATTCTAGTACATCTGATGAAGATGAATTAGGAATTTTATATAATTCTGATACCGAGGATGAGAACTGTGACAACAATAAGTGTCAATGCAGTGATGAAGTGGAGTATTGGAAATCCATTGTTGAAATGAATGGTTTAAATGTTAATGTTCTAACTTCAGATCAAGATGGAATTATAAAATTTATAGAATCCATCCCAGACAATGATCTGAAAAGAAAAATGTTAGAAACGTTAATAGGAGAAACTTCTAGAAGAGAAGAAGTTCCAAAAATTTTGGAAGCTCCTTATCAATTTAGTGAAGTCTTATCTAGATTTTAGAATACCAATATCAGAGAAAATCCAGTTTCAATCAATGATTTGAAACATGAGATAAATCAACTAAAAGCTGAAATGGTTCAGATGAAAAAGGATAACAATGGCTTATCCACAAGAATTACTTTCTTGGAAAACAATATAAAAATACCTTCTAATGAAACCCTAAATAATAATAATATTAATTGGGGAGAAAAGCCTAATGTTACCCTCCTTGACCATGTTACTTCACAAAAATGGTTTGTGAAAATTACTTTGGTAATTAGTAAACAGTATATTTTAGAGAATGAGATAGCTCTCGTTGATAGCGGAGCTGGCCTTAATTGCCTCCAAGAAGGAATAATCCCAACCAAATATTTTGATAAGACAACCCAGTCTCTTACCCATGCTGGTGGAGATAAACTACAAGTTAATTATAAAATTAACAATGCTTATGTTTGTACTAAGCAAATATGCTTACCAACCCATTTCATCTCAGTCAAAAATATGACCCATAGAATCATATTGGGAACACCTTTTCTTCATCAAATTATGCCTTTTAGTACCAGTCCTAAAGGAATTTTTACTAAAATAAATAATCAAGAAATTATCTTTGAATTTATAACTGTTCCTCAAACCAGACTGATCAATGAGATCAAAGATAGTTTGTTAGGTAAAAAGAAACAAATTAATTTCCTACAAGAAGAAATTCAGTTGCTAACTATTAAAGAGCAACTCAACCAAAAAGGAATACAATCTCAAATCAAATTGATTGAGGAACAATTCAAACTAGAAGTTTGTAATGATCTTCCTAATGCATTTTGGGACAGAAAGAAGCATATAATTGCTTTACCCTATGAGGATGGCTTTAATGAAAGCCTAATCCCTACTAAAGCCAGACCGGCTCAAATGAACCAAGAATACTTGGAATTATGTAAGAAAGAAATAGATTCTCTCTTACAGAAAGGTCTTATTAGACCATCCAAATCTCCTTGGAGTTGTACTGCATTTTATGTTAACAAAAACGCAGAGAAGGAACGAGGAGTTCCAAGACTTGTTATTAATTACAAACCCCTTAATAAGGTCTTAAAATGGATCAGGTATCCAATTCCTAACAAAAAAGATTTGTTAGATAGATTAAGTGAATCTGCTATATTTTCAAATTTTGATATGAAATCTGGATATTGGCAAATCCAGATAAAAGAAGCAGATAGATATAAAACTGCTTTTACTGTCCCTTTTGGACATTATGAATGGAATGTTCTTCCATTTGGGCTCAAGAATGCCCCTTCTGAATTCCAAAACATAATGAATGATATATTCATTCCTTATACAGAATTTTGTATTGTTTATATAGATGATGTTTTAGTATTTTCTAAAACCATTGAACAGCATATTAAGCATTTGAAAATATTCAAGGGATTAATCAAACATAACGGGTTAGTCATTTTGCCCCTAAAATGAAACTCTTTCAAACAAAAGTGGGATTTTTGGGACATGAAATTGATCAGGGAACAATCATCCCCATAGAAAGAAGTATTGAGTTTGCATCTAAATTTCCAGATGTAATTTCTGACAAAACTCAGTTACAAAGATTCTTAGGCAGCCTGAATTATATTTCAGATTATTATAAAGATTTGGCTAAAGACACTGCTATCTTATATGATAGACTGAGGAAAAATCCTAGTCCCTAGACTGAGCAACATACTCAGGCCATGAGACGTATAAAGGTTAGGGTTAAAACCTTACCCTGTCTTTCATTAGCCAATCCTAAATATTTTAAGATTGTGGAAACTGATGCCTCTAATATAGGTTATGGAGGTATCTTAAAACAGGTTATACCTGATACAAATAAACAAGTCCTTGTCAGATTTACTTCAGGGAAATGGAACCCTACTCAGGCAAAATATGCCACTATTAAGAAAGAAATGCTTTCTATTATAAAATGTATCTCGAAATTCCAAGATGATTTATTAAACTAGAAATTTCTGTTAAAAATAGATTGTAGCTCTGCTAAATCTATTATAGAAAAAGATGTCAAAAGTCTTGTGTCTAAACAAATATTTGCAAATTGGCAATCTCAATTATCTGTATTTGATTTTGACATTGAATATATAAAAGGTGAAAATAATTCACTTGCTGATTTTTTAACACGTGAATTTTTACAGGGTTAACATCAATGTCAACCTTCTCTAGAGGAGGAGGGAGAAGAGGGGGGAGAAGAGGAGCTTTTTCCCAAGGGATTGAAAGAGGCCAGAGTAGCAAAATGCCACTCTTTGCCCAAGAGAGTATGTCCCTAATAGGAGACTGGACTCAAGTCACGGCCCATAGGGCTAGGCAGCAAGCTAGAGATATGCCACAGCATCAAATTGATGCTTCTCAAATTAAAGTATCTTATAAAGATACCATAACAGCTGAGGAAAATCAAATTACTGATTATTTGGAAAGTTCAGCTACGGAAATCCTCATGCATATTGAGGAAGAAGATGTAAAATTATACCCAAACAATGCTTGGGCAATTAAGGAAAGATACCTTGAATCTAGAGGGTATACTGCTCTTTATGGTAAGGCAAAACCTAATTTGGAGATTTTGTTAATAATAACAAAGTCTGTGGATATTACTCGTCACTATCAAAATAATAATCCTGACAGTTTCATAAACTTCAGTAAATGCCATATCAAGCGTATATTTTCCCCTAAAGAATGGGGTTTGAATCCCAACAATGACAGGGCAATAAGTGTAGGAGAAGGAAAATATATTTACTTCAATTACTGGGATTACATTCAAGCTTTTACCCAGACCTTTTACTATCAGAACCCTAAAAATTAGCATTCGTGGTTTTTCATTATCAATCCAGAAATTCTGGAAAAACCTGTACCAAGTTGGTTTTACCAATCGTGGGTTAAATTTGGTCCTTCTCTGGATATTTTACATGAAGAGATTAGGAACTTATACGCTCCTTAGTGTGAATTCAGTCCCTTAACAATGGGTGATGTTATTATTATAGGACAATGTCCTTTAATTTTCTTTGCCAAGTTTCAAATTCCTTGGATTTGGAGATGGAATCTGAATATCTCCAAAGACAATTATAATATCCCCATTTTAGAAAGACAATTCTTCTACAAATGGTGGAACAAGATGGACCAAGGAGATATTAAAGCCAAGATAACAGAAATTAAGGTTGTAATAGAAGAAGATAAGTCTTCAGGAATTGTGGAGCAAAACTCCCAAAATATGTCTCTAACCTCTCTTAAAGAGCTTTTTCAGAATAAGTTCCCTCAAGAATCTGATGAGGAAATTATGGTCAGGACTTTAGACCACATGAAGAAACAGTTTTTAAAAGCTTTTCGTTCAAATAGCAGAGATAATATGTCAGTATCCTCCAGAGACTCCATGGACACCAACTTCCTCGCAGGAGAATCTCAAGAAGAAGAGGAACCTACCCCAACCCTAGAAGATTTCTGGGATTCTATGACTATAGCAATGAGCCAACAAGTCAGAAAAGACAAAGGGAAGCGTCCATCTCAATAATAGGTGTTGCCAGACAAAGATAATGGAATCTTATCTTTTGTTTTTAGTGTCAACTTTAATAAAGTTGTCCCCCACTATGCCTGGGGTCTCTTTCAGAGATAATGACGTTTTGTTTTTAGCTTTTGTCTGATAGCACTAAAGTCGTAAAGTAAACAGTGTCGATGGGGCCCAGTGCGCACCCGGCTTTTACTTTTTGACTTTTCTGTTTTTGCTTTTGTTTGTTTTTTCTTTTTACCGGTTGAATCGGTTACCGGTCTCCAGGCTTATGCTCCTATAAATGGAAATCTGAGTTTCCTTTGTACTCAGAACAAAAAATTTCCAGTTTTATAAAATATTTTCAGGTTTTGTACTTACAAAGGTTTTGTAAAGATCCCTCCGCTGCTGCAAATTGCAAATTTGGTATATATATATATATATATATATATATATATGTGTGTATATTATGAGTCGTAAATAAGTTTAGAGAAAAAATATATACACCGGTGTCTATTATTTTTATATTGTCAACCTAAATTCCGTCAAGTCATATTTTTAATTCTAAAATACTGATATGACATTCTAGAATATTGTACTTTTATTGGATGATTGTATAAAGTTTTAATTGGAAGAAGAAAAAAAACAATAAACAACTAAAATAAATCATATTTAAGAAGTTTTCCTAATAAGTAGTGAGTGATAAATGATAATTGGATCAAAAGATTAAGAATGGCTCAAAGTTCTCATACTCAATAGCTTTTCAACTCCTATCAATTTTGAGTCCAAGTCAATCGACCCGACCAATTAGACAGTCATTTCTCCATCTATAATAATATGTAGGGGTGTTCGCGATACGGTTTGGGCGGTTTTGACACTAAAAATCATCTGAACCGCAAGAGAAAAAAACATGCAGTTTGGTTTGGTTCGGTTGGCTTTAAAAAAAATCCGAACCAAACCAAACCAAACCAATGCGGTTTGGATTGGTTCGGTTGGTTCGGTTTTTTACAATATTTTTGTTGAGTGATATTTACATATATAGAAAACAACATAATTTTGTGTTTAGTCGTTCATACATTACCAAATAATAGCAAAACTCATCATATTTAGACAAAAAGTTCTCATTCAATATACAAAAAACAAGTTAAACAAAAATAGAAAAAAAAATAGTAGCATAAAATAATATCAAAAATATTATAATAAAACAGAAAAATAGAGGAGAAGGGAGATTAGATAAAATGAAAAGGAAAGAACATAAGAGATGTGAAATTAGAGAAGAAAGGTGCGATAAAAACATAATTAGAAGAAAAAATAATAACATAAAAATGAGAAGATGAAAAAGAAAGAACATGTGAGATGAGAGATTAGTGTAGAAGAGGTGAGACGTACATGGCAAAGAATATGAGAAGAATGCGCAATACTATTAGGAGAGATTTGAGAAGATTAAAACAGAAAAATTAAGTGTGAGTAAGAGAAAATATTTCGTAATTGTAAGGTTAAGACATAATGGGTTTGAGTTTGGGTTTAGATGTGAGATAAGTAAAGTTTGGGTTGTAATATAATGCGGTTTGGTTTGGTTTAGTTCGGTTTGCAAAATACAAACCGCAAACCAAACCGAACCGTGCGGTTTTGTTAAAAGATGACCTGAACAAATCCAAACCAAATGCGGTTTTTTACGGTTTTGGTTTGGTTTGCAGTTTTCTATTGGGTTGGTTCGGTTTTGAACACCCCTAATAATATGTCTCATAATGTGGAATTCTATTTCAGCGGTTTAATTTCTGCTGAGTTTTGTCTCTAGGAGAAAGATCATTGAATCATTAAATCTCGATCTTAAAGTATGTTTAATGCACTGGAAACAATTTTGTACTACTCTGTCCTATATTCTAAACAAAAATTATTTTTTAGAAACATTGAATAATTCATGTATCTGGTCTATATATAGACCAGATACGTTAATTATTTAATGTATTTAAAAAGTAACTTTTGCTTATAATATGGAATAGGTACCAATTTCCATGTGTACTATGAACCTAAGATGAATGGAAATCATCATGACATAGATTTTTATGGTGACTTGGAATCAAAAAACAACCTGGTATATTTGATTTTTTTTTTTAATAAACAATTTGTATCCAGCAGAATTCGAACATGAGACCTTGAGAGGAGCACACTCTCAAAACCCAAGCGTTTCCCCACTGGTATATTTGTTAATTTCTCGTTCTTGTTGAAGTGATGCCCGTATTACGATGCAAGATCTGTAGTTATTGTTATTCAACGCGGTTTCCTTTTTTACATAAGTGTTAACTGTGTGAGATCTAGAAAAAATACTTACATAAGAACGAACAACCAATAATATATTTTTTTATTATTTAAAAATAAAAAATAATATTTTTTCTCTCCTGCATAATAACCACTAACTCAGGATTCCAATTAAAATCGAAATTAAATTTATAATAAATTAAAAATTTTCTCTCTTTTCATTGGTTGTTTTCAACAATATAGATTTATGTGTGTTCCTATGCAAGTATTTCTCCTAACTGTTAATATTCATGATTGAAGAGTGTTGCAATAGTTTGACTGGTTAAGTTCAATCCATAGTTTCAAGGAAGAGAAGTTCATTACAATGGAAAATACTAAATCAATGTATGCACATGTTTAAGTCATATCCAATTGACACTAAAAACATCTTACATATGTACAAGCTTTAAGTATACACCACAACACAGGTAAAATATACTGACTGGTTAATGAGGAACATAAGAGTAACTTTGCAAACATTTTTCCAATCTGACAGTGACGGTAACTTGAAGATAATGGCAGGATTCACATTTTCAATCATTAATCAAATTTGTATTTAGATTTACGAAATAAATGCCTTGACCACTTCTGTGTAACTGCAAATATAACCTGACCTTGGGCAGATTATAGTACCGTTATTCTTCTTAGCCATCTCTTCAAGAGCCTACAAAGGAGCAAAAGTCAAAATCAGATTAGCCTTAAATGTAGGACATCTGAAATAACAGGATCGGTATAATAAATATAAAAAAGGGACCTTGGTGCTATAAACATATCCATTGGGCAGGACTTGTGGTGGGTTCTCCGTGTCCATTAGCTCCTTTGTTATGTAGCAAACAAGTTTTGAGTGATGCTGCTTAGAAAATGGTAATGGCGAGGCTAGTTTGCGAAAAGCTTGTTGTGATAGAGGGTCTTCTTTTGTGCAATCATCCTCGAAACAATATCTTTATCAAGTCAAGGAACATTTCTCGATAGATTAGCTGTGACAATGTGTACAGACAACCACAAGGTTGCAATAAAAAAAACATGTAAATTTATGAGTAAGAGGCTTGGAATTATCAGTATCAGCTTTGAAAACTTCCACAACAGATTTTAAAAAAGAGATGCATTCGAGTGAGTAGAACCATACTTTAGATGCATTATTGGCATAATAGTAAAAGATCTGTAAGACAGAGAAGTGGCAAGTAAAAATCAACTGAAGGCCTTAGGCACCAGTTAAATATGTGGGCATTGTACCACAAAACAAACTATGATTACCAATAACTGCTATCGAGACAAGAGATTGATTATTAACAACTTATTAAGGAGAATCCAAGTTATTTAATTTCATTTTTTGGTGGGTCGTTTATATATGCATGGAAGCATGATAATAATCTGTGACTATCCTAGAGCATAAGAGTTTTTAGGTTAAAATACTTCTTGCAGATAATAATCTATATTTAGTATGGATACGGAGTTTTGAGAGCCGAAAGGCCAGCTTGCAGGTAGATATTGAGCAAAGGCTCTAAAGTCATGCCATATAACTTGCAGAACTCCTGTTTGAATTGGTCAACTAGATAATCCCATTGCTTGTCTTCAAACAAGACCTGTAAATATCCAAGAAAATTGCAAATATATCAGTGCTGAAACGGAAGCTACCATGGAATAGACAATGCAGTATGAAGCAAAACATAAGAACAAAAGCATCAAAATGTCGTGTCCGATCAACATGTTGATAGATTTCATTATAATTTGTAAATACAACAGTCATGAAGATTTTCTTCTATAAGAAATTATCATAATAAAATAAAAATTCATGCAAATAAATTATTGTTTCTCAACAAAGGAGGAACTGTGTTTGACAATGAAATAGGTGCTGCACACCGCACGACACAAGTCATCTCAACTATTAAAACAGTTAAGCAAGAACGATACAATTAAAATTAATAGCTCAAGAGATATAAAGCTTGTGTTAGTCAACTGATTTATAAACAACCAGAAAAACCAAAACATAGTTACAATTGATATCAATTAGATAGTGTTATTAGCATAATGCTTGGTATTCCTCCACTTTTTCCTAGAAGAAAAATATAGATAATTGAAAAACTACACATTCTTCTACGATAAAATTCGCAGTTTAACAAAATTCTTAATTCATCTGGTTCCTCAGAATTTTTCACTGTGCTGTCAATGAAGTTATTAAACTGTAAACCATGCCAAGAATCATTTGTTCAATTTTTGAATCTTGAATTGTATGAAAAATAATGTGTTGTGCAATTTAGAGAAGAAACAACAACAACCAAACCTTATCCCACTAAGTGGGGTCGGCTACATGGATCAAATTGCACCATAATGTTCTATCAAAGACGATGTTTCTATCCAATTTGTGAATCTCGAAATCTTTCTTAATAGTTTCTCTCATAGTTTTGTTAGGCCTTCCTCTACCTCTAGTTGTCTAATTACTCTTCATCTGATCTACTCTCCTTACAACATAATCCACAGGCCTTCTTCCTACATGTCTAAATATACACAATCTCATATCTAAAACATGAACAAAATACTTTAAATTCTCATAAAAACTTAAATGACTAAGTACCATCACGCAGTTATTGATTCATTAGTACATTCATAAGTCCTAATCTCAACATTGATAAATCTTTTGTGATTGGTGAATATTGGATTCTATAAGAACAAAAATTGTACCCAGAACTAGAAGATTCAAACAGCAGTTAGTCTGCCACCTGATCTATCCATGTGAAAAAGCATGCCTCTTTCACTCCGGATGAAAACAGAGCAAGAAAAGAAAAAGCTGAGTGATACTAAATTGCAGAATCATCTGTATTAATGATACAAAGTTACAATGATTTGTGCGACTCAGGCAACATTCAAAGCCAACTATGATTCAACAAATGATATGAACTACTGGCTGCTTATGCTCTGTTTGGCTAGTGAGACTGTGAGAGAACGATAAAAGAGAGAAATAAAAAAAGTGAGATAGAAAGATGTGAGAAAAAGAGTGGATTGTTGGTATTGTTGTGAGAGAAATAGAGAAGAAAGAGAAGAGAAAGAAGTATTCAGTTGTCGTTCTCTCTCGCATTGTTTAGTTAAATAAAGTGCGATGAGATAAATAGTGTATCTTTAAAACAATAATACCCCAGCTCACTCCAATTTTTTCTACAGCAACTCATATCGATCGTTGTTTCTCCTATGGTTGCTGCTTTAAGAACAAAGCCCTGCCTTGGAGCTTCTCTTTTTGGTACCACACGGTTTTAAAATACTAATATTTTGACAAAACAGTTTCCATTGAACATAACAAAAAAGTTTAAATAATATCATCTGTATTTGTAGCATATCTCACGTGTTTTCCAGTCAACCAGGGTCATTTTTAAATATTTTATTCAAAGAAGCAGCCAAGCTCAGCATCATGCATCTCTAACTGTATTGAGAAAGCCAAGCTCCTGGTTAGAAAACATGCCCAGGACATTATAAAGAAGGACGAGTCATGGATGACGTATTAAACGAAAATGGTAAGAACATTGGCTTCTCGCCTCTGTTCTTTGCACCTTTGCGGCGAAAGAAAGTGGTTCAATTTCGCTTTTCGATTTCTCTCGTTCACTAAACGAAAGAGTTTCACTCTCTTTTTCCTAATTATCTCTTTCTTCTACATTCCATGCATGCTAAACGAAGTTTTAGTATAAAATTGGAACTTATATAATGAACTGTGCCATTCAACAACTATAAATAAATACAATCATAAGAATGTTACATTAAGAAAAATAAAATTAAAGACACCAGTATCATTAGTGCGCAAACACAAAATAAACTACATTATCACCTTATATGTGGCACATCCGGTATCTCTTTTAAAGGCTAGTGTTGCGAGGACTCGCTGCAGTTCTTTCATGTGGGTGGCTCCCCATGGCGCAAGATACTTCTTAGCATATGTAATGGCTCTTAAATTGTTTTCAGCTCTTACCATTTCTATGAACTCTTGAAGTCTCAACTGGAACTCCAGTTTGCTCTGTTAACAGTAAACTGCTCTTAATTAACAACTGTAAATAGTACAATGCCCAAATTATGCATCTGTTACCAACAATGAACATCATACAAGAATAATACCTAGTGATTGTGGATAATTAAGAAAGTATGGCTTTGCATCAATTTAAAAAATAAATAAAAAACAATTTTGAACCAGACTTGCACCATTTTTATTGTATTTTATTTATTTATTATGAACAGGCACATACGGTGGTTATTTATTTCTCTTTTATATGACCATATTCTATAGTTGCTGGACATCTGGAACAATCCTACAAATTCTTATCGCCTTAACAGAAATGCATGTTTCCTAGACTCCAGAGCTAGATAAATCCAAAAGACTAGCCTATAAGTATGAGGCAGCATTTATTAATAAACTCAGACAGTAGTATAAACCTTAGACTTCTTCAGTCTTGATTTGTTTTCAGCACACCATGCTAGGGCAGGTGCAGCATCCTTACTTTGCAAAGAATCAATAACCTTTTTTGCTTCTTGGAACACATCAATATCAACTAGCTCCTGAAGCACAAAAACCAAAAAATATTACTGTTACATCCAAAGTGACCAAAAGCACAGATATTGCCAGCATCAACAAATGATCACCACATCCATTACCTGCAGGTTGCTGCATTCAGCCAGTCTCTGTGCAGTGTCGTAATATGACATTCTCAACATGTAATCAATAAGAATTCGCTTCAAGCGAGTGTTATTCCATTCCGACATTTTTTCCGCATCTGCAGATTCCAAATGTTCAAGACGTGCACGACACTTCTGCGCTTGCAAATGCTCAGCTCGATTTCCTTCTTCCAACTTAACATATTTTCCCAATTACAAACCAAGATAATCAATTGCAAAACATAATTAATCAAGAACGCATAACAAAATCGACCACAAAAGAATGCTCGAAATCATAACTAACTAGTACATTGCAACTAAAACAAAACGAAACATCACATTGTTTGCACAATTTTTCTTGAACTAATGTCCAGATCCTTATTTGGTACTACAAATCAAGATTCAACAAATGCAAATCCAAAATTGAAAAAAATTCCAAAATCGTAACCAAGAAACATGTGATTTATATGGAAAAATAACAATAAAAAACAAATCCGAATCACGTGTTGAAACGAATTTCGAATCACAAAATTAGGTCAGTAGTTACTTTTCTTTTGAGCCCTTGGAGGCGGGAGACGAGAGAGCTAAGGTGATTGACGGCGTCGGAGGGGGACAAATCAGAAGACACGGCATCGTTGACGCCGGAGATAACGGCGGACATCTCCTTCTCGACGACACGGTTGTTGGCTCGGAGGGTTTTCTTGAAGTGCTCGAAAGGGACTCTCAGGAACTGATGCTCGAGCTTGAGAGACTCCGTCAGTCGGGGGAGGTTGGAGGACGGAGCAGGCGTAGGGTTGACGGCGGCGGTGGTGGTGGCTCCGATTTGAGTTCCGGTGGCAGTGTTGTTTCCGTTAGGAGTGGAATCCATTTCCATAGGGGAAGGAACAAAAAATTGGAATCTCACAGATTGCAACTTGTAACTGGATAAATGCTTTTACAAAACTTAATTATTTTCTATATTTTCAATATTTTAATTTAGGCTTAATACCCTTTTTGGTCCTCTAGCTATAGGGGTAGGTCCAAATAAGTCCTCTAGCTTTTAAAAGTTCCAAATTGGTCCTATACGATTTTAAATAGGTCCACGTTAGTCCTCGCCGTTAGAAAAGTTAAAATTTCAAATAAAATATTGATGACATGGCATGGGTTGTGCTGAGGTGTACGTTTCTGAATGGGGATTTGGCGCGGTGGTTATAGGCTCTTCATTTCCCACCTATTTTTCATCAAGTCATTTGTTCAGTTAGTCTTCCATCTTTGAAACCCTAGCACAGCCAGACGAAGAAGAAGAAGCTCGCGTGTGAAGACGAAGACGACTATTACGTTTCCAGGACATACGATTGAAGACGAAGATTTATCCTGGTAAGTATCTATGTTCCTTTCCTAGAACAATAGTTTTCGGTAATCTAGGGTTTATGTGTTGAAATTAGGGTTGTTTCAATCTTCTTTTTGTGAAGTTTCTGCTTGTTTATGATATTAGGTTGAAATGGAAGAAATGATAACCCTCAACATTCATCATAGTGGGGAATTTATGGATTCTGAAAAAACGAAATACGTGGGGGGTAAATGTAACGAATTAAAGGTAGATGTTGATAGGTGGTCTTATTTTGAGTTGATAGGTGTTTTGAAAGATATAGGGTATAACGAGGTAAACAACATCTACTACAGGGATCCTACATTTGGGATTAATGAGCTTACTGATGATAGAGGTGCGTTAGACATAGCTGACCTATGTAGGGTACACCTCAAGGTTGACATATACATTGAACACCCATTATCCCAACCTGATTATGTTGATGAGGGTGACACATTACATGAAGAACCTATTAACATGGAGGAGGATATATTAAATGAAGAACCTTTGGATGTTGTGAATGAAGAACAATATGATATTGTTGCTGAACTTGTTGAACAAGTACTTAAGGATGTAAACACTTCTGTTGATAGTGCTGGTGAGGGAGTGAATTCTAGTGAGGGTGTCAAGGCTGGTGAGGGAGTGCATACTGGTGAGGGTGTGACTACTGGTGAGGGTGTGACTATTGATGAGGTTGTCTTGGATGGTGAGAATGTGAATTCTGATGAGGGTGCCTTGGATGGTGAGAATGTGAATTCTGATGTGGGTCTTGAGAAAGAGGGTGTAGAGAAAGAGAGTGTTGAGAAAGAGGGTGATGGGAATGGGGATGGGATTCATGGTCAGGTGCATGATACCTCATCTGATGACAGTGAGGATTCATCCTATAACTATGATAGTGCCTTGGAGATTGATTTCAGTGATTCTGATCCTAGTCTGGATTATGAGGAAGAACATGTTGCCAAAATGGTGGCATATGATGAGAAACAGGAAGGAACAAGTAAATTGAAGAAAAGGAAAGGGGGTGCAGATAGTGGAGAGGAGAATGGAGCTGTGTATGATAGTGAAGAGTTAGAAAGTGGAGGTGACACTGAGGATGAAGAAGAACCAAAGAAGAGGAAACATCCAATCTTCAAGGCAATGAAAGACATGCAAAACTATAAATGGGAGTTGGGAACCTATTTCAATACCAAAACTGATTTTAAATAAGCCATTCAAACATATGCTGTGCAAAATGGGAGAGGTTTGAAGTTTCTAAAAAATGATAACATAAGAGTGAAGGTGGTATGTAAGCCTGGATGTCAATGGGAGGCATACTGTGGAAAACTTCCTGATGAGGAAACTTGGCAGCTTAGGAAACTAGTTGACACACATAACTGTGCTAGAGAGTATAATGTTAAGATGATGAGCACGAAATGGTTAAGCAAGAGATTGCAAAATACATTGAAAAATAATCCTAACCTTAAGCTAAAGGATATTAAGGAGAAAGCCCTTAAGAAATGGAATGTAGGTGTTAACAAGACCAAGGCTATTAGGGCTAGATTTGCAGCCAGGGACATGGTAGATGGATCTTATTTAGGAGACTACACTAGGATTTATGACTATTGTCATGAAATTTTGAGGACAAATCCTGGGTCAACTGTTAAGATACATGTCACACCAGTTCAAGAGGGAAGTGACGATGCAAGACCTTATTTCAAGAGAATGTATGTTTGTTATGATGCTTGCAAGAAGAGCTTCAAGATGTGTAGACCAATAATTGGGCTTGATGGCTGTTTTTTAAAGGGTCTATGTGGTGGCCAGATTTTATCTGCAATAGGAACAGATCCCAATGATTAAATGATGCCTATTGCCTTTGCTGTGGTGGAAGGGGAAAATAGAGAATCATGGACTTGGTTTTTAAAGCTCCTCATTGATGATCTGGGTGGAAGAGAAGAGTGTAGGACCTACACTTTCATTTCTGATCAGCAAAAGGTACTCCTATATTTATTGCCTTTATTTAAGTTTGAATTATTTTTTTATTTAGAATTTAATCCTGAATTTATATGCATTTGCAGGGTCTTCTCCCAGCTATGGATGAATTGTTACCAGGTGTTGAACAAAGGTTCTGTGTGAGACACCTGTACAACAATTTCAGAAAGAAATTTCCAGGAAAAGTGTTGAAAGAAATCATTTGGAAGGCAGCCAGAGCTACTTATCCACAGGCCTGGGAAAAAGAGATGAGAGGCATGAGGAGGATAAATGAAGAGGCCTACAAACACATGATGCAAACCCCACCACGATTTTGGAGCAAGTCCTATTTCAGAACCACAACAAAATGTGATACTGTCTTGAATAATATGTCAGAAGCATTCAACAGTGTAATTGTGGAAGCAAGGTCAAAACCTTTGGTTACAATGTTGGAGGAGATAAGAGGATACATAATGGAAAAATGGGCGGCAAATAGGCTAAAGTTCTCTAACTTAGGTGATGATGAAGTCTTGCCAAACATTAAGAAGAAGGTGGAGAAAATCAGCAGTTTCACAAATTCATGGATTGTAAGGTAACATGATAACCTTTTAATAGGATATAGACTGACTGTTGTGTTTTTGTAGTATGAGGTTCTTTTGATGAGATATAGACTGACTGTTGTGTTTTTATAGGATGAAATTCTTTTGATAGGATATAGACTGACTGTTGTGTTTTTATAGGATGTCATCTGAACACATTTTTGAGGTGAAGCACTTTGAGAATCAGGGAGACATGTTCTCTGTCAACTTGAAGGAACATAGTTGTTCTTGCAGAAAGTGGGACCTGACAGGTCTCCCATGTGTCCATGTGATTTCCTCAATCAAGAGTAGAGGTCTTGATATTGACCAGTTTGTTCCTGAATATTACAAGAAGGCTAGGTACATTAGAGTGTATGAACCAATCATTTACCCTCTAAATGGTACAAATCTATGGGTGACAACTGAATACCCTGATGTGCAGCCTCCCAAATTCAAGAAAATGCCTGGGAGACCAAAGAAGAAGAGGAATAGGGAACAGGGTGAGATTGATGGTTCTGACAGGAAAATAAGAAAAACTGGTATGATTATGAGGTGCACTAGGTGCAGACAGACTGGCCACAACAAATCAACTTGTAAGATGGCTCAGCTCACCCAGCAAGCATCTGAAGCAAATCTGGCAACACAGACAAGTCATGCAACAAACTCAGTCAAGCAACCAACTCAGAACAAAACAACTCAGTCAACTCAACCAACTCAGACAAGCAAACCAACTCAACCAACTCAGACAAGCAAACCAACTCAACCAACTCAGACAAGCAAACCAACTCAACCAAGTCAAGCAAGCAAAACAACTCAGACTACTACCATGAAGCCTCCAACACAAGCTAGGCACAAGTTGCCTTTTAAGAGACCAGCACAACTTTCACAGAGACCCACCACCAGATTGAGTGCATCACAGAATGCAGTGGGTCCTACTACTAGGAGGACAACACAAACTAAAAGGATCATTCAAAAGAAATCCTCTTAGGGTCTGTAGTTTGTGTTGTATTGTGTAATGAACAAGTTCTACTATTTTGTGTAATGTTGTGAAGTTCTTTGGAAAACTTCTGTTATTTTGTGTAATGTTATGAACAACTTCTGTTATGATTACTTCTGTCATGATGTAATCAGATTATCCTATTTTGGGCAATGTTGATGTAATCAGATTATGGTATTTTGTGTAATGTGGATGTAATCAGACTATGTTATTCTGTTATGATGTAATGATTACTTCTGTTAAGCTGTTATCATATAATTGTCATAAATTATGGTGTACAAACTGTTACAAACTGCTAGGCTAAACTGTTAAATTAAGCTGCTAAATTAAGCTGCTAAACTGTTAAACAGGTGCAACATTTCAGGTTCACAAACTGTTTTATACCAACTATTATTTAGTGTAAACACTGAATTACTAGATTGGTAACTGAATTACAGGTGAACAATTTCATGTCCACAAACACATGAAGCAAACACTGAATTACTAGATTTGGTAACAACTGGTACATCAATCCACACAAATAACACAACTTCAACATTCACATCAACTTTTTTATACCAACTGATAAACCAAATTGTACATGTCATGGAACCAACTTTTACATCAACTTCAATATTCACAACACCTTAACCACTAAAACAAATAACACAATAAAAAACAGGGACTTCCAGATCATCTTCCTTTTCCTAGTGTTCTTCAAATCTTCTTCTAGAAGTAGATTATTGTCCTTCAACACTTCAATCATGCTTTTTGCCTCAGCCAACTCTTTTTGGGCTTCTTCCAACTCCTTAAATTGCATTTCAATCTTCCATTGCAGATTCCTCATGCGTTCCTCATTCCCATCTCTTGAATCATCATAGAACCATTCAAAAAAACCGCATCCGGCATTCGTGTGTCCCTATACATATATGCAGCCAACTTGTTAACAGTGAAGCTGTAATGGATGGAATGCATGTGTTTAACAAAGAATATTACCTTAAAATGTTTACAACCCCAGAAAAGCTTTCCATAATTTTTTACGGTTCTTGCCTTGCGAAGTACACACAGGTCTCCACAAGCACACATAACTTGCCCAAAACTGGTATAAACTTGCGATGAAGATGAAGAAGAAACGTGACCAGAACTCATTATTGGGAAGAAAATGAAGAACAAAAGCCGCCCAGATACTTGACTTCCCTTTCAATTTGGTGAATTTAGGATGAATTGTGAACCTAGGGTTTGAGATTGGGATTCAATTTATAAAGATTCAGATAAAACACTGTACCTAGCGAAGAAGATGATGACAATGCTTCACTCCCCAGCCAACTCAGCATACACATCAGTTATTTTAACACCGTTAGCATGTATTTAACGGAAAGGATCAATACGAAACTATTTAAAATCGTATAGGACCAATTTGGAACTTTTAAAAGCTAGAGGACTTATTTGGACCTACCCCTATAGCTAGAGGACCAAAAAGGGTATTAAGCCTTTAATTTAATTTAATTTTTTAACAAATTACGAATTTTTCAGTTTATTTACGAAATACTAGTTTTTTTGAAAGATTACTAAATTTATATAATTTTAATTCGTGTATTTACTAATTTTATTAAGACAAGATTAAATATAACTAGTATTTAATATGTTAACCACAATAAGATTTTAACATGAAATTCTAAAAGTTTAAAATTTATGTTGTATGTCATATGTTAAATTTTAACTTTCATTTTAATTATATTTAAAATAATAAGTATGAATAGTTGTGCTAACTATGTAAAACATTTTACATTGAAATTGTATAATAATTTATCTCAAAATTTTAACATGATTTTCTTAGATGGTTTATACTTATTTATATTATAAATGGTAGAATTTTTATTTTGGATTATGATCTCCTATAGATGTTCTTTAAGTGTGGTTGGTGATAATGGATTTGATAATGAATTTTCGAATGCTTTTTTAGTTTTTTTTGTGAGTAGTTGAATGTAAATGTGAGGTTTTTTTTTAGTAATAGATCGTACATAATATTGATTTACAATTCATCTTTTATAATGAGGTTGTAGGGTTTTGAGATCTAAAAACTTTCGGTTAGATCTTTAAAGTATGATCAAATGACCTCTACGACCTTGTTAGATCAGATTTAGTATACTTCTAAGGCAAATTCATTTTAAGATTCTGAAGTAGTAGAACATTCTCTGTGAGCAGCTGCTTCATGGGTTGTTGTTATGGAATTTAGAAGTTTGTTTGATCCAATAGTCCTGATACTTGGTCGGGCTCGATCTAGTGCGATGTTAATGTGTAACCACTTTGTAAATCTGAGGCTCTTTATACGTCCTTCGAATATTAATGCATCAATTATCTCATATGACCATTGGATATATTTGACAGTCCAGATAGATACGTGTGTATTAGTGTCTGGTGTTGTTGGAGTTAGACGGATTAGGTCTTGGCCCAGAATAGTAGCCCCATATCCAGGGACAGCATAGACGAGTTATTGCTTATTTTGATGTTTATCATGTTGGGTCGTCTCCCGTAGTGAATACGATTATGATTTTAGTTGGGTCATAACTAGGAAGCTTTAATTAGGGTCGCCTGGGTGGAAGAGATTATAGAAACCATGGTATTTCCATTACTTATCGTTCATGTTGATTTCAAATATCGGTATGTGATTGTTAGGCATTTAACGTTGGTCTCTCACAATATTGTTGGTGCCCGCCCTAACCCTCAAACTATTTATGTTATGGACTTCTCTTGTCAACTAAGTTTCTAGATGTTTGTTAGGGGGCCACCTTGAGAAGCCTTGGTTGAGCATGTGTTTGAAGTTACAAACCTATCTAAGCATAATTTTGACTACCTAGGGTAATTTTGAGAAGCATCGGAAGAGCATCCTTCATTTGAACAAGGCAATCCTTAGGGTTTTAGTGGCAAGACAACTGGTTAATGTCCTATAGATGCTCCAACACTCATAGTCGACTCGCAGAAGAAAGCATTCTCTATTTTGAAGAATTGGTTGATTGTGTTATCTTTTTTTTCTTTAATGTCTAAAGACTAGTTATGCATTTGGTAAAAAAAAATTAATAGAGGTATTGATATTGCTATTTCTTTTGCAGTCGTTATTTATGTCACACGAGAAAATAATCAAAACAATTTAGGCAAAAAGATTTACTCTTCCTCAAGGGATTATACCCCGCTTGCATCAACTTTTCTTCTAAACAGGTATTGGTGTCTTGGTACCCATCTCGCCTCATACTCGCACAGTATATATTTATGTATTTTAATTTATATCTATATATTTTAATTTACATTATTATATAAAAACGTATGTACATCAATTTTAAAAAATATCAATGTTAAATCATTATATATTTAATATACATGTTCGTTTATTTCAACAATAAATTTTTTGAAAACTTACTATTTTTAAAAACTTAAAATAATATGATATTTTATAATTGATCGATTTACTTTTAAGAGATATGCGGGTAACGGATATGTGTACTTATATACCCATAAGAAACAGATACGGGTGTTAACTTTGGCGTCCAAGCAGAAATGGACTCGGGTACAGAGATTTTTTCAAATCACGGATATGAGAATGAATATTATAGTGGAAATGGATATTATAGTACCATGTCCAAATCCTACGCATTGTCATCCTAAGTATCATCCAAATCCATCGTGCTTTTCTGGTCTTTTTTCATAGTTTAAAGAAGAAGAAAAAAACAAAACAAAAATAGCTACCATGTAAGGGTATGACTATACATATATCAAGCAATTAGTCAAAAACCACTTTCAACCCATCACCTCGAAAACAATATCCGTATCACAATGATATTCACTAGATGTTACATCGAACATCCCAAATAATTGTAAATGCTGAGATTGTCAGCATAATTTACCATCAAGATAGGGCGATGACAGTCAAAGACAAGACAAATAATAATTCACCATAAGTAGTTAGGCTGCAGAAGATGTTTATCACCAATGTATAACTAGATCATATCCAAACATTAAACCTCCTAAGTGATTGTTTCATGTTACATAGCTCATTTTCAAACAATGTTTGAAACCAGTGGCTTAGAGAAGACAAGCATGCTATTCTACAAGCATATAATTATACTATCATAATTAGGATATTTCTTGGAGAAAGGTTGGCCTTCTACTGGGAGAACAACCCTCCAACAAAGGATCACAAATTACCCATAGCATTTCATTTACGTTGATCGAAAATTTAGATTCGGTGATCAAAACAAAAACTACTAAGAAACTAACTGTCTATTACAAAATTGTTCATCAGCTCAATTTTCAAGCCATGTTAAGGATCCCAGAATTAAATACTTGCTTGGAAGTTCTCCAGCAGATGGGGCAAGGTATGTTATCTTCTTTCTGTAATGTACAAATCAAATTAGAAATGCAATCGTGCAAACATTCTACATAAAAAAACAGAACACAATCTAACAATGCACACACCTCTGAGCGTCAACGTCTGTTACATAGATAAAGCCAGCAACATTGCTGCACAAGAAAAGATGTGACACAATAAGATACATTACAGTAGGAATTTGGAGAAGAGAAAGAGTTGCACAATATTTTTCGGTTTGAACTATTTTTGAAGTAGAATAACAATCAACAAAGCCACCTAGATGAAGTTAAATCAATGGAGGACATCAATAGCCTAAATAAATTCAAAATTTGTAACATTACCCGAATATATTTTAGTTATATTATTTTCTGTCTGTTAAAATTTTCATAAAATGTTTTGGTATCTGAGATTTATTATTGATAAATTTTCAAGCAGGGTTCATTTGTACATGTTTTTGTTTTTCACAGGACAAAGGAGGTACTCCCTCCGGAATGAAATATTAGCAAAAAAGTAACTGAAAAGTTGATATATTTAGTTTTGATTTTTAACTAAATAGTAAATACATAAACTTTTTCACATACTTACTGATATTTCATTCAGTAGTTAGTACGTTCAAAATTACCCAAATGATTAAACTAAATCTTCAAGAAAAATAAGTCATTTATTTATGTTATTCTAAATATATTAATAAATGTATTAATTTACAAATCTCTCGTTCGATATCAGCATACATGCAACAGCAAGCATTGTAAAGTACCCCCGGTTCCCTGCCCAATTGATTTCCCCAAACCAGCACAATTTTCCTATGGGATAACAATACACATATTCTTTTCTCTCACATTAGATTAAATATGGCCTTAGTAAGTGTTTATAAGTGAGGGCAATTCTCCTTCTTACAAATCAGTTTTTAAGGATGGGCCCAGCCCGAATTTTAAGAGGTCTACACTTGACATTATAAAGTGACAAGGCTGTATACGGATCAAAAACCAGAATTGGTCTAAATAAAAAATCAAACTTTAAGGAAGTTTTGTTTAATGTGCACAACCACATTAAGTATTGCACCATACACAATCTGTAAATACCATTGGATATTGAGTTCCATCATATCTTACTATGTTTCCTATGTATTAAATCTATCGACATTTACCTTACACCTCATATGGTTTCTCTCAGCCGTCACCATCCCTCCACCACCCAAAACGAAACCACCCCCTCTCTGGGCCTCACCCTTTCACCACAACGGCTCAAAAATATGGAACTTCCCTAGTAGGATAACATGTATCCCCTTCATAATGGGTGGTGTTGTACGACTGATTCCTTTGAACTGCTTCTAGACCTAGTCATAGGTGGTGATAGTTGGGCAATTATTTAAATCATTCAAACTAGTGATACTGAATTTCAAGGTGCACTCCTAATACTGTATAAGCATAAAAATCTGTTTTGATGCTACTCTTTTCGATTTGGGAGCTAATTGTCACGTAAGCTCAAGGAGTAGTAGTTTTTGGGTTTCTGCAAGTGAAGTTTTATGAGCATTTTTGTGGATTATGCTTCAGCTATTTAGCTTCCAGCAACAAATTGTGATGAACAAGAAGAGCTCGTGACGATGAAGCAAGATCAAGAGGGAACAAAAAAATTAATTAAAAATACAATATAAACAGTACATAAGAGCATCTAACAGAATATTTTGATCCAACGGAGGAAAGAAGTATTCCACGGTGCAAGACTTGTGTGGCTAGTGCACAATAGACAACCCCCTTAAAAATTATTAGATTTGGAAAAATTATTAGATTTGGAAGATAAATAGTAATCATCGAAATCATAGTTACCTTGAAATGATCTCATCGGGTTCCTTGGCAAATGAGACAGCGAGGACTGTATGGAGCAAATCACGATTTATATTCACAGCTACAACTCTTGTTGGATCTGCAGCAGGTTCTGCTCCAATTGGCAAGGCAGAGCGTGGAGCTTGTGGCCCGCCACCAACTCGATAAACAAACAAGTCACTAAAATTTGAAATATTAGAATGAGGAGAAAGATCATTTCCAAGGCCATAAAAGTATTCCTGCATCAAAATAAAAAAATGGCAGCAATTTCAGTTAGAGCCACAATAGTTTTTAACAGGCAGGACAATTAAGTTAATGATAAGACTGCCCAAGGAGGGGAGGGGGGAGGGGAGAGCACCAATGCAGTCACTGTTTATACCCACACAAATTACAAATGTGGGCTTACAAGTTGCAAGGTTTTAACGTTACCGATAAATACAAAGGATCCTATTATTTTCATAAGTATTTCCCTTGACTCAAATTAATTTATTTAGGTTATAATTTTCTAAACTCCAGCACAATTGCCTATTTATATCCACACAAATTACAAATATGGGCTTACAAATTGCAAGGTTTTAAACAGTGGAGATAAATGCAAAGGATCCTATTATTTTCAAAAGAACTATTTCCCTTCACTTTAATTAATTTCTTTCGGTTATAATTTTCTAAACTCCACCATGGTTGCCCTTTTACCTCGCATTAAATAATCAAAATGCTCTAAAATGAAAAAATATATACATGGAGAAGACAATTAAACTTTTTCTGCATGAAGAAAACATTGAAAAGTGGAAAAGTAGGTTTACCCTTGTCCTAGAACTTCTGGTTTTCTGACGGAACTTCGCATTCCTAGATACAACTCCACCTGACCTCTGAAGCTTCACAACATCTACTTTAGGCTCACCCTTAAGCACATCTCTGAGCATGCTGCACAGTTTTTCCTATAAGGAGTTCAAAGGAAAAGCCTGAGACTGAGTTTACAAAAATTATAGTATACAAAACCACTCCTAAGGAAGATTCTTCTATTTTATTTATGAGAAATCAAGGTGTTTGTTGTGAGGAAGAATGATGCATAAATGTAAGGAAAATGCAATGATGCAGATATTGAATCGAGATAAGTCTACCGTCTACCTGACCCAAAACCAAGACAACATTGGCCTGGAATGTACGGACTGCATGTAATAGCAACTGCAATAAAATACCACCAAATGAATTAGTTAGAGAGAGGCTATGTAGCACAGACACCTCTATAAAAAAGGCGTGTCTGTGTCAGACACCTACATCAACACTTGTGATTACATTTTTTTTTTCTTTTTCAAATTATTACCAGAGCCGCGGTGTCAGTGTCAGTGTCGGTGTCGTGTTCGGTGTCCGTGCTTCTTAGGAGAGAGAAGAGAGACCACATTAATCAAGATATATTAAATAGCGGTATATTCCACATATTAGCAGAGTTCAATCCAACAGTAAGGTAAGGTTCAAAAGTTAATTACATCATATCCTACTCCCTCTATCCATCCCATGGTATTTATCACCATTCCTGCAGCTCGAGATTCAGTATTTCCAGTAAATTGTCTTTCCAGTATCGCTGCGAGCTCCTTGACAAGCACTTTATACAATTCTACATTGTTACTGTAAAAATAATGTTTGGTGATTAGATTCTCATTTCCTTCGTGTGCTATTAATGAGTTATATAATTTCAAATGAATGAGTGTATGTTCACATGTGATTTGGCCAATTCATAGTTGAAAATATGATAAGAATTACAGTAATAACTACCTCGGCGATGTGTGTCCATAAAAGTAAACAAGGGGCATTTCAAGTGGAATTCCCTCGACAGGATCAATGGGCATTTCAATTGGAGTGGCAGCAATGCATCCGGGAATTGTAATAGATCCTTGGCCAATATCCAAGTCAACAAAGGTGGGCTTCCAACCTTGTTTAGCTGCCCAGCTAAGAAGCATCCTTGACAAGGTACTCTTTCCAGAATCTGTAGGCCCTACAACAATCACCCTAGGGCCCTGACCAATCAAATCAACTGAAAAACTTAATTCACATACTACAACAAACTATACATCATACACCTAAAAGGATTTACAAATTTTGCTCTTCCAAACACATAAATCTATACTAATATATAAAGGCAAAACATACATTTGGTGTAGCCTTTTTTTTCTTCCAAATATACCTTTTTCAGTTTTTATTTTAAATCTTAACTTCTCTTTTTCACAACGGCAGTTATAGACGGTTTATTATTTTTCATGACATTATCTTTAACTATTTTATAAATAATTTAAAATAAAATTAAAGTTAAATAATAAAAATATAATACAATTTATGTTTTATGCGCGTCAGTATTAGAGAAAGCGGACAGACGGGCGTGCCCGTCTGGACGCTAGTCCATAATAAAAGCACAAGTTTTGAAACTCTTAAGCATAATAATTCATAAAAAAGAAAGCATCATAAAGATGCCTCAACATTGCAAAAAAAAGGCATACATACAAAACAAGCAAAAACCAAAAAATAATCCACACGAACAAACACATCAAAGCATCTAATCTCCTAAACCACAAAACACAATAAAATTACCTGAGACAATACAGGGTCGTCTGAAGGCGATTTTTTGGCACGATCTCTTCTTCCTTCTAATATAGCATGCACATTTACATAACTAATCATTGGTGTCTGCAATTAAAAAAGCAAAAAAGAAGTCACGATCTCCTCTGTCACTAACTAATAAATCAGTCATTTCATGTTTTTACCAAGCAATTCACAGTAAGTTTCAAAGAAAGAACTCAAGTAAATAGTCCCATAGTGATTTACCTCATCAGCGGTATAATCAGTTTCGGTAGCACCATCCATTTCAATGGTTGCACCATACCAAGTAAAGACCTGCAACACAACAACAAAAAAATTCATTTGTGAATCTAACAACAGCGAAATATTTAAAGATTAATAATAAGACCATAAACCCTATGTTAAATTGTACAGTAATAGCAAACAAAGCTAATAAAAACGGCAGATTTCAGGGAAAAGAGGAGTTACAGCAAATTTGAGCTTTGGAGGAAAATTGAGCCAGATTTCAGGGGGAAGCTCGGTACCGAAAATCTCAGCAGTGCCGTTAAGGAGTCGAAGGCGAAGAGGTGCATCATTACCAACTTCAATCCTCAACTCGCATTCTTTTTCCAATTTAACTTGCTTAATCGCCGGTGTTGAATTAGAACCACCGCCACCGACAGGACCTGCACCGCCGTACGCCATTTTGTACGGATTCGAATGTGGCAGGCTAGGGTTTGGAAAGAAAAGGGGTTTTGGTTTGCGGAGGGGGCGGAGAAAGGAAATTGAGAAAGAATGATGGAGGCTCGCGGAGGCGCGACAGGCCACGATGGTGGCGCTGCCGCGGATTTTGGTGGTAGTTTTCAGTTTCCGGCCACCGGTGAAGTGAAGGCGTTGAGAACCAGTTTTCGGTTCGAATGGAATGGATGTTTAGTTGTATGAATTCAGTTATTTCAATTCAACTGTTTATGTGTACCAAAGAACGATTTTTTTAATTCACTTTTATTTTTAAATTAATAATTACTATTTTACTTTATTATTAGTAATAATAAGTTGGAATGGGTAATTATAATGATCTTAATACACGAGATAATTAAACTAAACTCAAAAATACCACCAATGATATTGTGTAACGCTTGCACCACCAATTGTGAGTCACACTCAAAGATAACATGATCCAAGTGCATGGGAATGGCTACTTGCACTGCTTCCTTTAAGGGCAATGCTTCACCCTATATAACAGATAAGAGGCCAATATCCCGAGCTATTCTGGCGTTGATGAACCCCCCACCACTATCTTTTAAGCATCATCCCCTATTAGTGGTTCTTTTTTTATTATTAAATTCGGCATCCACATTACATTTCAACCACCATAAACTTGGATGATGCCACACTATCGGATGGACAATGGTGTCATTATGAAAATAATAGGATATTTGAGCTTGAAACCAATTTTGTCAGGCATTAAAAGCTTACATGCTTAACTTGTTCACGTCTTCCATCTCGTTGTTCTAAATCCAGTTATTCCTATTATTCCAAATAACCCGGAACATAACAACGACTTTTTCCTCTACATGTTTATCTTCCTTGCTACAGATATCAAGAAGGATGGATTTTGCATCATTAAAAGAATGAACTCTAGGAGCAATAATATGGTTCAAACCTGCATCTATCCAGTATTGATTGGTCGCCAGACACTCAAATAAGACATGTCAATCATCTTCCTCGTTACCTTCACATAGTTGGCAATTGTGTAGGCACTACACATAGTGTTGACGGAGTCTAATATGCATCGAGAGGCACCCGCGGCAAATTCTCCAAAGCAAGTGTTTAGCTCTTGGAGGAGTTATAATCTTCCATAAACTACCTCAATCCCCGTCCACTTGAAGGTTAGGAGAATTGGTTTGATCTTTCTTCAACAACTTATACCCCATTTTCACACTGTAATTACCATGGCTATCTGATTTCTACACCAAACAATCCTCCTTCACATCCTCTAACTAAGGCACCTTCAAGATTTCCAACACTGCATCATGTGTAAACAATTGTCTAATTTTCTGAATATCTCATTGTTTAGCATTAGGCAGCATGAGTTCATTAAGAGTAAGATTATAGACATCTTGTCCTTGTAGAGCATAAAGGCCTCCCTTTCTAACTCCTTTCAACCTTGGGTCCAACATAACGTTAATTTTACTGTTATCACCAATACTCCATCTACAACCAAGAGACAAAACTTTCATAGCTTTTAACAAACTTCTCCAAACAAAAATAGGGTTACTACCAATATTTAACACTCACAAAAAAAATGAACGGGGGAAATACATGGCTTTAAAGATTCTAGCCACCAAAGTGTCTGGATTCGTCATAATATGCCAACCTTGTTTCGCCATCATCGCCTTATTGAAAGCTTTGAAATCTCTAAATCCAAGACCATCATCCTCTTTGGCACATGTCAATCTTTCCAAAGAAAGCCACCTTATTCCGTTATTCTAATTTCCAACACCTTCCCCCCTGCCCCACCCACCCCACCAAAAAGAATTTAACATTATCTCAATATCATTAACAATATTAGCATGAATGACAAAAATACTCATAATATATGCGAGGACTTGAAGCACTTATTTAATCAGGAATTCTTTCCCTGCTTTAGACAAAGACCTTCCTCTCAAAGATTTAATTTTCCTCCATATTTGGTCCTTTATATATGCAAAAGTATTTTTATCACTTCTACCAATCATTGATGGTAACCCCAAATACTTTTTTGTACCTAACACATGACAAACTCCCATAAGCCGAACAAGATCTTCCTAGGTTGGACCACTAATATTACGGTTGAATAACACTTCTAACTTCGACATATTAATTTTCTAGCCCGATGCATCTACATACTGACGAAGTATTTCCATGAGATGGTTCACTTCAGATAGATTGGCCTTGCAAAACAAACAAAAAAACAATCGTCAGCAAAAAGTAGATGGGACACCTTTGGTGCCCCTTTACATATTTAGACTCCATAGATATTTCCTCTTGCTAACGTTCTGATAATAAGTGTTGGTTCTTGGATTGGCTAGGATTTTGGTAAAACAAAGTTGTTCAATGTTGATGTCACATGGGTGATGTCTTAACATTGGTTTATGTTAAGGATTTAAGTTGTTGTAGTTTTGAAGTCTGATGTCACATGCGATGTCATGACATCAGATATGCAGATCAGTAAAACATCAGGTTTGAGATGTTTTTAGGGTTAAGCGTTTTAGCTGGATTTTGGAAGAGCTGACAGAGTAATTGGATGTGAATATCTTGGAGGAGATATTTTCTGTTACAAACAGATTTGATGCAGATTTGTAGGAGTGTTTAAAGGCTGAAGATCTAAGAAGATTTTGAGAGAGAAAATCTGTTGAAGATTCAGTTTTAAATAACAAATCAGGTCAGATATTGTAGCAGGTCCAAGCCCAATTCAAATAGCTATATAAAGCGCATCAATCCTGAAAGAAAGGACAGAAGAGAGAGAGCATAGACTGAGTGTCAATCATTGTATTTGTACGAGTATTTTGTAAACCATTCGAGTGTGAATTGGTGGGGTGTAAGGTGTACTCTCTTAGAGCTGTGAAGCAAGAGAGTGTTGTTACTTGATCAAAGCTTGTAAGCAGGATCAAGGTGTTTCTCAAAGTGGGATCTTTGAGGTGTTATAGGAAGTGAGTAGTGTTCTCATACCTAAGTGATCTCTTAGGTAGAAAGTTCATTAGGTAGAGATTAAGTTTAGGAGATGTCAACTGGGTTGTTGAGTCTGTAAATTAATTATACTGATAGTGAAATTCCTTCATGGCTTGGTAGCCCCCAGACGTAGGTAGTTAAACCGAACTGGGTGAACAATTCCTTGTGTACTCTTCTGTTGTTTTACTTTGTCAATTGCAAAGTGTGTTGTTGTGACATCACACGTAACATCACATATCTGGTACCAGAATTTCAATTGGTATCAGAGCAGGCATCCTGCTCTGAATCTGGGTGAGATCTAGGGCTGATACTTTCTGGTAAAGATGGACAAGGAAGTTGGTGGATTTGTGAATAGACCCCCTATTTTGGATGGCTCTAATTATGATTATTGGAAGCCAAGGATGATTACCTTTTTGAAATCCTTTGACAGCAGGGCTTGGAAGGCTATCATTAAAGAATGGAAAGCACCTGTTGTTGTTGAGAAGGATGATGCTGGGAAAGAAAAAGAAGGCAGCTCAAAACTGAAACCTGAAAAAGAATGGACCAAGGAAGAAGATGAGCTTGCCCTTGGTAATTCCAAAGCCTTAAATGCTATTTTCAATGGAGTTGATAAGAACATATTCAGGTTGATCAATACCTGTGAAGTTGCCAAGGAAGCTTGGACATCTTGAAGACTACTCATGAAGGAACTTCAAAGGTTAAGATGTCAAGACTTCAACTTCTGACATCAAAGTTTGAAAGTCTAAAGATGAAAGAAGATGAAACTATTCATGACTTTCATATGAGTATTCTTGAGCTGTCCAATGCCTCTAGTGCTCTTGGAGAAAAGATGACTGAAGAAAAGCTGGTGAGGAAAATCCTTAGATCCCTTCCCAAGAGGTATAAGATGAAGGTGACTGCAATTGAAGAAGCTCAAGACATCAGCAAGATGAGGGTTGATGAGCTTATTGGATCTCTTCAAACATTTGAGCTAGGGTTAAGTGAAGAGGAACCTGAGAAGAAGTCCAAGAGTATAGCTTTGGTTTCTAGTTCTGATGAAGCCAAGAAAGGGAAAGAGGATGATTCTCAGGAGGAGTTATCTCAGGCTATTGCTATGCTGGGAAGACAGTTCAACAAAGTGTTCAAGATAATGGATAGAAACTACAAACCCAATGTTAAGAACATCTCCTCTGACATCAGCAAATCAAAAGAGAAGGATGAAGAGAAGACTGCTCAAGACAAAGGGATTCAATGCTTTGAGTGTGAAGGTTATGGACATGTCAAGAAAGAATGTCCTACATTCCTTAAGAAGCAGAAGAAGGGCATGACAGTTTCCTGGTCTGATATTGACAGTGAAAGTGAAGAAGAGTCAGCCAAGCATGTCAGAGCGTTGACAGGGACATGTGTGTCTGATGGAGAATCAAGTGATGAGGAACTGACTTTTGAGGAGTTAGCAGCCTCCTATCATAAGTTATGTCTGAAGAGTGCAGAAATCTGTCAAGAAAGTGAAAAACAGAAGAAACAAATTGTTCAGCTTGAGACTGCTAAAGTTGATTTGGAAAATGAAGTCTTATTGGTCAAAACTCATCTTGATCATATGACCAAATCTGTTAGGATGCTGCACAGTGGTACAGACACACTTGATAAGATCCTTCAGACAGAAAAGGTTGCTGGAGATAAGTCATGCATAGGATTTGTGGTTGAGGAAAAGGTATCTGCTGAAGCAAGCACTTCAGGAACCAAGACGGAGATGTCTCAAACAATGTCTCAATATCACACAAAGAGACAGGATCCTAAACCTAAGCAGGTTGCTCATCCACAACCTCAAAATGTTGGGAAGAGGCATGCTCATGGTCCTCATCAAAGGAAGGCACGTGTTTCTGGAGCTAGGCAGTATATGCCTCCACAATATCATAAGAGCATGCAGGCTTCTAGGCTCAAACAGAACATGTTTCATCAGATGTCTCAACATCAGGGAAACATGTATGGCTATGGATATAATAATGTTGTGCCTTATTATTATGGAAGAAGGAAGCCACATCACCATAGAAGACAACCTAAGAGACAGAAACCTCACTACAGGAGACAAGCAAACTATGGAAGAAAACAGCACCAGTACTATGGATGGCAGCCATAGCAGTTTCATCATCAAGGTGGCAGGAAGTTTAACAACCTCAGAAAAGAAATAGTAAGGTGCTTCTATTATGGAAGATTTGGCCATATGCAATTTTCTTGCTTCAAGCTTCATGGTTATCCAAAGTCTATCCCTCAACCTAGACAGAAGGATAACAAGCCCAAGGTTGTTAAGCAGTGGGTTCCTAAAGAAGAGGTTAAATGTCTATTGGCTCACTTTTCTGATAGACACTCTGCTAAGGATGGATGGTACTTTGACAGTGGCTGTTCAAAGCACATGACTGGATTCAAAAACCAATTGGTGGAAGTCAAATCTTGCGCCTCAATTGATGTTACCTTTGGAAATGGAGAGAAAGGGGTGGTGAAAGGTGTTGGAAAAGTGAAGTGTCATGATGGACCTGATCTTAACAATGTGCTTCTTGTCAAAGGATTGAGGGCTAATTTAATTAGCATAAGTCAGCTGTGTGATGAAAGATGTAAGGTCAGTTACACCAAAGATGAGTGTGTGGTAACAAATGAGCAGAATGAGGTAGTGATGAAGGGAATAAGATCCAGAGATAATTGCTATCAATGGGTACCTCAAGTGGACAGCTTATCTGGTGATGTTAAGGCTGATGTTGTAACATCAGATTGTGACAACAAGTGTGAAAGTCTGCTGAAAGGTCAATTAGGGTTAATTACTCTTAATGTGAATCCTTTTAAATTTTTAAAAGGAAAGTTAATTTGGAGGGAGAAACTCATTGATTGGTCTTTAAGGGATACACAAAATCAGGCGCCATACCTTATACCATCATTCCCTATTGTAGTAATATCACGTTTCATCAAAGCTCATATCTCCAGACTGTTCATCTCCTTCAACAAGAAGAATCACCTGTCTCTGAACCTATACTACCTCAAGGGAACCATGTCAAAACAAATGTCTTCTCCATCAAAGAAATTTGTTTCTCAAAGCTCTTCGCGAGATAAAACTAGGGTTTCTACAGAAGAGGGGTCTGCAGAAGAAGCTTTGAATGTAGAACTCATCTCCATGATGGTTCCTGAATCTGGTACGTCAAGACCTTCCAAACTTCAACCCAAAAGGGCTGGAACTAAATTTAATGATAATGAGACTAAGAGGCTAGTCACTAGTGTACTTTTTAGCGATAAATCTGCAGCTAGGTCTTCCACCTCTCAAGCTGTTGAGGAGAGGTTTGATGTTGATCGCAGTCTTAATCAGATTGCCACCAAGATTTTGGATAAGGGTTTATCGGTAAAAGGAATTTCTATTCCCCTTAGACAAATGCCTGCTGAAAAGGAGGACATGCAAAGTGCTGCTACAAATCTTCACAGACTGGCTATGTCTGTCATAGAAGATGCTGAAGTAGGTGGTGAAGAAGAAGGTGTTCAGGAGGAAGCTGATGTTGAAACAAATGCCAGAACACCACCTGAAAGGAATGTTGAAACTAGGCCTAGCAAAAAGAAGAATATTGATCAGGTGGATGTAATTGATCTGTCTGATAATGAAGTGATTGGAAAAGCTGTCCCTGGGATTGCCAATAGATTGAAAACAAGGAAAGGAAAGTATTGCGGTGAGAATCGGATAACAAGCTATTAATTAACTTGTATCACAAAACATAAAATTCACCACCGAGCTTTGATTTATCTAAATGAAAGGGTAAAGAACAAAAAGCCCTAAAAAGAGAATCTAGGTTCGGGGGTTGGTTATACAAAGGGAAGGTATTAGCACCCTAAGTATACGTAGTACTCTACGGGAACCTCTTGTAAGTATTTGTGATATGCTAAAGTTTGCTTGCTAAGGGAAATGTGCTAAGGTAAAGTAAAGACCTATGAGTATGTACATTAAGTTTGTCTCGTCTTAATCATGATTTAATCGAGAAATCGATAATCAATGATTCTTGACTCTCATCGACTAAATTGTAAATGAAACTGAAATAAAAATAAAGTGGTCTCATATTGATCAAAGTTTTTTTACTTTAATGAGATCAATCAGACTATGAGGTTTGTCATATCATCGACCAAAATAAAGATAATGAAACCGGAATGAAAAAAAATAAAGTTGGTCTCGTCTTAATCAAGATTTAAATCGATAAATCGATAATCTTAGATTTTTGACTTTCATCAACCAATAAAAATAAGTAAAAAGTGGCCTCATATTTATCAAGACTTTATTTATTTGAAATAATCAAAGTCAAGATTTGTGCAATGTTTTCGGCCTAAAGTAAAGAAAATGGACTCGAAATGAAGAATAAAGTTAGTCTCGTCTTGATCAAGATTTAATCGGAGGATCGATAATCTTTTGATATTCGACTTTCATTGACCAACAAAAATAAAGAAATGAATCTCATACATATCAAGACTTTTTAGTCATTTTGCATAAATCAACTAAGTCATGATTTTGTAATATCATTGGCCCTAGTGGAGACGGTCCACTGCCTCTTCAATAACGCGAGTTCTGGAAAAATGAAGACGAGCCTTCTCTCCAGAAAGTTTGCAAGAATAATTTGAGGGAGAAAATTGAGAGAGTATTCAGCCTTTATGTGGGGTGAATCTGGTGTCCCAAATGAGAGAATGAGAGATCTTATTTATAGTGTGAATAAAGTGGGAGTGTTGATGTGGCAATCCATGTGACTTTATGAGAATGATTCTTGACCATTGATAAGTGAAGTGTAAGAATGCTTTTTGGCCATTGATAAATCCAAGTTGGTAATCCATGTGACTTTATGAGAATGATTTTTGGTCATTGATAAGTGAAGTGTAAGAATGCTTTTTGGCCATTGATAAATCCAAGTTGGCAATCCATGTGAAGTGTTAGAATGATTGAGTGGTCCCCACTTACAAAATAAAAGTAATAATAATAATAATAAAGCTTAGTAATAATAAAATTAATAATAATAAAACTAATAATGATAATAAAACTAATAATAATAAAATTAATAATAATAATAATAATAAAGAAATAATAATAATAAAACTAAAAAATAATAAAAAAGATAATTGAAATAGTTAGTGAAAAAAGAAATAAAACAAATTATATTCTAACAAAAAATGCATGATTATTGATATGTTTACTAAAATGCGAAAACAGAGACCAATGAAAAGGATATGCAAACGATCAGAATATCGGAGGGTAAAATTTGTGGTACAGCAGTTGCCCCTATTTAAATATCTTCACCGGATGACATGAATGATGATAGTCTTTATGAAATCATGGTGGAAGGTATTTAAATATAGATAACCGAAAACTTTGCCCTCAGACGCACTGACAGGCAATGCTATGGACAAAAATGCTGACATGCAATGAACTCTAATATGATGAAAATGATGGAATGCTAAATGCAAAGGGGCAGACAAACAAAACACCAAGGATGAAGGGCTATCCACCACAGGTGAGCTTACTGGGGAAGGATAAGGTTAGCATTCACGAGAAAGACTCACTGGGGATACAGACTGTCCAACGATAGACTCACTGGGGAGACTCTAAGGATGCACCGGGGATAGAAAAATAAAGAGGAAATCCTACAGGTCCTCACTGGGGATGGGAGCTAGAGAGGGGCTCTCCACTAGGGAAAAGTCCAAGGAGATGGACGACAGGTTTATAGGTGACCGGACGACACTGGGGAAATGAAAGTACACTCTTTACTGGGCATGGAACCAGAAAGAAGACATGATCTCCCCTGGGGATCAATTTGGAATAAAAGGATAGACACCAACAAAAGATTTTCTGGGATTTTCTTATACTGAAGAGTTCAAACGGGATCTTCAAGAAAAACCAGAAAAGACAGAGAAAGACACATCCGGAAAAACATCAGATGGCAAAAAAAAAACCAGTCATCCAATAATGGTTGTGAATGAAGGGTACAAATCATAATATCTAATAATTGCTTTAGATGAATGTGAACAGAGACTACATTCAAGAATGGCTTTGAATGCAAAGAAACCAGTCATCGAATAATGGCTTTGAACAAAAGGTATAAATCACAATATCTAATAACGGCTTTAGATAAAGTGAACAAAGACTCGATCTGAAAAAACATCAGAAAGAGAGACACATCCGGAAAGGCATCGGATGGTAAAGAAACCAGACATCCAATAACGGCTTTGAATGAAAGGTATAACTCACAATATCTAATAATGGCTTTAGATGAGTGTGAACAAAGACTACATTCAAGAATGACATTGAATGTAAAAAAACACCAGTCATCTAATAATGGCTTTAGATGAAAGGTATAACTCATAATATCTGAGAAGGCATCAGATACGAATGAGACAAAAGGTGAAATCTAAGAAGGCATTGGATAAAAGGGATCACAGTATCCAAGACATCATTAAATGACTGTGAACTTTCAGGAATGGCACTGAAAGTAAAGGTAAATCACTATATCCAGGAATAGTATCAAATGATAGTGAGAAAGACATCCAGGAATGACACTGGAGTGAAAGAATATAAAGATCCAGGAATAGCACTGGAATGAGAGAAGATAAACATCTATCAACAGGATTAGATGCGCAAGATAATGACAACATTCAGGAATGGCACTGAATGAAAATGATAGGTAACGTTTTGGTAAGGTAAGACGTGGATAACGACACAACCTCGGGAGAAATGCAAATGAGGATGAAACACTCATGCTATGCATATGGTATAAATTATGCAGAAGATATATGATCAAATGCAAATGCAGATGTCGATGCTGACGACACAACACGACTCTTTGGTGGGAAGAAGACAAGATTAGAAGACTGATTCCTCAAAACGAGGATTACTGTCATTCTGTTTAGGGACTAGAGATGCTACTGCTGAACACACGATTTGCCACACTGGTAAACTGTATCAATTGATGGTCCTTGTAGGAAGGATAAAGAGCTGTTTGGGGATTCTTCAAGTAAACTGGCCCAGACTAGCTGATTATTGTAGATGAGCTGATCATTGCTTCAGCTTGTCTGACTCGGTAACTGACTATTTCACGGTGCTCTTTGGAAAGCTTGCCCCAGTCTGAGTCTTGAAAAACTTCTGTATAAACCAATTTTGAGAAGTCGCCATTAAACCACAAATCTTGAACTGATTCTCCTCAGGATATGGAAGGAACTTGCCCCTGATTGGATCATCGACCAAGTTTCTTAATTGTTTGAAAATTCCTTAAGAAGAAAGCTAGTTTGCAAGCAAAAAATGTTCATACAAACGTGGTAAATGCAAAGTTCATGCAACTTTTGAATTCAAAATCATTTTGAAACAGGTGCAAAGTATATGGGATACTGGTTAGAACACGGTGGTTCAAGACATTAAAGCGAAACGTTTAAGCAAAGGGTGTAATACCCAAAATAGGTGACCTGCAAAGATCTTTTGGAGTCAGTTTACGTAACCTTGTTGTAGTATTTCAAAATAACCTTGCTTCAGTTAGGTCTTTTGAGGGTTATAACGTGGCCTGGTTCACGGTTTAAGAAACAAAGGATAAAAGCTCAAAGTTTATTTGTGCCCACCCAATCTACGTGATGTTCTCCAGTCCTATGCTCAGTTAACTCATCTTATGTAGTCAGGCTCCCATAGGTTAGGAATTGCACTGATGATAATAATGATGATTCAGAAATCAATGGACTCTAAATGGTAGTCACCACTTCCCTATAACATTTAGTTGTTTTTTCATTGAGGACTTTTATGGTAAGGATTTAAAGATTTCTCTTTTTTATTATCCCTAACTTTTGCCTGAACGGTTTCTTGTGAATCTTACAGTCAGCGGGATGCCCCAATTTTGCCTAAGTCTCCTTCATAGGTTTCGACGTAGCGGGCTTTTTCTTTTTTTGATTTTTATCCTTTTTTGAAAGAAAGTGACTGCCTGGCTTAATGATTACGGCGAACCATCATCGGCTTTCGACTTGAAAGACATCTTCGACACTTGCTTGTTGTGTGCGAAGGAAAACTGTGAGTGCAACATTTTGTTGAAAGTCGTCTTGCATGAAGCTCTTGTAATTGAATGCACAATCCAGTTAACTGAGAACTACCCTGCCCCAGGTTAAGATTGCGGGTTTTTGTTTGTAAAGAAAGAAACTCCTACTTCTAGGCTCGAAGGGGTTAAAGAGGGGTTATCTTCCTTATGTCTCCAGTGTTTAGGGATTGAAACAATGCCTTACATCGTCAGCAAAGTTTTGATTTGAAAGCATACCAACAGCAATTATGAGTATTTACGTTTTCATCATCCTTCCTCCGATCTTTGCATAATCAAAAGAAAGCGGGAAAAGAGATAAAATATTTGGCAAAAGAAAGCATAAAGATGTAAATAGAAAACACAAATGAATTGAATCAAAAATTGCAATGCTCATTTCATTAATTTTGAAAGTACAAACATAGTTGAAAGCAAACAACCATTACAAAATAAAGAAAGTGAAAACAACAAGAAACAAAGGCCTAGTGACTAATCAAACACAAGGATGAGTTGTCTTGTCTTTAAGAAGTAGCTGAGCCGAAGTCGATTGAGGCTTCACTTGGCGTGCCCTGGCAGAGGATTGCTCTGAACATTGGGATTGTCCTTAAAGGAAAGGACTTTGTTCCTCATCAGCTCTTGTACTCTAGCCTTCAATGCAAAGCAACTTTCCAAGTTATGGCCTGTACCACCTTGATGGTATTCACAATGAAGATCAGCCCTATAGCCGGCTGGAAGAGGATTTGGAGGAGGAGGCAGAGGCCTTGTGGTAATTAAACCTTGTTGAACCAAACCAGGATAAAGTTCTGTGTAAGTCATGGGAATAGGATTAAATTGACCCCTATTACGGTACTGGCTCTGTCCTGCAGTCGGACGTTGGAAAGCTTGAGTTGGTCGTGGTGTAGCAACCACAGGAGTAACGGCAGCAACAACAGGGTGAATGGTATACCGAGGTTGGGGACGAGGCCTTCTTGCTTCAACCATGACAGCATTAGTCTGTTTTTTCTTCTGAAAGTTACCATAGGATTTCTTCACAGCATTGGAAGATTCAACAGCCTTGGATATTCTTCCCTTCTTAAGACCTTCCTCTAATCTTTGGCCAATAGTAACCAAATCAGTGAAATTGGAGGAAACACTTCCAACCATCTTCTCCCAATAGAATGGGTACAGGGTATCCATGAACATTCTGATTAGCTCTTTCTCAGCCAAAGGAGGTTCAACCTGGGAAGCCAACTCTCTCCAGCGCTGAGCATACTCCTTGAAAGACTCTTTATCATTCTAAGACATGTTTTGCAGTTGACGGCGATTAGGAGCCATGTCGAGGTTATACTTATACTACTTCATGAAGGCATTTGTGAGGTCTTGAAAGCTATGGATAGAGTTTTGCTCGAGACCCATGTACCATTTGAGTGATGCTCCACTCAAGCTGTCTTGAAAATAGTGGATAAGCAACTTCTGATTCTTGGCGTGAGCAGTCATCCTGCGAAGATACATGACCAAGTGAGCTCTTGGGCAAGAGTGACCCTTGTACTTCACAAAATCTGGAGTTACAAACTTAGCAGGTATAACAAGGTCAGACACTAAGCACAGGTTGTCTGCATCCACATTAAAGAAATCAGTACCTTCAACGGCTTTGAGTCTCTTCTCTATGCTCTGAAATTGCTCTCGAACAACTTCAGGTTCAACAAAGTCTTCACGGTCTTCACCCTGAGCACTAGTAGCATTGAACTCATAGAGGGGATTCTCAAAGGGAGCTCGAATAGTCTGAACTATAGGTTAAGGCTCAGCAAAAATAGGAGCTTGAAACACTGGTCTAGCAGCCTGACCAATCATAACATTAGATGCAAGAGGTGGAGAATAGTTGTGTGGCAAACCAAACTCTGGCCAAGTTGAAGGTGGCACTTGAACCGGTGGAGGATCAGCACCTGAAACTTCCTGGATGGCAGTCCTTTGGGGTGGCTCTCCCCTAGCAATCAAAACTTGGAGCATCTCAGTGAGTTTAGTCATGCTCAACTTAAGGTCATCGATCTCCATTCGGACCTCAACATTGTGTATCTCTTGCTCTGACATCTTGCGTCTGTAATTACCTCTAGTCCGGTATCGGTGTCGAGGAATCAACTTGACGACTAATAGACAAACACTGGGAGATAGAGACAATTGGAGATGAGTCACTGGACAGACAGACGTATGTAATGAAACATGCAAAAATGCAAATGATATGCAATGCAATGCAAACAGGATGCAAAACACATGCAACAGGATCAAAGGTTTGAGATCACGTCATGGAGTCTGGGTAAAGAACCAACCATGGGGTATGTACTAGGGTTCATAAACTGTAGAACAGGGTTCTAAGAAGTTCCCAGAGTCAATAACCCATCTTTCGGATTTTATCGACTTCCCAATTGCTCGGTGATCAATAAAATCCTCAAGAGAGTCTCGTCTGAGCGTAGTATCGCGTAGCAATCATTTAGGATTACTCCCTCATAATCATCGCACTACATCCTAAATAGGCCAGGTGGGGTAAAGGGTAACTAATGGTCATCAGTATCTCTGGCTCCTAGGTCGAAAGTAGTAACACATTCACGATTGCTCGTTTAGCTTATACCACTTTCAAGAGGGCCTCAACTGAGTGTGGACTTCAAGTCAACTCCTTTGGGATTTCTCCCTCGAAGTCTCCTTGACTATGTCCATGATCCTATCATATGTGTACGCTCAAGTCTGGGTTAGGACTTATCCTCACCACTCACAGTAATAACCCTGCATACAGAAAACCCAAGCACAACAGGCATATATATATACAGATATAAATATACAAATGTATAGGCAAGCAAACATATAAAGTAACACCGATACAAACAAGGTGGGCTTAACCCTCTTAGGGGATACCGTCCCCAGTGAAGTCGCCATTTCTATTGCGGTGAGAATCGGATAACAAGCTATTAATTAACTTGCATCACAAAGCATAAAATTCACCACCGAGCTTTGATTTATCTAAATGAAAGGGTAAAGAGCGAAAAACCCTAAAAAGAGAATCTAGGTTCGGGGGTTGGTTATACAAAGGGAAGGTATTAGCACCCTAAGTATCCGTAGTACTCTACGGGAACCTCTTGTAAGTATTTGTGTTATGCTAAAGTTTGCTTGCTAAGGGAAATGTGCTAAGGTAAAGTAAAGACCTATGAGTATGTACACTAAGTTTGTCTCGTCTTAATCATGATTTAATCGAGAAATCGATAATCAATGATTCTTGACTCTCATCGACTAAATTGTAAATGAAACTGAAATAAAAATAAAGTGGTCTCATATTGATCAAAGTTTTGTCACTTTAATGAGATCAATCAGACTATGAGGTTTGTCATATCATCGACCAAAATAAAGATAATGAAACCAGAATGAAAAAAATAAGGTTGGTCTCGTCTTAATCAAGATTTAAATCGATAAATCGATAATCTTAGATTTTTGACTTTCATCGACCAATAAAAAAAAGTAAAAAGTGGCCTCATATTTATCAAGACTTTATTGATTTGAAATAATCAAAGTCAAGATTTGTACAATGTCATCGGCCTAAAGTAAAGAAAATGGACTCGAAATGAAGAATAAAGTTAGTCTCGTCTTGATCAAGATTTAATCGAAGGATCGATAATCTTTTGATATTCGACTTTCATTGACCAACAAAAATAAAGAAATGAGCCTCATACATATCAAGACTTTTTAGTCATTTTGCATAAATCAACTAAGTCGTGATTTTGTAATATCATTGGCCCTAGTGGAGACGGTCCACTGCCTCTTCAATGACGCGAGTTCTGGAAAAATGAAGACGAGCATTCTCTCTAGAAAATTTGCAAGAATAATTTGTGGGAGAAAATTGAGAGAGTATTCAGCCTTTGTGTGGGGTGAATCTGGTGTCCCAAATGAGAGAATGAGAGATCTTATTTATAGTGTGAATAAAGTGGGAATGTTGATGTGGCAATCCATGTGACTTTATGAGAATGATTCTTGGCCATTGATAAGTGAAGTGTAAGAATGCTTTTTGGCCATTGATAAATCCAAGTTGACAATCCATGTGACTTTATGAAAATGATTCTTGGCCATTGATAAGTGAAGTGTAAGAATGCTTTTTGGCCATTGATAAATCCAAGTTGGCAATCCATGTGAAGTGTTAGAATGATTGAATGGTCCCCACTTACAAAATAAAAGTAATAATAATAATAATAATAAAGCTTAGTAATAATAAAACTAATAATAATAAAACTAATAATGATAATAAAACTAATAATAATAAAATTAATAATAATAATAATAATAAAGAAATAATAATAATAAAACTAAAAAATAATAAAAAAGATAATTGAAAATAGTTAGTGAAAAAAAGAAATAAAACAAATTAAATTCTAACAAAAAATGCATGATTATTGATATGTTTACTAAAATGCAAAAACAGAGACCAATGAAAAGGATATGCAAATGATCAGAATATCGGAGGGTAAAATTTGTGGTACAACAGTTGCCCCTATTTAAATATCTTCACCAGATGACATGAATGATGATAGTCTTCATGAAATCATGGTGGAAGGTATTTAAATATAGATAACCGAAAATTTTGCCCTCAGACGCACTGACATGCAATGCTATGGACAAAAATGCTGACATGCAATGAACTCTAATATGATGAAAATGATGGAATACTAAATGCAAGGTCTGGTTAACCAAACCAAGGTAGGCAAGGTCTGGTTGTGAATCTTGTTTCTGATGTGCTGCAGAAGTTGAGGGGGAGTGTGTTGGTGCAGCTGTTTGCTAGTTCTGGTTTTAAGAGGGGACTGGTTTTAAGGGGGAGCTTGACCCGTTGCTGAGCTGATGAAGTATGTGCAGCTTTTTGAAGTAGGAGCTGTTTTGAAGGAGAACTGCTAACTGCTAGGAGTTTTTAACTGTTTTAAAATTTTATCCGCTGCTGAAGTCTCTGATGTTGCAGAGATTGTTTTAGCCAAAATTAGCCAAAGGGGGAGATTGTTGGTTCTTGGATTGGCTAGGATTTTGGTAAAACAAAGTTGTTCAATGTTGATGTCACATGGGTGATGTCTTAACATTGGTTTATGTTAAGGATTTAAGTTGTTGTAGTTTTGAAGTTTGATGTCACATGCGATGTCATGACATCAGATATGCAGATCAGTAAAACATCAGGTTTGAGATGTTTTTAGGGTTAAGCATTTTAGCTGGATTTTGGAAGAGCTGGCAGAGTAATTGGATGTGAATATCTTGGAGGAGATATTTTCTGTTACAAACAGATTTGATGCAGATTTGTAGGAGTGTTTAAAGGCTGAAGATCTAAGAAGATTTTGAGAGAGAAAATCTGTTGAAGATTCAGTTTTAAATAACAAATCAGGTCAGATATTGTAGCAGGTCCAAGCCCAATTCAAATAGCTATATAAAGCGCATCAATCCTGAAAGAAAGGACAGAAGAGAGAGAGCATAGACTGAGTGTCAATCATTGTATTTGTACGAGTATTTTGTAAACTATTCGAGTGTGAATTGGTGGGGTGTAAGGTGTACTCTCTTAGAACTGTGAAGCAAGAGAGTGCTGTTACTTGATCAAAGCTTGTAAGCAGGATCAAGGTGTTTCTCAAAGTGGGATCTTTGAGGTGTTATAGGAAGTGAGTAGTGTTCTCATACCTAAGTGGTCTCCTAGGTAGAAAGTTCATTACGTAGAGATTAAGTTTAGGAGATGTCAACTGGGTTGTTGAGTCTGTAAATTAATTCTACTGATAGTGAAATTCCTTCCTGGCTTGGTAGCCCCCAGACGTAGGTAGTTAGACCGAACTGGGTGAACAATTCCTTGTGTACTCTTCTGTTGTTTTACTTTGTCCATTACAGAGTGTGTTGTTGTGACATCACACTTAACATCACATATCTGGTACCAGAATTTCAATAAGAGTGGAAAGTCTTTTAGCTACTAGGATGAAAAGATATGGAGACAACGAATATCCTTGTCCCAATCCCCTCCCTGGATGTATCGGTATGACTCTATCCATATTTACCATAACTGAGTAATTCACTGACGTTACACACATCATCACCAAATGAATCCACCTATCTTCAAATTCCAAATGACTTAACACCTTTCTCAAGAAACCTCAATCCGCCATATCATAAGCTTTTATAATGCCAAACTTAAGAGCTAATTCCCTTTTCGTCCCATTCACCTGTCTTTTCAAATCATGAATGGTCTCGATAGTTATCATAGCATTATCAAGAATGGAATGCCCTTCTACAAAGTCGACTTCTCCTCTGACACACACTTAGCTAAACACTTTTTCAATATGTTAGTGATTAGTTTCAAGACCATCTTGTACACCACATTACACAATGAAATAGGTCTCAAATCCTTCAAATTTTTAGGATTCTTACACTTTGGAATGAGTTAAATACTGGTATCATTAAGGGCATGTGAAAAAATCCCCTCTCTATCCATCTAGTCACAACCCCAAAAATATCATCACCATGCAGTCCCCAAAAATTCTGGTAGAAAGTCGGATTAAAACCGTCAGGCCCCTGAGATTTATTCGGATGCATATGAGTGAGAGCTTCAAACAATTCTCCTTTGGAAACAGGCACTAGAAGTTGATTGTTGTACTCCCCAGTGATACATTGCTGGAAATTATCAAAGACCGAATCATAGTTGTCGTTTTTAGCTGTAAACAGATTGTCAAAATACTTCTTGGCAACCTTGCACAAGCCCGCCTGATCTCTCACTTCCTCATTATCTTCCTTCAATAACATGTTATCCCTGTGACCCTCTTTCTTGCTATGGCTGACATATGAAAGAACTCAGTGTTAAAATCACTGTCTCGAATCTAGCGCATCATAGCTCGCTGTTTCCAGTAAACTTCTTCTTGCATAATGATCTTATTGTATAATCGTCGTGCCTCAAAAAAATTATCAATATTAGAGGAGTTGTTAGAACCGCGGTACCTTTCCATTCTTTCCATGCAATCCTTCAACTCCATCTTAGATTTCGAAAACTTCCTCTTACTTCAGGGCTTCAACTCGTCAGCGCATCCTGGAATACGATAATTGATAATCCACTTTTAGTGTGTCATTATTATCCCTTTTCAACTATGTTTTTGTAGTGGATTGAGAGTTTAATTATTTAATTATACTGTTTTTAGCTTGTTTTGCTTTGAGCACAATAGGTGCTCCTTTTGTAGTTTTCATATGTGTGTTATTGAATTGCAAGGCAGTTTTGAGGCAAGCTGAGGCATGCCTGGACTAGGCAGTATCTGAGAGACAGAACTGAAAGAAGAATTAAAAGTTGCTGAAGATCACAAGCAAAAAAGGCCAAGAGCATGGAGGAAGTTCTTTTCTATGGCTTGCATGGAAGAATTGTGCTTGAAAGAAAATGAAAATCAAAAGGACGAGATCAATTGCACAAAGAGACAAAGATGTAGTACAGTGGGGACTACCTCTGCAAAAGTGCGCCCTACACGCCAACATTTTGCCGCCTGCACCTCTGCGCCATTACCTGCTGCAGCAGCCTGCAATGTACGCCTTGTCCCCCACCATTGTCTGTACCAGGATGCTTGTTCGCTAAGAATTGAGGAAATAAAGAGATTATGCTGCTTTGATTTGGGCTAAATCTTGTTTGTATCAAAAGCCCATGATCCAAGGCCTACTACCTATCACATCCACACTCAAGTCTATAAAAGATGACCTTAGAATTTGGAATAGGAGTTCCACACACACACACGCACACACACACACATTAAAGTTTAGTATTAGTTTATTTTAGTCTGAGGGTTAGTGAGAAAATAGAGAGTTCTTCTTCTCATCCAATCTTGTACTCACTGCTGAGAGCTGGCGCGACTGGATACTTCCCTTGCTATTTATCCAACACAAGAGATCTCTAAGTTACTTTTAGGTTGTCATTTCTTTTACATCTTTTGTTTAAGCATCTTTCCAAGTAGTTTCGGTTCAGTAGTTTTTACTCAACTCATCATGAGCTAAACACTTATTTGATGAGCAATGTGAAGATAATATAATGTTGCCTTTATGTTAAAATGATGTGATGTTAAGTGTCTTATTTTGTTATGTGTTTTTATGCTATAAACCTGACTCTTTAAATGATCAACTTAGAAAAAGGTAAAAACTTGTTGTTGTGAGAGATCCAATAACAAGTGGATTTCATAACAAAAGTGGTTAAACAAGTAGGATAGAGATATTCACTTAATTAGCTTGCTTAGAGATAAGAGGCTAAGGCCATAAAGAACTTTTAGAATATAAACCAAACATATTTTAGGGTTATAAGTGAGACTTAGAGATTTGTTCCCTTGCCCTATTAATGCATGTTTTGATGTTGTAGATATACACATAAAGACCACGTTCTGACCTTCTGAGGCACGACACATCTCATCATATACACATTCTGGTTACTACATATTAATGGATCATAGCTCATCATTCACTCTCTTAACTTTATCAATCCTATATTTATTTCATTTAGTTTTGTATTGTGGACACCTGTAACTTGTTACCAATTATTAATTTTTTACCTTGTTCAGACTAATTTTAAACAAAGATTACTTACAAAGATTCAATCTAAACCTCTTTACTCTCTGTGGGTACGATATCCTTAATATTATCACTTGCTACAATAAAATATACATGTATACTTGCATGTGACACCATAATAGTCTTATTTATTTGCGAACAAGTTTTTGGCGCCATTGCCGGAGAGTGCCAAGAAGTATTTTGAACCATTGTATTGTTTATTTATGTTTAAAAGTAGTATTTGAGCTTTTTACCGTTTCATGTACTCTGGTGTCACGACAGGTGTAGAGCTTCTGCATGCGCAGGTTGTTATCCCCAGAATATAGAGAAGGTCCTAAACCTGGAAGAACATTTTGCATATGAAGGAGATTGATACGTGCTACACAACAACCAGAAGAAGAGTGTTGTGAAAAAGGATGCCTTGAAACAAAATATGAACAGTTTCTTTTAAATGCAAGAAACTCACAAGGGTTAAGGTTAATAAAGAAACAAAGAAAGAAAGAAGAAGGATTAGGGCAAAAATTTTATTTACTATTCACTTTCTCATTTAGGGTTACAAATGATTACAAATGAATATCACAATTTGCCACACTCAACAAACTGAGTGTACTAGCCTATTTATAGACTAACTAGATAACTTGCAGCCCAAGCTACCTAAACAATTGGATCCTTAACACAAGGCCCAATTCGACAACCATTTCGATAATAAATATTTGAACATACTTCGACTACATTATGTATACTACAACTACAGCATGTGACCCAGCTTCAACTTCATGCTTGTCTCCTGTCGAAACACATGAAAGTTTTCCCTCGACACAACATGAGTTCGACCCAATAGTCTCACAAAGAGAATTTTATTCCTGACTTGTGATCATGTAATCACTATAAGTTCTCTTTTCATTTTTGGATTAATATTACTTCTACCCCCTCCTTAGGAGGTGGAACTCTACTTTATATTTTGTAAAAAATAAAGCATAACCTTATAATATGAAGATATTTTTCTTTTGGCTCTTCATTCTTCTAAGTTAACAAATACACTTCATTGATGCACTTAATGTGTAATTTAATTTGTTTTTTGAAAAAAATTAATGACACTTGATTTTTTTTTGCCATGTCAAATATTTTAATAACTAATTAATATTATGGTGGTGAGTTTGTTAGAAATGATATCATGTTTGATAGAAGTGGGGTTCATGCTCTTATTCCTACAAGTGTGGTGTTTTTTAGGTGGTTAATTTGGTGCTTGGCTGAGATTATGATAAAAAAATTAAAGGTATGGATAAAAATTAATAGTATATATGATTATTTTGTGGAAGTGAATTTGGATGTTCATGTTGTTAATGTTGCAACATGTGTTACAAATAATAAAAGTGATGGTCATATCTATGTTGAGCACAGTGTGAAGGATATTTTTAGTGAAAGTAATTGAAAATAAATATCGTAATTTAAATGAAAGTAATATATAGATGAAGAAAGTGATGAAGAATGAAAGCTTAAAGGCAATGACGACGATGCTAAATGTATGAGGTTTAATGATAGTGGGGCAAAGAGAACTATTGTACTCAATGATGGTTTTGAAGTGATTTAAGTGTATCAACCATAAAATGATTATAATAGAGTTGAAATCAAAGAGTGGTCATAAATAAAACAAAGGTTTGTGGGTTTATGAGTAAATTTATGATTTAGAGGTATTTTTGTGGATTGATGATGAATATGAAGGGTTGAATTGGATCGGATAAAAGTAGGCCTTCGAGGCTAATATTTCTGTTGATGTTATTTTGGACCTTGTAGAGAAAGGGATTTATGGGAGTTATGAGGGTATTTGGGGTTTGTGAAGGTTTATGTGATTTTGAGGTTTATGATAGTGTAATAACTCGGCCTAATAGTCATAGGTTTTGTGCCTTTGTTGCCATAATGCCTTAGGGATGTTTTGGGGATGTTTTTGGGGTAAATGAGGTTGAACCCTTAAGGTTTTTGGGGCCTGATGTGCTACTGATGCGTAGCAGCGATTGCAGAAAATCGCGACCTCACTAAGAGAATGAATTCTTCGCAAAGCGAATATTCGCCCCAGACTCGCTGGGCGAATAGCGCACCGAATGCGCGATGACGCTATTTTGAGATACTGGGATGGAATTTTAAAAATGATTTTTAGTTCGCACAACGAACTTCCCAGCGAATAACTTTGCTAGGCGAATACAGGGTAGCGAGGAGAAACAAAATAGGGTTTCTCTGGTTTTTGTATGGAGTTTTGGAGTTCGCTGGCAGCTCGCTAGGCGAACACCAAAGCGAACAAGTTCGCAAAGCGAACGTTCCAGCGAATGGCTGTTGTTCGCAAAATTATTTTGTGATTCTTGTGCTGTCTTGATGTTTTGAGCTGTGATTATTTTGATGAATTACCATGCGTATATTGATGATTATGAGATAATGATTCATGATGTTTTGATGAATAAATGATGATATGATTAACATGAGATTTTGATGAATGATGATGCACGTAATGACTTTTATAGATGATGATGATAACGATGTTGTGTATCATGCATTCATAGCATTCCAGACTTCGGTCTATTGTGGCTTCAATCCTATTGTGTGGATGTGAGGTAATTTTGACGTGCTTCAGTTCTTGTGTAGAATCAATCCTATTGATGGGGATCTTTGGAGGGTGATGGCCTAGTGTCCATCGACTTTGATGAATTGGTATCACATGCATGAGTCTTGTCGTGCATTGCATTTATTTGGCATTAATGTGATTTATGATATCTTGATTTTTGATGTTTTCCTTTGTGATGACCCTGATGATGTTGTATATGATAATGACGCCATTTTATGCATATCTTGTTTTTATATTGATTATAATGAATTGTGATTACTCACCCTGCCTGTTTGAATATTGCCTCCACGTGGGTAACGTGTAGATGATCTGGCTTAGTTGTGGATGCCTTCGAGGACTTTTGGAGTTTATTTTGCTTTTGGTCGATGTAGAGGGTCTTGCTCTAATATTGTAACATCGGGTTGGGTCGTTGAGTCGAACCATGTTGAGTTGTTATTTTGTTGTTATTTTTGAAGGATTATGGCTTTTATTGGAAACCCTTTTGATTTGAATTATTGAGTTCCGCTGGTATTTGATGGCTTTTTTATTTAATTTGAGGAAAACCCGTTGTTTACAGAGCCATTGTTTTATCTGAGTTTATTGAGAAATGTGCACCCTTTGAGGTGGTTCTGATTTTTACTATGATATTATGATTATTCTGCTGCAATATTTGTGGGGTAGAAAATGGTGTTACATTAGTGGTATCAGAGCAGGTCGGTCCGTCCGGTCAGGTTTTACTTGATGTCAGTCCCCTGTCAGTCGACGAGTGTGTGTACACTGTCGATGTTTTGTTTCTTCTAACCTTGTTGGTGGTGTGCAGGATGGCTGGAAGAAATGATCGTGCTATTGCTGATGCGTTGGAGTCGATTGCTCAAGTAGTGGCTCAGAATAATCAGAATGGTGGAGTTCGGGATGAGTTTCGTTCTTTGGGGAAGCTTCAGAGGAACAATCCACCGACTTTTTTGGATACTCATGATCCAGCAAGTGCACACAAGTGGCTGAAGGCGATCGAGAAGATCTTCCAGGTGATGGGGTGTACTGATGAGCAACAAGTTCAGTTTGGAACGCATATGTTGTCAGAAGAGGTCGAGGATTGGTGGGATAACACTCGTCAGAGACTCGAAGATGTTGGCACTATGATAACCTGGGCTGTGTTTAAGCAGGAGTTTCTGGGAAAGTATTTTCCAGAGGATGCTCGTGGCAAGAGAGAAGTGGAATTCCTTGAGCTGAAGCAAGGAGACATGACTGTGGCGGAGTATGCCGCGAAGTTTGAGGCACTGGTGAAGTTCTGTCTGCACTACAACCGTGTTGATGCTGAGATGTCCAAGTGTCTCAAGTTTGAGAATAGGCTGACACCGGAAATTAAGCAGGGTATTGGGTATCAACAGATCTGCATGTATGTTGAGTTGGTGGACAAGAGCAGAATCTATGATGAGGATAGCCGAGCTCGATCTGCTTACTACAAGCAGTTGAGTGAGAAGAAAGGGCAGTGTAGGGGGGAGCCTTATACAACTTCAGCTGACAAAGGGAAGCAGAAGGCTTCAGAAGGGAAAAAGACAAGTGAGGGAGCATCTCCCACTTCTGGGAAGTGTTATAAGTGTGGCGAGCAAGGCCACTGTGCTGATGTGTGCACCAATAGTGTGTTAAGGTGCTACAGATGTGGCAAGAAGGGTCATAAAGCTACTGACTGCAAGGACGATGGTCTAACCTGTTTCAATTATGGAGAGAAGGGTCATATCAGTGCCCAATGTAAAAAACCGAAGAAGACCGCTACTGCCGCTCAGACCAGTGGCCGGGTGTTTGCTTTGAGTGGTGCAGAAGTGCCAGAGAAGGATAACCTGATTCGAGGTACTTGTTTTATTAATAATTTCGAGTTGAATGCTATTATTGATACTGGTGCTACTCATTCTTTTATCTCGCTTGAATGTGCTAATAGATTGGGTTTGAAATTCTCTGATATGAATGAGAATACGGTAATAGAAACTCCAGCTAATGGTTCTGTTACTACTACCCTTGTGTGTTTCATATGTCCTTTGACGATTTTTGGGAAGAGTTTTGTGATGGATTTGGTGTGCTTACCCTTGCACCAAATTGATGTAATCTTTGGAATAAACTGGTTGGAGTTTAACCATGTTCACATCAACTGTTATAATAAGACTGTGGAGTTTCTTGAGTTTGGTAATAATGGAGAGTTAATGTTCTTGTCTGCTAGGCAAGTAGACGAACTTATGGAAGACGGAGCCGTGGTGTTTGCAATGTTTGCATCGTTGCAGATTGATCGTGAAGCTACGAGTGTCGACTTACTTGTTATATGAGAATTTCCAGATGTGTTTCCGAATGACATCAATGATTTGCCTCTAGAATGTGAAGTAGAGTTTGCAGTGGACTTAATACCAGGTACGAGTCCAGTGTCAATGGCTCCTTATCGGATGTCAGCTTCTGAGTTAAGTGAATTAAAGAAACAACTGGAAGAATTGCTTGAGAAGAAGTTTGTTCGACCGATGTTTCTCTGTGGGGTGCCCCTGTGTTGCTAGTAAAGAAGAAAGATGGTAGCATGAGGTTGTGTGTTAATTATCGGCAGTTGAATAAGGTGACTATTAAGAATAAGTATTCACTCCCGAGAATTGACGATTTGATGGATCGGCTGGTAGGCGCTTGTGTGTTCAGTAAGATTGATTTGAGGTCTGGTTATCATCAGATTCGTGTTAAGCCTGATGATATCCTGAAGATGGCTTTCAGGACAAGGTATGGTCACTATGAATACATTGTGATGCCATTTGGTGTATCCAATGCACCTGGTGTGTTCATGGAGTACATGAATCGGATTTTTCATGAGTATTTGGATAAGTTTGTGGTGGTGTTTATCGATGATATCTTGATATATTCTAGATCTGAAGAAGAACATGCTGAGCATTTGAGAACTGTGTTGCAGGTATTGAAGGAGAAGAAGTTGTATGCAAAGCTGTCCAAGTGTGAGTTTTGGTTGAACGAAATGAGTTTTCTTGGCCATGTAATTTCAAGTAGCGGGATTGCTGTTGATCCTTTTAAAATTGATGTTGTGCTATCGAGATACAAAGTTTTCTGGGATTGGCAGTTTATTACCGCAAGTTTATCGAAGGCTTTTCTAAGTTGGCATTACCTTTGACCCAGTTGACTCGAAAGGGTCAAGCTTTTGTGTGGGATGTAGCCTGCGAAGAGAGTTTTATGGAATTGAAGAAGAGGTTGACGATCGCTCTAGTGTTGATTTTGCCTAATCCGAGCGAATCTTTTGTTGTGTATTGTGATGCGTTGAAGATGGGTCTTGGTGGAGTATTGATGCAGAATGGACAAGTTGTTGCTTATGCTTCGAGACAATTGCGAGTGCATGAGAGGAATAATCCTACACATGACTTAGAATTGGCCGCTGTGGTGTTTGTGTTGATGATTTGGAGACATTATCTGTTTGGCTCTAAGTTTTAAGTGTTCAGTGATCATAAAAGTCTGAAGTACTTATTTGATCAGAAAGAATTGAATATGAGGCAGATGAGGTGGTTAGAGCTGTTGAAGGATTTTGATTTTGATTTGAGTTATCATCCGGGCAAAGCAAATGTAGTGGCTGATGCATTGAGCAGAAAGTCATTGCATATATCGATGCTTATGGTGAAACAATTGGAATTAATTGAGCAATTCCGAGATTTGAGTTTGGTATGTGAAGGGACCTCTGATAGTGTGAAGTTGGGAATGTTGAAGTTGACTAGTGGTATTCTGGAAGAAATCAGAGTGGGACAGCAATCTGATTTAAAGTTGGTTGACCGATTGACTTTGATTAACCAAGATAACGGAGGTGAATTCCGGATTGATGAGAATGGTGTGATGAGGTTTCGGGATAGGGTATGTGTTCCAGATATTCCAGAAATCAAAAAGAGTATTCTAGAAGAAGGACACCGAAGTAGGTTGAGTATTCATCACGGTGCTACGAAGATGTACCGGGATTTGAAAAAGTTGTTTTGGTGGCCAAGTATGGAGAAGGATACTGCAGAGTTCATTTATGCGTGCTGAACGTGTAACACCCCCAATCTATACTCCCAATTAAATAAAGCAGTAAAAGAAAATTTGAAATTTCATCAGAGTATATTTAAATTATCATGGCATAGACGGGGGAAGTCACATTATATTGAAACAATCATACAACACCTGCTCATAAAGATATGCAACAGTGGGGTAGCAATCAACAGAGGAACTTAGTTCCTTACACCCACATTTCAGAATTTAGAATAAAAGCAGAAAATCTAAAACTGAATATCAAATATATATATATATATATATATATATATATATATATATATATATATATATATATATATATATATATATATATATATATCATGAAAAGTTTGTCATACATCAAGTGGTACATGCAAAAGCCAAAAGGTATATATACATAATACACAAATATCACAAACGGCCTCCCTAACTACCCGGTGTCACATATCAGAGCCGACCGACAAAAGAATGAAGACGCAAAGCTTCACAAAAATACCTCCAGCAACTCTAATCTGCAATGCCTCATAGAGCATTATAAAACAGCAGAAGGGTGAGAAAAACAACCATAATATATTTGCATACAATTATATATAACGCAAAAATACGCATATATACGGTTCTCACCACAACTCACACCATAATTCAAACACAATACAACACAAGGTATAATTCATATTTCCATCACCAAGGTATACCAACCATACACGTATCCACATATCAATTTATCAATTTTATCCACAATTCCACACATAAACAACTCATTAATGACTTATGCAAATGCAAGAGACCGACACAACGACTCTATGCATATGCACATGCGGTACCGACTTCCATTGTTTCTCATCACTAGTTCACTCAGGAACTCTGTTGGAATCATCGCTCGTTACATCACTGTAACTCCCTGTCGGGCATACGATGTCCCCCGTCGCTCACACCCCACACGGGCACACGACGTTTATGGATCGCTCACACCCCACACGGGCACACGACCCAATCACTCACACCCCACATGGGCACACGATCGTCTATAATCATCGCTCACACCCCACATGGGCACACGACGTTATAGCGAATTCCCTCTGGAATCCAAACCGTCACTCAGGACGTCTCAACAATGCATATCATGATGCTTGGCATACAATGACTCATGACATTTAGTATGCACACATATATGCATTCACCTCAATCAACAAAATCACACTTTGCACTTATGCCTAAAATAATGCATTTAAATGTCATACGACCACAAATCATCACAACACCGTCTAAACACATACATTTACATCATACAACAGCACCTTGCATGATACACATCAATTACGCACAATCACAACGACAAAAGTCAACAACCGACACTATTCCTGATTTCCGACATAATTAAATCGGCTAACAATTTCCAAATCATCATAATGAGAAAGTACAGCTCAATAGCTACACAACGATACCAAGAATGTAAAAATCAGATAAACGGAACCCAAGTTACGAAAGAAAAACGAAAACGATATTTTGAAAAGTTTCATTTTACCATTCTCCTGGCCATACGCGTATTGCCCTGAGCCATACGCGTATTGCCCAAATTCCTCGCCATGCCATACGCGTATTGCCCAAGGCCATACGTGTATGGGCAGAGACCATTTTTTCTCCAAAATTCACGTTTTAATTCCAATACGCGTAGTGCATCCCATCATACACGTATTGCCCTGAAGTGTTACGCGTACCATACGCAAATGGGCAGATGGCCGAGAAAATTGAAGATCCATACGCGTATTGGCCCCTACCTCGCCCATGTTACGCGTATTTTCATGGTCCATACGCGCATGAACATGCCCCATACGCGTATACCTGGAAAAACCAGAAAAAATTCTGCAGAACAAAGTTCTGCGTTTTCTCAACCAAATGCTTCCAATTTTCACCTACACCCAGAAAATTACCAATACAATGCATAGCAACATGTATCTATCATGTATCAACAATAATGAACACTAAAAACATGATTTCCAACACATTTAATCAATTTCTAATCAATTTTACATAGTATAGGTTTTACTAAATTTTTCCAATTCAATCCAATAACAACCACAAACACACATACATAATCATACACAAGTATACAATAATTGAGTTTCGCACCCTTACCCGATTAAATCGATTCTAGGGGTTGATTTCTTTGAATTTCCAAGTTTTTCTCACTATTTCTCTTCTTCTTCTCTTTTCTCTCCTTTTTCCTTCTTATCTTTTTCTTTCTCTCTATTTTTCTCTCTTCCTATTTTCTATTCTTTCTAACTTAATGAAAAATATTATGAAAAGACCAAAATACCCCCACACTCAGTTATCTCGCCAACGATCCCAAAACCCGATTAAACATCACAACATTGAAAAATAACATATTTTCAAATAAAAGTCGAAAATAAAATAAAATAATAATAAAATAATCAAAAAGACTCGATTAAATAAAAACACATAAAAGCTGGGGCGTTACAACTCTCCCCCACTTAGAAATTTTGGTCCTCGAAAATATACCTGAGGCGAACAACTCTGGATACGACTCCCGCATCCGAATCTCCAACTCCCAAGTCAAATTGCCCTCAGCAGCGCCTCCCCACGTCACTTTCACAAGTGCAATATCCTTGCCCCTCAACCGCTTCACCTCGCGATCCAAAACTCTAACTGGTAATACCTCAACCGTAAGGTTCTCCCTTACTTCCACCTCATCCATCGGAATCACATGCGACAGATCTGGAACATACTTCTGAAGCTGTGAAACATGAAACACATTGTGCAAATTCGACAGATTCGGCGGCAACGTCACCCTATAAGCCACAGCACCCACTCTCGCAGATATCTGGTAAGGACCAATAAACTGAGAAGTAAGTTTCTTCGATTTCAATGCACGACCCACACCCGTTACCGGCGTAACCCTCAAAAATACATGATCGCCCTCTTGAAACTCAAGATCTTTCCGTCTCCGATCATGATAACTCTTTTGTCTACTCTGAGAAGTCTTCATTTTCTCACGAATAAGCTTCACTTTTTCTGTAGTCTGCTGTACCAACTCCGGTCCAACCACCGTCCTCTCACCAGATTTGTGCCAACACAACGGTGTTCAACATCTTCGTCCATACAATGCTTCAAACGGTGCCATTCCAATACTCGAATGGAAACTGTTATTATACGTGAATTCAATTAATGCAAGATAACTATCCCACGCACCACCTTGTTCCAAAACACACGCTCTCCACAAATCTTCCAACGACTGAATCGTCCTCTCCGTCTGACCATCCGTTTACGGATGATAAGCCGAACTCAATCTCAATTTAGAACCCAAAGCCTTCTGTAAACTTTCCCAAAATCTCGAGGTAAACCTTGGATCTCGATCCGTAACAATACTCAATGGAACCCCATGCAATTTCACAATCACACTGATGTAAATCTCAGCCAACCTCTCCAAAGAAAAACTGATATCAATCGGAATAAAATGAGCCGATTTAGTCAGTCTATCAACAACCACCCAAATAGCATTATGCCCTCGCTAAGTATTCGGCAACCCCGTCACAAAATCCATGGAAATGATATCCCACTTCCACTCAGGAATATCCAACGGTTGCAACAAACCACTAGGCCTCAGATGTTCTACTTTCGATTTCTGACAAGTCAAACATGCATAAACAAACTGAGCCACATCTCTTTTCAATCCAGACCACCAGAAAATCTTCTTCAAATCCTGATACATCTTATTCGCTCCCGGATGTATACTCAAATTACTCTGGTGTCCTTCTTCCAAAATCATCTTTTTCAACTCCGCATCATCCGGAATATAAATTCTACCTCGGAATCTCAAAACACCATTAACATCCACTTGAAAATCACTATTCGTATCTTTGTCTCCCACCAACATCAAATCCACAAATTTCACATCCAACTTATGTTTCTCACTAACCGTCATCAGAAAATCATTAGTAATCGTCAGGATTCCAAGCCTCACGCTATCCGACGTCACTTCACAAACTAAACTCAAGTCCCTAAACGATTCCAAAAGTTCCCACTCCTTAACCATTAAAGCGGACATATGTAACGATTTCCGACTCAATGCATCGGCTACCACATTAGCTTTACCAGGATGGTAATTCAAGCCAAAGTCATAGTCCTTCAAAAATTCTAACCATCTACGTTGCCTCATATTTAGCTCTTTCTGATCAAACAAATATTTCAAACTCTTGTGATCACTAAAGACTTCAAATCTTGCACCGTAGAGATAATGCCTCCAAATCTTCAACACAAAAACCACAACCGCTAATTCAAGATCATGAGTAGGATAATTCTTCTCATGAAATCTTAGTTGCCTTGAAGCATAAGCCACAACCTTACCTTCTTGCATCAGAACACCACCTAGACCAATCAAAGAAGCATCACAATAAACCACAAATGGTTCATTAGGATTCGGAAAAATCAAAATCGAAGCTGTCGTCAATCTTCTCTTCAACTCATTAAAACTTTCCTCGCACCGAATATTCCAAATGAACGCTTGCCCTTTACAAGTTAACTGGGTCAAAGGAAGTGCTAGCTTAGAAAAACCTTCAATAAACCTTCGATAATAACCAGCTAAACCCAAAAAGCTTCGAATTTCAGTAACAGATCTCGGAGCCTCCCATTGTAGAACTGCTTCTACTTTAGATGGATCCACAGAAATACCATTACCTGAAATTACATGTCCAAGAAAACTCACCTCCGACAACCAGAATTCACACTTGGACAATTTGGCAAAAAGCTTCCTTTCTTTCAAAACCTGCAAAACAATACGCAAATGTTCCGCATGCTCCTCTCGAGACTTAGAATAAATCAAAATGTCATCAATAAACACAACAAAAAATCGATCTAAATGCTCGTGAAAAATACGATTCATGTATTCCATAAACACACCTGGCGTATTAGAAACCCCGAACGGCATCACAGAATATTCATAATGACCGTAACGTGTCCTAAAAGCCGTCTTCTGAATATCTTCCTCTTTCACCCTTATCTGATGATACCCTGATCTCAAATCAATCTTACTGAACACACACGCACCAACCAACTGATCCATCAGATCATCAATCCTTGGAAGAGGATACTTATTCTTAATCGTCACCTTATTCAACTGGAGATAATCAATACACAATCGCATACTTCCATCCTTCTTTTTCACCAATAAAACTAGAGCACCCCAAGGAGAAACACTAGGTCTCACAAACTTCTTCTCCAACAACTCATTCAACTATTTCTTTAACTCGACCAACTCAGATGCCGACATACGATAAGGTGCCATAGATACAGGTCTAGTACCAGGAACTAGATCTATAGAAAACTCCACCTCTCTCTCTGGCGGCAAGTCTGAAATATCCTCAGGAAACACTTCCGGAAATTCACACACAACAGGAAACACATCAAGTGAAACTTGACTATCCACAGTCAAAGATGCAAACAACCCAAACAACTAAGCTTCATCCGCCAAAAGTCTCTTCAACTCTTTGGTAGATAAGAAACTCGAGTCTTCGTCTTCCTCCAGAGAAGGAAACTTTACCAACTTATGATAACAATCAATATGAACTCGATTGAATTGCAACCAATTCATTCCCAGAATCACATCTAAACCCTCCAACGGTAAACACACCAAATCCATCTCAAAGTCTTTACCATAAATGGTCAAAGGACAACTTAGACAAACCAAAGAAGTAGTTACTGACCCCACTGTTGGAGTATCAATAACCATCTCACCACCCACCAAAGACAACACAAGATTCAAATGCTTCGCGCACTCAGACGAAATAAACGAATGAGTCGCTCCAGTATCAATAATAGCAATCAAAGGAGTACTATTAATAAAACAAGTACCTCTGATCAGACGATCTGCACTTGAAGTCTGAGTCCCTGCCAAAGAAAATACCTTCCCACTAGCTGGAGCTTGCTTCGGTTTCGAACACTTGGTACTAATATGACCAGGTTCACCACAGTTGTAACATTTCACCACATTCTTCCTGGCACAATCAGCTGCAACATACCCTACACCTCCACAATTAGTACACTTCCTCAAATCTTTCCTGCACTCAAACTGACGATGCCCCAACTCACCACATTTATAACACCTCATAGGATCAGACATTCCTCCTCCACTTGACCTTTTCTCAAAATTTCCCCTCTGTTTACCCTTATCAGCTGATGGCACATACGGACCACCACTGAACTGTTGCTTCCCTTTCTTCTCGCTCACACTCTTATAGTGAGTAGAACGAGCCTTACTGCCCTCCTCATAAATCCTATAACAATCCACCAAATCAGAAAACCTCAGAATCCTCTGATATCCAATTGTCTGCTTTATCTCAGGACGCAAGCCATTCTCAAACTTTACACACTTAGAAAATTCCGCAGTCGCTTCTGCATAATGAGGATAAAACTGCACAAGTTCCACAAACTTAGCAGTATAATCAACAACAGACATATTACCTTGTTTTAGTTCCAAAAACTCGATTTCCTTCTTTCCTCTTACATCCTCAGGAAAATACCTCCTCAGAAACTCCATACTAAACACAACCCAAGTAATCTCCTCCTCTGCAGCTTCCAACACACGACGAGTACTAACCCACCAATCATCAGCTTCTTCCAATAACATGTGAGTACCCAGTCTCACCTTCTGATTTTCCGTACAATCCATCACTCGGAAATCCTTTCAATCTCTTTCAGCCAAATCTGAGCACCATCAGGATCATATCTTCCTTTGAAAACCGGCAGTTTGTTCTTCCTGAACTCATCGTTACCTGCAGCATTAGGTGCACCCTGCACAGCACGAGCTATAGCTTGCATAGCAGCAGCCAAAGCAACATCGTTCCTACCAGCCATATTCTATTCATTTCCAATAACATAAACTATGGTTAAACAAACAGCTCATCCAAACGCCAAGACCGACAAGGACTGACACGGACTGGCTCTGATACCACTTAATGTAACACCCCCAATCTATACTCCCAATTAAATAAAGCAGTAAAATAAAATTCGAAATTTCATCAGAGTATATTTAAATTATCATGGCATAGACGGGGGAAGTCACATTATATTGAAACAATCATACAACACCCGCTCATAAAGATATGCAACAGTGGGGTAGCAATCAACAGAGGAACTTAGTTCCTTACACCCACATTTCAGAATTTAGAATAAAAGCGAAAAATCTAAAACTGAATATCAAATATATATATATCATGAAAAGTTTGCCATACATCAAATGGTACATGCAAAAGCCAAAAGCTATATATACATAATACACAAATATCACAAACGGCCTCCCTAACTACCCGGTGTCACATATCAGAGCCGACCGACAAAAGAATGAAGACGCAAAGCTTCACAAAAATACCTCCAGCAACTCTAATCTGCAATGCCTCATAGAGCATTATAAAACAACAGAAGGGTGAGAAAAACAACCATAATATATTTGCATACAATTATATATAACGCAAAAATACGCATATATACGGTTCTCACCACAACTCACACCACAATTCAAACACAATACAACACAAGGTATAATTCATATTTCCATCACCAAGGTATACCAACCATACACATATCCACATATCAATTTATCAATTTTATCCACAATTCCATACATAAACAACTCATTAATGACTTATGCAAATGCAAGAGACCGACACAACGACTCAATGCATATGCACATGCGATACCGACTTCCATTGTTTCTCATCACTAGTTCACTCAGGAACTCTCCTGGAATCATCGCTTGTTACATCACTGTAACTCCCCGTCGGGCATACGATGTCCCCCGTCGCTCACACCCCACACGGGCACACGACGTTTATGGATCGCTCACACCCTACACGGGCACACGACCCGATCGCTCACACCCCACATGGGCATACGATCGTCTATAATCATCGCTCACACCCTACATGGGCACACGACGCTATAGAGAATTCCCTCTGGAATCCAAACCGTTACTCAAGACGTCTCAACAATGCATATCATGATGCTTGGCATACAATGACTCATGACATTTAGTATGCACACATATATGCATTCACCTCAATCAACAAAATCACACTTTGCACTTATGCCCAAAACAATGCATTTAAATGTCATACGGCCACAAATCATCACAACACCGTCTAAACACATACATTTACTTCATACAACAGCACCTTGCATGATACACATCAATTACGCACAATTACAACGACAAAAGTCGACAACCGACACTATTCTCGATTTCCAACATAATTAAATCGGCTAACAATTTCCAAATCATCATAATGAGAAAGTACAGCTCAATAGCTACACAACGATACCAAGAATGTAAAAATCAGATAAACGGAACCCAAGTTACGAAAGAAAAACGAAAACGATATTTTGAAAAGTCCCATTTTACCATTCTCCTGGCCATACGCGTATTGCCCAAATTCCTCGCCATACCATACGCGTATTGCCCAAGGCCATACGCGTATGGGCAGAGACCATTTTTTCTCCAAAATTCACGTTTTAATTCCAATATGCGTAGTGCATCCCATCATACGCGTATTGCCCTGAAGTGTTACGCGTACCATACGTAAATGGGCAGATGGCCGAGAAAATTGAAGATCCATACGCGTATTGGCCCCTACCTCGCCCATGTTACGCGTATTGCCATGGTCCATACGCGTATGAACATGCCCCATACGCGTATGACCTGGAAAAACCGGAAAAAATTCTGCAGAACAAAGTTCTGCGTTTTCTCAACCAAATGCTTCCAATTTTCACCTACACCCAGAAAATTACCAATACAATGCATAACAACATGTATCTATCATGTATCAACAATAATGAACACTAAAAACATGATTTCCAACACATTTAATCAATTTCTAATCAATTTTACATAGTATAGGTTTTACTAAATTTTTCCAATTCAATCCAATAACAACCACAAACACACATACATAATCACACACAAGTATACAATAATTGAGTTTCGCACCCTTACCCGATTAAATCGATTCTAGGGGTTGATTTCTTTGAATTTCCAAGTTTTTCTCACTATTTCTCTTCTTCTTCTCTTTTCTCTCCTTTTTCCTTCTTCTCTTTTTCTTTCTCTCTATTTTTCTCTCTTCCTATTTTCTATTCTTTCTAACTTAATGAAAAATATTATGAAAAGACCAAAATACCCCCACACTCAATTATCTCGCCAACGATCCCAAAACCTGATTAAATATCACAACATTGAAAAATAACATATTTTCAGATAAAAGTCGAAAATAAAATAAAATAATAATAAAATAATCAAAAAGACTCGATTAAATAAAAACACATAAAAACTGGGGCGTTACAACTCTCCCCCACTTAGAAATTTTGGTCCTCGAAAATATACCTGAGGCGAACAACTCTGGATACGACTCCCGCATCCGAATCTCCAACTCCCAAGTCAAATTGCCCTCAGCAGCGCCTCCCCACGCCACTTTCACAAGTGCAATATCCTTTCCCCTCAACCGCTTCACCTCGCGATCCAAAACTCTAACTGGTAATACCTCAACCGTAAGGTTCTCCCTTACTTCCACCTCATCCATCGGAATCACATGCGATGGATCTGGAACATACTTCTGAAGCTGTGAAACATGAAACACATCGTGCAAATTCGACAGATTCTGGATCCATCGCATGTGATTTAGATGGATGATGTACAAGTGAGGGATAACCTGACAGTGGAAGCATTACCTGTGCGGATTGATGGTCGAGAGATGAAGCAACTGCGGGGTAAAGACATAAATTTGGTGAAGGTGTTGTGGGGTGGACCAGCTGGCGAAAGTTGGACTTGGGAACGTGAAGATCAGATGAGAGAGTCGTATCCGACTCTATTTCCTTGAGGTAATTTTCGAGGGCGAAAATTCTTTAAGTGCGGGAGAGTTGTAACACCCCAAATTTGTAAATATATTTATTTAGGCTAAAATACAGTTTTGGTCCCCCTGTTTGTCAAAATTCACGGTTTTGGTCCCCCCATTTTGTTTTTTAACAATTTTGGTCCCCCACCCCTCACTATTCATGTACTGTTCATGTACGGACCAGGTACTGTTCATCACTTTTTTGGGCCAAAATTGAAGTGGGGGACCAAAACTGTTAAAAAATAAAATGGGGGGACCAAAACCGTGAATTTTGACAAACAGGGGGACCAAAACTGTATTTTAGCCATTTATTTAAGAGTTAAATATGTATAAGGTCCCTACAAATATCCCAACTTTCTAGTTTGGTCCCTCCAAAATTTTCCTTCAAACAATGGTCCTCTGAAAGTTTTCAGTCCCTAACTTTAGTCCATCCCGTTAGTTTCCACTAACGGTGGGCTTATATGGCATGCCATGTGGAAAATTTTTGATGACGTAGCTTACATGTGGCAATGCCAACGTGGCAAAAATTGCTGACATGTATGCCACGTGGCAATTGTTTCAATTTTAATTTTTTTTATATTAATATCATATTTGAACTCAGAAATGGTAGCTAATCTGTAGCTACTTCCTAGCTAATTCCTAGCTAAACTCTAGGTAATTTAAATACACCATTTTTGTAGCTAATCTCTAGCTAATTTAAACACACCATTTTTGTAGCTAATTCATAGCTAATGTCTAGCAAATTTAAACACACAATTATATTAGTAATACACAACTCATTGATTCTCATTATAACCCCAGTGTTGCAAAAACATAATACCACTTATAATTATCTAACATAGTTTTACTGTCATCTTATAACATTGATCAATAGTAATCAATCGTATAGTGATAGCATAAAATGAAGATTGACCATTACAAGTTATAATAAAAATAACTATCTTGCTTCTTGAGAAGTAAACATGAAGAAACAGTCACAAAACCAAAGCTTCTTATAGATTAGCAGCCGCAGAATATGCAATTCCAAACGGCAAACCATGCAGTAAATGCTATTCCAAATGGCAGACCATGCAGTTTGATCAAAGGCAACTTTGACAGGTACTACCCACCATTCTTTATAAGGAAATAGCTCCTGGATAAATGAGAAGCCACTTAGCATGTCAGCATAAGCAGAGAATTCAAGTACAAAGCAAAACAAGGAAAAAAACATTATTAATTTGTTACAATGGTCTACCTCACAAAACTGATAATAATAATAATGAGAAAGAGAACCATGTAGAGTGAATGATCAGTGACGAATATGAAAGTTTCCATACTTTTGACATATGTTCAAGTGCATACTAAAAAAATATGTGGATGTAATAATAGGCATGTAAAAAAATATGTGGATGTAATAATAGGCATACTTTTGCAATTTCAGTCCATAGATATCCCACATTATGAAGTAACACCTACTCTACAACTACAAATTATATTCAAAACATGGCATATAACTAATGTTAAACGAGTAGCAGTAATTACTCCAGTACATAAGGACTTCCCATCCAATTCCCTTGTTAAAAATCACAAAATCAAACCAAACTGGAATCATATCAGCCATATCAACTATACTATATTTGGCTGCAACTTATATTCAAATGGAATCATATCAGCCATATTTGAGAGCAATTCTACAGTCAATTTAAGTCATATCAACTACATTTGACTACCTATCCATTAACTGAGCTAACACTGTTTTGATGTTTACTGTGGGCTGCAAATACAATTCAGTCAGTCAGAGCAGAGCAAATGTTTCAACATTAAGAAAGAAAGAAAGAAAAAAGAACATTGTGCTGGCCATTCAGTCAGAGCAGACCAAAGATTAAGCATGATTCACAAGCACCATAACACCTGCATGGCCAGAAATCATGTTTTCATGATTTATTTTTACCTCTATGGTTATGGCATGCAAGTACTGTGGTGGTATGTATCTTGTAAGACAAAGATAAGAGTGAAAAAAACTCAAAGAACCTACAGGCAAATTCAACCGCATCCTTAACACTGCCATAGTCCCTGCAGGCAAAAGCATCCATACTCTATCCTCATTCATTTAATTCTTACTTTGCCGAAATATATATTTTTCTAGATTCAAAATTGAAACCAAAGACATAATTACATGTATGATGTAAGAAGGGAAGTATTCTGAATCAAATGTTATTATTTCAACATCTATCTATAATTAAATTAGGAATATAGACTAACACAATATATTCAAAAACTACCAATGCATTACTACAACCAAGTAAAAATGGCCTCATCCTTCTTCGTATTCAGAACCAATATCAGAAAGATTTACAAATCCTTTGACCATTGATAATGATAGAAGATATTTTAATTGGTCACACCAGTTATAACCGAGTACAACAGAAAGCAAGAACAGGGCCTTAGTTTCTTCACCCTCCAACCATCAGGACTTCAACAAAAAACATTCATGGTTGAAAGATCTCAGGGATGCCAAAAATACTAGGAATAAAAGAGCCTTATCAACTCCTAATGAATTTTTAAAGATCTCAAGAATTAACCTGAATTTCTATCTATTGGATTTTTAAAACAGGAATATGCTTGTCCTGAATTTCTATCATGTGGGGATAAAGAGAGGAGATTAAAGAAAAAGACAAACACATTTTATACATGGCTTGTTTACTATACATTTTATAGAACCTGCATAATCCCTCTTTGTCACCTAATAATTCATCAATCAATCATTTTAACAACTTCACAAACCAGTCCTATAAACTCACAACATTTTATACATTCATATACATATGCATAATATATACCTCTTTTGCATTTGGGTTCTAAGGAGCAATAAACCTGTTACCCTGGCTGAGTATAGTAGGATGCGTGCTACCGCCAATCGCATACATAAGCCAATGAGTGTAATCATTGTTAACAATATGAAAGAAACCCCATCCGCACCTTGGCATTCTCTGTATCAACCCTTTCTCAAAATGGTTGAAAGCTACTGTTACTTGCATTATTTGATCTCCTGTGAACCCATCACTTGCTCCAAATAACATAACCTAAACCAAAACAAAAACAAAAATAAACATAATCTACATGCATGTGTAACCCATGATTGGTGATGTTTCTCAAAATTGTGCCGGTGCCGGTGCAGTGCTGGTGCTGGAGAAGGTGATGTAGCTTCTTCATCATTGGATTTAGAATGTACCCTTTTGTGAAAACTCTTTAAACCAAGCAAAGATCTAAACTTTTCAACTATAAAACCATGTTTCTCTTCATTCTCATCTAAACCTGAGATTTTCTCAACTTTCACCACCTCTTCATTTTTCTCAACCATGAAATAACTATCTTGAAAACTCTCAACATGGAAGGTTCCAACACTCAAAATGTTTGTACTTTGTGATGACAATGATGATAAAGGAATCAACAACACTGTCATAATGATGATGAACAACGTCATTATAAGAAACTCAGAACCAAAACTCATTTTATTTTTCAACTAAAAGTTACAAAGACATCAATGCAAATGCAATGAAAGTTTCCTCTTATAAAAGCTAGTTCTTTTTTGTTTTTCACTTCCAGTGACATACCAACAAACTGAATAACAACAACAATAAAGCAATATGTTATCAGTCCAACACTCATTAAATACCAAGCACAAAACAAGACTAAAGCAAATGTAGTTACGCTCTACTAGTTTCTGAATTCGACAGTGTCATTCTAGCCGTCATCCATCGTCAAAAAAACTAGATTTAATGGTCATCCCTTTGCAATGATGAAATGTTACTACTGGATTTCCTCTCCCCAAAACAAATTAACAAAAAGCCATCAAGTGATTCACCAAAACAAATTAACAAAACGAATTTCCTCTCCCCAAAACAAATTAACAAAAATGTCTTCCCCTTTGCAATGACCTAATTGACAGATTATTCACAATTACATGAATGATTTTAGGGTTTCGTTAATTTCATCAACCAAATTCCACAAACAAGTGATTCACCAAATCTAAACCATCAAAATCAGGGAGAATACCTTTGCTTTAGGAATAGCTTCCATCTCATTGCAAAAATTGTCCTTAATGCTTTGCACCTGAAGCTCCAAAGCACTCTGAGTTTTTTGACAAGCGCCGCCTCTGAAGAGTCGTCGGAACTGCTTCGGCAGAGAAGCAACTCCACGCTTCTTCTCTGATTAGCGTCCATCTTGCCACTGCGGTGTAGTATTAGGAATTTGGAATCAAATCCCTCTCATAAGAGGCTTTGATTCTGCTCGTTCTGCTTTTAATTTCTGGAAATAGTAGCTTAGGGTTCTTGATTTCATAGCTTTGAATTGAAAATTTGGTTAGGAATTGAAAGAAGTTAATGTTGGATTTAGGTTGAGAAGAGCATGACGAGTCACATTGCAACAAATTTCCAACAAATTAAAGTGTAAAATAAGAAGAATAGTGAAGAATTGGAGAGGAGAAGAAGAGCTTTAGCGGAGGAACCATTTCTGAGATTTCTAAGTTTTAGGGACGTGGCAAAGTATTTTAATTAAAATTTACACGTCTGAATATATATATATATATATATATATATATACTTGGCATGACATGTAGACCTCCGTTAGTGAAAACTAACGGGAGGGACTACATTTAGTGACATAAAACTTTACGAGGACCCTTGTTTGAAGGAACATTTTAGAGGGACTAAACTTTAAAGTTGGCATATTTATAGGGACTAAAAACTTATTTAACCCTTTATTTAAATATAATATTCGTGAATTTTAGTGAATTTTGGTGGTTTGTGTTAACGTCGGTATTTTGTGGAGTTTTGGTTATTTATTTAAATAATAGTATATAATATAGAATATATTGTATTCTTATCTATTTAAATAATATTAGAAGGATTAAGGGTAAATTGGACTTTTAAGGAGGAGTTAGTGAGGGTAATATTGGGAAAGCCCATTTTAGAAGCCCAAGGATTAGGTTTAACAAAAAGGAGAATTTGAGAGGAATAGGATTCATATTGTTAGACCGTGAAAAAAAAGGAAAATGCCATAGCTCTAAGGAAAAAGGAAAAAGCCTAGGATTCGAGAAGGTTTCCAAGAACTAAAGAAAGAAAGCTTGGAATCGACAATCTAAGGTATGTGGAGTATTGCCTTTCATTGTTTTCGATGTAGGAATTCGATGTGTTTAAAGCTGATTTTTGAGGTTTATGTGGGTTTGTGGGTTTATGAGTAAATTGATGATTTAGAGATATTTCTGTGGATTGATAATGAATATGAAGAGTTGAATTGGATCGGATAAAAGTAGGTCTTCGAGGCTAATCTTTTTGTTGATGTTATTTTGGACTTTGTAGAGAAAGAGATTTATGGGAGTTATGAGGGTATTTGGGGTTTGTGAAGGTTTATGTGATTTTGAGGTTTAGGATAGTGTAATGAATCGGCCTAATAGTCGTAGGTTTTGTGCCTTTGTTACCATAATGCCCTAGGGATGTTTTGGGAATGTTTTTGGGGTAAATGAGGCTGAACCCATAAGGTTTTTGGGGTCTGATGTGCTACTGATGCGTAGCAGCGATTACAGAAAATCGCGACCTAGCTAAGCGAATGAATTCTTCGCAAAGCGAATATTCTCCCCAGACTCGCTGGGCGAATAGCGCAGTCAATGCGCGATGACGCTGTTTTGAGATACTGGGATGGAATTTTAAAAATGATTTTTAGTTCGCACAACAAACTTCCCATCGAATAACTTTGCTAGGCGAATACAGGGTAGCGAGGAGAGACAAAATGGGGTTTCTCTGGTTTTTGTATGGGGTTTTGGAGTTCGCTGGCAGCTCGCTAAGCGAACGCCAAAGCGAACGTTCCAGCGAATGGCTGCTGTTCGCGAAATTATTTTGTGATTCTTGTTGGAATTGGATCTCATCAATTGATAACACATGCACTCTTCTGACCAATTTATACATAAATCAAACATTTGCCTAATATCATCATGTATCACTCACGACATACATATCCTCTCGGTCCCGGCATGTGTGAGTGATTTTATATCGATCAATAATTGCTCTCGCACATCACCATTCAATACAAAGCATTTAAAGCCTACATGAATGTTAAGCCTACATCCATTTCTGACCTCAAGACTCAACAAATATTAATATAACATCAACATCAAACCAATGAGTAATTCATATACAAAGCCAATGATCAAAATACGTACAATAATTGCTCTCGCACATCACCATTAAATACAAAGCATTTAAAGCCTACATGAATGTTAAGCCTACATCCATTTCTGACCTCAAGACTCAACAAATATTAATATAACATCAACATCAAACCAATGAGTAATTCATATACAAAGCCAATGATCAAAATACGTACACACGTTTAACCCTTTTTACATGCATTTAACTAATTTGCCAAATGAATGTGAATATCGTTCTTCATCACTATTCTCACGCACCCTCACGATACCGTTCATCAAGCAATATCACGGTCTCTTATTGCATTAATTACTAGAAGCTATTCAAACTAACAATCAACACAATGCTAAAAAGCTGAGATGCAAATGAATATTAAATCACAAACCCATGTCAAAAGCTTGCTCAATGATAGATGAAAATCTAAGATCACGGATTTAAAATAGGTTTTGTCAAGATCAACAAATAAGCAATCAAAGACAATAAACAATAGAGAATTAAAACTAGTTCACAGACATAGATTAGAAGAAATACATAAGGTATCAAAAGATTACATCCTTTCCCAACAAGAGATCAAAGATCCTACCTTTTCTCCCTTGAAATGAAGAGATATCAAGTTCTGAACTTTTAATTACGAGTTATAATATTTCTCTCAAGTTTCTATCTTGATAATATCTAAAAAGTGTGAAAAATCTATTTATAATGCATTCAGGAAATTCCATGTTCGCGAAGCAAACGTTTTACTCGCAAAACGAATGGTAAAAAATGGCGCCTGAGGTGCCTCTGAATAGTTAAACCGCCACAGAATTTCTTCATGAGTTCGCAATGCGAAGGATAGTTTGCAAAGCGAACACTCGCTTTCAAGTTCGCAAGGCGAACTTTAGTGCCTTTTTCTTCTGCCATAATTCTGGGACCATTCGCTGGGACCTCGCCAGAGTTCGCAAAGCGAACCTTCACTGGCAAGTTCGCAAAGCGAACTTGCTGATGTTTTCCTCTGTTCTTTGACAGCTTGCATCACTTTCTCGTGTCTTACAACTTTCATCATTTAGTGCCTTTTCATGCACAATAGCACACATATTACAAGCACCAGAGGTATATTCTCAATGTTAGAAGAATAACAACAATCATGAGTAAAACTAATAAAAACATGAGAATTGAGTAGAAAAAGTGCCAAGAAAAATAGTTCATTTTAAGGTAAAATCTGCACCTAACAACTCTCCCCAACTAGATTTTTGCTTGTCCTCAAGCAAAGTATGCCCCTCATGAAAACAAGAGGATTTGGTCAAGCATAAGATTTAACCAAAGTGCATGAAAATGCGCACAAGCAACGTTCACCACTCAATAGAATCGAACAATGACAAAGAATTAAGTTCTTAAACAAATATCATGGAATGTTTCAAAGAACAACTAAAGTTTAATACTTGAATCACTCTAACACTCCTCTTCAGAATAAGAATGAAGAAATTAACGCGTTTGCAACCGCGGGGAAATTTCACTCACCTGAAAAACAATGCTAATAGCAACTCAATTCATACAACATCTAACAATAAAAAATGAAAACATGGAAGCAAAAAGATCACTAAGGGCTTCAAAGGTTGTAACTAGGTCGGGTTAACAATAAAGGGACATTTCAAAAGGCCATTGAATCGAAATTGCCGATGCAAAAAGAAACATTCACTATACATGGTATTTACACATCATAACTCCATTCACCATTTTCACTCCTTTATCACCAACCTTCTCAAACTTCCTTATGCACAATTATTTCATTCTCTATTTTCTTATTCAAACAAGCTTTTTTTTTCTTTTTTTTTCACATTCATATTCACACTTTTTCTTTTCATGCTTGCTTGAAAATTTTCAAAAGTTTAGAGCAACCTAGCAATCTTCTTTTTCATTCTCCCCAACTTGAATTCAACCAAACCTCAAGTGAATGCTCCTTGCTTTTTAAGGCAAAGAAATCAATAAAACAAAGTTCAAAGGTTCAAGAAGAAATTTTTAGAACCTCACAAAATTCAATGATGAACTACACTTTCAAATTATGTACATAAACCAAGTTCATCACTAAAATGAGATCTAAACTGTTTAGGCTCAAAGGGGTTAACGAATTCTCTCTATTCACGGGTAAGGTACTTTTGGATACGGTCGTGCTCAATATAAACAAATACCTTGATCATTTCTAATGCTTTCAAAAAATCACAATAATCAAAAGATAAAGCATGAATCAAACGAATTAAACAACGTTATCAGTCATCCTAGCATATAGTAAACAATGGAGGTTTCTCACAATTTGTGGCTTTTGGACCTAAGTGAAACAAGCATTCAAACAAGTTGCAAAATGAAACAACAATACGCAAAGTACAAAATTCTTAAATCATTCTAACATTCTATAAAGCGGTACAATTTACCTCGCAAACATTCAAATCTCACCATCCAGACTCGGTAGAAGCTTCATTGAATACTTTTATACAAATAGCAACCAATCTAGAAGGAGTTCTCATCATTCCTGATCACACTAGAGAAAACATAAAAGAAAACAAATACTTATAATATAAACAAATGTACAAAGCTAAAAAATATAGAAACTATCGCAATGCGATTCAATATCTAAACACCGATCCCCAGCAACGACGCCATTTTGTTGAAACTGTAATACAACAGCAAGCAAAAACTAATTTAAGTAACCCAGTTTTGTCGTATCCACAGGGATCAGTGCGAGGGAAAGAATTTCGTTCGACGGTCTCTATGTTTCTAAGCTTATGGTTCAAAAGATTTGGTTTAAAAGAGGTACCAAAGTTAAATGCAGAAAATGTCAAGATTGAAAATATAAAATAAAGACCGAATTATAAACGGAGTCTTGTTGGAATTGGATCTCATCAATTGATAACACATGCATTCTTCTGACCAATTCATACATAAATCAAACATTCGCCTAATATCATCTTGTATCACTCACGACATACATATCCTCTCAGTCCCCGCATGTGTGAGTGATTTTATACCGATTAATAATTGCTCTCGCACATCACCAATCAATAATTACTCTCGCACATCACCATTCAATACAAAGCATTTAAAGCCTACATGAATGTTAAGCCTACATCCATTTCTAACCTCAAGACTTAACAAATATTACAATAACATCAACATCAAACCAATGAGTAATTCATATACAAAGCCAATGATCAAAATACGTACACACGTTTAACCCTTTTTAGATGCATTCAACTAATTTGCCAAATGAACGTGAATATTGTTCTTCATCACTATTCTCACGGTCCCTCACGATACTGTTCGTCAAGCAATATCACGGTCTCTAATTGCATTAATTACTAGAAGTTATTCAAACAAACAATCAACACAATGCTAAAAAGCTGAGATGCAAATGAATATCAAATCACAAACCCGTGTCAAAAGCTTGCTCAATGATAGATGAAAATCTAAGATCACGGATTTAAAATAGGTTTTGTCAAGACCAACAAATAAGCAATCAAAGACAATAAACAATAGAGAATTAAAACTAGTTCACAAACATAGATTAGAAGAAATACATAAGGTATCAAAAGATTACATCCTTTCCCAACAAGAGATCAAATATCCTACCTTTTCTCCCTTGAAATGAAGAGATATCAAGTTCTGAACTTTTAATTACAAGTTATAATATTTCTCTCAAGTTTCTATCTTGATAATATCTAAAAAGTGTGAAAATCTATTTATAATACATTCAGGAAATTCCATGTTCGCAAAGCGAACGTTTTACTCGCAAAGTGAATGGTAAAAAATGGCACCTGAGGTGCCTCTGAATAGTTAAACCGCCATAGAATTTCTTCATGAGTTCGCAATGTGAAGGATAGTTTGCAAAGCGAACACTCGCTTTCAAGTTCGCAGAGCGAACTTTAGTGCCTTTTTCTTCTGCCATAATTCTGGGACCATTCGTTGGGACCTCGCCAGAGTTCGCAAAGTGAACCTTCGCTGGCAAGTTCGCAAAGTGAACTTGCTGTTGTTTTCCTCTGTTCTTTGACAGCTTGCATCACTTTCTCGTGTCTTACAACTTTCATCATTTAGTGCCTTTTCCTGCACAATAGCACACATATTACAAGCACCAAAGGTATATTCTCAATGTTAGAAGAATAACAACAATCATGAGTAAAACTAATGAAAACATGAGAATTGAGTAGAAAAAGTGCCAAGAAAAATAGTTCATTTTAAGGTAAAATATGCACCTAACAACTCTCCCCAACTAGATTTTTGCTTGTCCTCAAACAAAGTATGCCCCTCATGAAAACAAGAGGATTTGCTCAAGCATAAGATTTAACCAAAGTCAAGCATGAAAATGCGCACAAGCAACGTTCACCACTCAATAGAATCGAACAATGACAAAGAATTAAGTTCTTAAACAAATATCATGGAATGTTTCAAAGAACAACTAAAGTTTCATACTTGAATCACTCTAACACTCCTCTTCAGAATAAGAATGAAGAAATTAACGTGTTTGCAACCGCGGGGAAATTTCACTCACCTGAAAAACAATGCTAATAGCAACTCAATTCATACAACATCTAACAATAAAAAATGAAAACATGGAAGCAAAAAGATCACTAAGGGCTTCAATGGTTGTAACTTGGTCGGGTTAACAATAAAGGGACATTTCAAAAGGCCATTGAATTGAAATTGCCGATGCAAAAAGAAACATTCACTATACATGGTATTTACACATCACAACTTCATTCACCATTTTCACTCCTTTATCACCAACCTTCTCAAACTTCCTTATGCACAATTATTTCATTCTCTATTTTCTTATTCAAACAAGCTTTTTTTTCTTTTGTTTTACACATTCATATTCACACTTTTTCTTTTCATGCTTGCTTGAAATTTTTCAAAAGTTTATAGCAACCTAGCAATCTTCTTTTTCATTCTCCCCAACTTGAATTCAACCAAACCTCAAGTGAATTCCCCTTGCTTTTTAAGGAAAGGAAATCAATAAAACAAAGTTCAAAGGTTCAAGAAGAAATTTTTAGAACCTCACAAAATTCAATGATGAACTACACTTTCAAATTATGTACATAAACCAAGTTCATCACTAAAATGAGATCTAAACTGTTTAGGCTCAAAGGGGTTAACGAATTCTCTCTATTCACGGGTAAGGTACTTTTGGATATGGTCGTGCCCAATATAAACAAATGCCTTGATCATTTCTAATGCTTCCACAAAATAACAATAATCAAAAGATAAAGCATGAATCAAACGAATTAAACAACGTTATCAGTCATCTTAGCATATAGTAAACAATGGAGGTTTCTCACAATTTGTGGCTTTTGGACCTAAGTGAAACAAGCATTCAAACAAGTTGCAAAATAAAACAACAATACGCAAAGCACAAAATTCTTAAATCATTCTAACATTCTATAAAGCGGTACAATTTACCTCGCAAACATTCAAATCTCACCATCCAGACTCGGTAGAAGCTTCATTGAATACTTTTATACAAATAGCAACCAATCTAGAAGGAGTTCTCATCATTCCTGATCACACTAGAGAAAACATAAATGAAAACAAGTACTTATAATATAAACAAATGTACAAAGCTAAAAAATATAGAAACTATCGCAATGCGTTCCAATATCTAAACACCGATCCCCGGCAACTGTGCCATTTTGTTGAAACTGTAATACAACAGCAAGCAAAAGCTAATTTAAGTAACCCAGTTTTGTCGTATCCACAGGGATCAGTGTGAGGGAAAGAATTTCGTTCGACGCTCTCCATGTTTCTAAGCTTATGGTTCAAAAGTTTTGGTTTAAAAGAGGAACTAAAGTTAAATGCAGAAAATGTAAAGACTGAAAATATAAAATAAAGGCTGATAACACATGCATTCTTCTGACCAATTTATACATAAATCAAACATTTGCCTAATATCATCTTGTATCACTCACGACATACATATCCTCTCGGTCCCCGCATGTGTGAGTGATTTTATACCGATCAATAATTGCTCTCGCACATCACCAATCAATAATTGCTCTCGCACATCACCTTTTAATACAAAGCATTTAAAGCCTACATGAATTTTAAGCCTACATCCATTTCTGACCTCAAGACTCAACAAATATTACTATAACATCAACATCAAACCAATGAGTAATTCATATACAAAGCCAATAATCAAAATACATACACACGTTTAACCCTTTTTACATGCATTCAACTAATTTTCCAAATGAATGTGAATATCGTTCTTCATCACTATTCTCACGCACCCTCACGATACCGTTCGTCAAGCAATATCACGGTCTCTTATTGCATTAATTACTAGAAGCTATTCAAACTAATAATCAACACAATGCTAAAAAGCTGAGATGCAAATGAATATCAAATCACAAACCCATGTCAAAAGCTTGCTCAATGATAGATGAAAATCTAAGATCACGGATTTAAAATAGGTTTTGTCAAGACCAACAAATAAGCAATCAAAGACAATAAACAATAGAGAATTAAAACTAGTTCACAAACATAGATTAGAAGAAATACATAAGGTATCAAAAGATTACATCCTTTCCCAACAAGAGATCTAAGATCCTACATTTTCTCCCTTGAAATGAAGAGATATCAAGTTCTGAACTTTTAATTACAAGTTATAATATTTCTCTCAAGTTTCTATCTTGATAATATCTAAAAAGTGTGAAAAATCTATTTATAATACATTCAGGAAATTCCATGTTCGCGAAGCGAACGTTTTACTCGCAAAGCGAATGGTAAAAAATGGCGCCCGAGGTGCCTCTTAATAGTTAAACTGCCACAAAATTTCTTCATGGGTTCACAATGCGAAGGATAGTTTGCAAAGCGAACACTCGCTTTCAAGTTCGCAAAGCGAACCTTAATGCCTTTTTCTTCTGCCATAATTCTAGGACCATTCGCTGAGACCTCGCCAGAGTTTGCAAAGCGAACCTTCGCTGGCAAGTTCACAAAGCAAACTTGCTGATGTTTTCCTCTGTTCTTTGACAACTTGCATCACTTTCTCGTGTCTTACAACTTTCATCATTTAGTGCCTTTTCCTGCACAATAGCACATATATTACAAGCACCAAAGGTATATTCTCAATGTTAGAAGAATAACAACAATCATGAGTAAAACTAATGAAAACATGAGAATTGAGTAGAAAAAGTGCCAAGAAAAATAGTTCATTTTAAGGTAAAATATGCACCTAACACCGTCATAGCTTTGGCGGTCTCACAATAAGAAATGCGATAAAACTCATCGACTCCCAAGGCGGAAGTGAGAATGTTTTTCACTTTCCAATCATGTGGCCACAATTTCTTATCATTATCATCCCATCGTGCTTCCGGTTTAAGTATTGTGACACCATCTTCATTGGTCATAGTTATTTCATTTTGACCATTTTGGATAGCATCCCAAATACCTTTGTCAATGGAGTTGACATGAATACGCATAAGTGCTTTCCAATAGCCATATTTTTTGTCAGTGAAAATTAGTGCTCTATTATACACACCCTTAGGTTCGGTAGCCATTCTTCTAAGAAATGTATCTCAAGCACGGAATGAAGAGCTCTTAATGCCAATTGTTAGACGAAAGGCTTCGATCTAGAAGGGGGGGTAAATAGATCACAAATTTTCCAACATAATATCCAATTGCTAAAACATTGGGTCAAACTTAACTAAATAAATTATAATAAGATTATATCTGTTTATAATCAAGAGTTGGGAACAATCCAAATGATGAATTTGAATAAGGAGTTATTCATCCAATTGATAATATTCAAGAATTGTATTGGATACAATTGGAAGGAGTTCTTACCTAAATAACTGATTTTTGTGTAATCAGCCTAACGCTGACTTAAAACAAAGTGAAATATGGATCTCGATCCACTAGAAAATCTTTCAACGGGATTTTTCGGATCAAATGATGATGGTCATTTGGTTTGAGTAAAATAGTGAGAGCATATTTAATTAAATATCTAATTGAATATATTTTTATGATACTTATATCTTCACAATCTTTTATGTAGATTACCATGACAACAAACACCTCTAATAACATTTTGCGATCAATCCCTGATAAAGAAAAAATGTCTGGGACAAATTTTCTGGATTGGCACTGAAACTTGAGGACTATCCTCAAACATAATAAAAGGTACACGAAGCAATGTGGTAAAGGGAAAGGCAAGAAAGTTGTCATACACAAACCTACTGCTCATGCTTTGAAACCTATCAAAGATATAACAAATGCGGACACTTGCTTCCATTGCGGTAAGACTAGACACTAGAAGAGAAACTACTCAAGGTACCTGGAAGATAAGAAGAATGGAATGGAGACTTTAACTTCGGGTATTTTTGTTATAGAAATAAATTTATCTACTTCTGCATCATGGGTATTAGCTAATGGATATGGTTCTCACATTTGCACTAATGTGCAAGGGCTAAAACGGAGTTGAGATGCAAAAGGTAAAGTTGACCTACGAGTTGGCAATGGAGCAAAGGTTGCTACTTAAAATGTAGGAACTTATGTATTGACTTTATCTAGTGGTTTAATAATTCAGTTAGAGAACTGTTATTATGTACCTGTAATTAGCAGGAATATTATTTCTGTTTCTTGTGTGGACAAGTTTGGTTTTTCATTCATAATAAAGAACAATCATTGTTCCATTTATTTGAATGATATATGCTACTGCGCAAATGATCAATGGACTATATGTACTTGATATTGAAATGCCTATTTATAACATTAATACTAAAATGATTAAACCTAATGAGTTAAATCTAACTTACCTTTGGCATTATCGATTAGGCCACATAAATGAGAAACACATTTCCAAACTCCATAAAGATGGACTATTAGACTCTTTTGAATATGAATCATATGAGACATGCAGATCTTGTTTAATTGGAAAGATGACAAAGTCCCCATTCACATGAAAAGGTGAAAGGGCTAATGATCTTTTGGCTCCCATACATACTGATGTATGTGGACTACTGAACATACCAGCCAGAGGATGTTTTTAATACTTCATCACATTTACTGATGATTTCAGTAGATATGGTTATGTGTATTTAATGAAACACAATTCTGAGTCATTTGAAAAGTTAAAGGAATTCAAGAGTGAAGTACAAAACCAACAAGGTAAGAATATTAAAACTCTTCGATCAAATCGAGGAAGTGAATATTTAAGCCTAGAGTTTGATGACCATTGATCATCTAAAAGAGTGTGGGATTCTATCCCAACTCACTCCTCCTGGAACACCACAATGAAATGGTGTATCTAAGAGAAGAAATCGAACCTTGTTAGACATGGTCTGATCAATGATGATTCACGCCGATCTTCCAAATTCCTTTTGGGTACATACACTACTGACAGTAGCTTACACACTTAATCGTGTTCCATCCAAAAAGGTTGAGAAGACAACGTATGAGATATGGAGTGGTAAGAAATTACATATGTCTTACATGAAGGTTTCGGGTTGTGAAGTTTATGTGAAATGACAAATTTCAACTAAGCTTGAGCCCAAATCTGACAAATTTTTTTATTTGTGGGGTATCCTAAAGAAACAATAGGGTATTACTTCTACAATCCTTCTGAGGGCAAAGTGTTTGTCACTCGAACTGGAGTTTCTTTTTTAAAAAAAAATGCTTTATTTCCAAAGGAATCAGTGGGAGGAAGGTAGAGCTTGAAGAAATTCAAGAATCACAAAGCATTGATACACCTATGGAGGAATTAAAGCAGTAATCAAAAGTAGTTGTGAAAGAGCAACCTGCTCAAGTAGAACATGACCAACGTAGGTTGAGCAGGATATGTCACCAACCATAGAGATATGGATATCTCGTAACTTATCAAGGTAATGTATTACTCATGGATCAAGATGAGCCTGTAACCTACCAAGAGGCCATAACTGGTCCCGAGTCTGAGAAGTGGCTAGAAGCCATGAAATCGGAAATGGATTCCATGTACACAAACTAGGTTTGGACCTTGGTAGATCCTACTTTAGGAGTTAATCCTATAGGATGTAAGATGGTATTAAAAGAGAAGACTGACATGGATGGTAAGGTACATACCTATGAGGAAAGACTGGTTGCTAAAGGCTATAAACAAATTTATGGGGTAGACTATGATGAAACCTTTTCACCAGTTGCAATGTTTAAATCTGTTCGGATTTTACTTGCTAACGCTGCGTATCATGCTTACGAAATATGGCAGATGGATGTCAATACTGCTTTTCTTAATAAGAATCTTCTCCTGGATGTGTACATGACACAACCTTAAGGATTTGACATGCCAGAAGAAGTCCAGAAGATATGCAAGTTACAACGATCAATCTATAGATTAAAGCAAGCTTCTAGAAGCTAGAATCTTCATTTTGATGAAACTGTAAAACAATATGAATTCATAAAAAATGAAGATGAACCTTGTGTCTATAAGAAGGTTAGTGGGAGCGTGACCGTCTTCCTAATATTATATGCAGATGACATATTACTCATTAGAAATGATGTCCCTACCTCGCAACAAATGAAAACTTGGATAGATAAATGTTTTTCTATGAAAGACCTTGGTGAAGCAACCTATATACTAGGAATTAGGATCTATAGAGATAGATCACAAAAACTTCTTGGCCTAAGTCAGAGTGCATACATAGAAAAAGTACTAAGACGCTTTAATATGCATGATTCCAAGAAAAGATTCATACCTGTGCAACATGGTCTGTGTCTGTCAAAAACACAATCCCCTTCAACTAAGGAAGAAATGGATCGCATGAATAAAATTCCATATGCATCTGCAATAGGATCTATCATGTATGCCATGTTATGTACTTGACCAGATGTCTCTTATGCTTTAAGTGCAATGAGTAGGTACCAATATGATCCCGATGATGCTCATTGGGTAGCTGTCAAGAATATCCTTAAGTAATTGATAAGGACTAAGGACTCATTCTTGGTATATGGAGGCCAGGAAGAGCTTACTGTAATTAGATACAACGATGCTAGCTTCCAGACAGATAAGGATAACTTCAGATCGCAATCTGGTTATGTGTTCTTCTTAAATGGTGGCGTTGTGAACTGGAAAAGTTCAAAGCAAGAAATAGTTGATGATTCTACAACTGAGGCCGAGTACATTGCTGCCTTAAATGCAACAAAGGAAGTTGTTTAGATCAAGAAGTTCATTAATGAACTTGGCATAGTCCCTAGCATTGTGGATCCCATTGATCTCTATTGTGATAACAATGGTGCTATAGCACAAGCTAAGGAGCCTAGATCTCGCCAACGATCCAAACACATACTTAGGTGTTACCATCTCATTCGAGAGATAATAGATCAGGGAGATGTGAAGATATACAGAGTACCTACACTAGACAATATTGTTGACCCACTAACAAAGCCTCTTGCGCAGCAGAAGCATGATGGCCATACTAGATCTATGGGTATTAGGGGTATGCCTGATAGACTCTAGTGCTAGTGGGAGATTGTTGGTGTAAGCCCTAAAGGCCATTACTTTTTGTACTTGTATTGAATTATATATTAATAATAAAAGTCATTTCTTTATTATGGTTGTTTTTCAGAATAATAAAGTCCGTAGAATAGCTAGTTCGTTTAATGAAATATTAAGTGTGACTTAGTCATGAGATCACATTAAACATAAAGACATTATTCTTAAAGTATCCGTAGTCGAGCTTTACTGTGAAGTGGGATAACCTTAAAGCATTAAGACTATTATGTAGATAGACTGATGATCACATCTCATGGATCATGGATAAGGAGTTATCAAGTCTTAACATATGTATGAATATTAGGATTAATATTTATACTAGATTGACCCACTATGAGAGTACTACATAGAATGTTATGCAAAGTGTCATAAGTTACTTTCATGGTGATAGTGGTGTATACCACCCTTCGACCTGAAACCACTATGGACCCTAGATGTAAAGTCGAGTACTTTATTACTGATCTAACATTGTCCGTAACTGGATGACCATAAAGACAATTGATAGGTACTCCACAAAGCATGCTGAGGGACATGAGTGACCTAGATGGAATTTGCTCATCCTGCATAACAGGATAAATGTCTAAGGGCCCAATATTGAACTGGACAAGGATGACACGGTATATGCCTTGTGTTCAATATAGACATAAGGGCAAAAGGGTAATTGTACACATAAGTACTATCACAAAAGGTTTTGTCAGATCACATAACATTTTTGTGACTTGGATAGCAGTGATGTTTTGCTAGATACCGCTTACTGTTTATTATATTAAATATATGATTTAATATAATTGTCAACGTCACGAGAACCTACAGGGTCACACATATAAGGACAGATTGATAAGAAATAGAATAAGTAAGGAACACTGTAAGGTACTATGTACTTGAGAGAATTATGGAACACCGTAAGGTACAGTGTACTTAAGTGAAATATGGAATATCGTATAATATAATAATAAGAATTATTATTATTATTATTATTATTATAGTTATTAAATATAATAATAAAAAATATGTTTATTATAATAATTGTTATTATATTATTATTATTATTATTATTATTATTATTATATGGTGCACTTAAGTTGGGCTTTTTTAGCTTGCAGTCCACACAAGTAGTTCTATAAATACAACGCTTGTGTAGAAGCTTTATGAACTTGATGAAATTCAATTGTTGAAACCCTGGCCGTATTTCTCTATTTTTCTCTCTTATTCAAAGCCTTCAATCATCACAGCTAGCACTGAGACTGAAGGAATTTGTTCGCGTGAACTAAGTAGAGGCGTTGTTCATCATACATCGCTCGTGATTACTCATTCGATTCAGAATCAAAGGTTTCATCGCTACAAGAGGTAACCGTTCTATCACTGATCATGACCATTCGTAAGGATCACTAAAGGGAAAAATTTTATTTTCCACTGCGTTTTGGATCGCAATTTCCCTTCATAACCCATAAGCTACAGCTGAGGTGATATTAGGGAATCATTAGTGGATAAGTATAAACTTCTTAATGTAATTTGTTGGCGTAAATTACTATGAGAAGAGTAGTGACTCTTATCTTGCCTGAATATGTTCCATGCAATTTAGAAATGGAAGTTTTTTGGATTGGTAAGTAAAATCATTTTTTCTTTATAAATAAATCTCATTTATCTTCTTATTCTTCTTCATCGTAACATTGCAATTTGTAATTGTCTATAAAACATGAAATTTGTGGGTTTTTATTGAGGATGATGAACTTGATGAGCCTCGCGGTGGATCTCGAATTCAAATAACTACAAACAATTTGACGTTGGTTGCAACAACTGCAAACTTATAATGACTTATCTAAAATGACATTGAGAAGGAATTTACGAAAAAATATGGGAAAAAATCAAGTGCAAAGAAGCATGAGAAAATAAAAAATAACCTACAGATTGAAAAGAACAACAACTATGGGCTAATGGTTGTACTGATTATTTGCTGGAAGTTTTATTTGTTGTTTACAAGTGAGTGTTATGTGTATAAAATTATTGCCTAAATTTCCAATTTAAAAGTGATTATGTTTCTATTTGAATTGATATTATTAATGAATGAAATTAGAATTTGATCATCCTACTGTTATCTCATTAACATTGTCATGATGATGTTTGGATTTGATATTAATTATCCTATTGTTATTTCACTAGCATTGTAAAGTATTAAGCACTTGACAATCATTAGTCGTTACATAAATGCAATTATAACAGGATGTAAATCAAAATTCTCTCAGATGCAGGGGGATAAATGTGCATTTACATAAGCTACAAATTTCATAAGCTATTACATGGCATGGTGTAAAATATGGAACACTTGACATAACTTAGTCATTTTATGGCTAAAACAAGCACATATAGTGCTTAATTCAACTAATTTGCCAAAATGGGCAAAAAAAACACATAAATTGTACAAATTATTGCATGTCTAAAATACTTGTAAGTGCATTATACAAATCACTGAAAAAAAATCTTAGATATTTTATCCCAATGTCTCTTATATCTCATACGAGTTTTAAGCTTTGGATTCAGTATCTTGTCACTATGTTTTTATATTAAACTTCTTTCTTCAAACTATTAATTTATATTTCAATTAATATTCACAAATTTGGTGACCAAGTTTGTTAGAGAGTATTTTAGTATTTTATTGTTGCTTTTGTAGCCCTAGTTTTTAGCTTATAAATAGGGTAGTGTAGATGTCATTCCAATCATTGTATCCTTATCATTTGTAGCCGTCATTCTCAATATAATATATTCTCTTCTTTTCATCATTATTTTCACCTTGTACACCAACAATTGGTATCTAGAGCTCCGGTTCGGATCAACGGGAAAACACGGGAAACACGAGTGAAACGTGAGGATTCTTGTGTGATTGAATTTTGGTTCTTGATTTGTGTTGAATCTAGAACAAAATTCTGATCAGAATCATAATTTTTTGATTCTGTGGGTTGGGAAACACTGTGCGTGGTAAGTTCTGAGTGTACTGTACAAGGTTGAAGATGATGAACGGCAACGGCGGCATGAACACCAAGCTTTCAGTATTTGATGGCAAAAACTGGAATCGTTGGATGATTCAGATGCGAGTACTGTTCGGTGCTCAAGATGTTCTAGATCTTGTCACCGAAGGTTACGTTCCGGTAGCAGCAGATGCGACGGAGGAGCAGAAGAACGCGCAGAAGGATACAAGGAAGAAATATCATAAAGCATTGTTCTACATCCATCAGTGTGTGGATGCGAATGTGTTTGAGAAGATTGCAGATTCAACGACGGCAAAGGCGGCGTGGGACACACTAGTCAGATGTTGCGGTGGTGACGCATCAGTGAAGAAGGTGAAGCTTCAGTCTCTACGAAAGCAGTACGAGAATCTCAACATGAAGAACAATGAGAAAGTTTCTGAGTACATCTCCAGAGTGATTCTGATCACTAATGAGATGAAGGCGTGTGGAGAAACTCTTTCTGAACAAGTAATCATTGAGAAGGTATTGAGATCCCTTACTCCTCAGTTTGATTACATTGTGGTAGCAATAGAACATTCTAAAGATCTGAGCACCATGAGAATTCAAGAGCTGCAAAGCAGTCTAGAAGCGCAAGAGTTGCGTCTGACTGAGAGAACTTCTGAAAGGGAAGTAGAGCAGCAGGCTCTGAAAGCAGTTTCTGATAAGAAGCATCAGAAGCAGTCAGAAGCCAGGAGAAGATCTGATGGTGGTCAGAAGTCAGAAACCTCAACTTCTGATAGGTAAAAGAATGCTCAGAAGGGAAAAGAGAAGTATGACAAGAAGAAGATCCAATGTTACTGTTGCAAGAAGTTTGGTCACTTTGCTAGAGATTGTTGGTCAAACAAAGAAAGGAAGTCAGAAGAAGCAAATATAGCCAGAAGTTCTGATGATGAATCTGTGCTACTGATGGCTTCTGAATCTGATGATACGAATTTGACAGACTGGTGGTATATGGACACTGGCTGCTCAAATCATCTTACTGGAAAGAAGAAATGGCTGGTTAATTTTGATTCTGAGAAGAGGACAAAGATCAGATGTGCTGATGACAAATATCTTAACGCTGAAGGTATGGGAGATGTCAGAGTTATTTTGAACAATGGGAAAACAGCATTGATTCAGAAAGTGTGGTATGTACCTGGCATAAAAAGCAATCTGATGAGCGTGGGACAATTAATTGAGAAAGGTTTTTCAGTTACCATGAAGGACAATCTTCTGAAGCTGTATGACTGTAATCAGAAGCTGACTATGGAGTCAGAACAGGGAAGGAATAGAACATTCAAGGTGAATGTCAGAACTTCTGACTCTGAATGTCATAGTGCAACAAGTGTTGTGAAAGAAAGCGAGCTGTGGCACAGAAGATTTGGTCATCTGAATTTCAGAAGCTTAGAACATCTGAATTCGAAGAAGTTGGTACATGGAATTCCTACAATTAAGAAGCCTGAGAAGTCATGCAAAGTGTGCATGGAAGGAAAGCAACCAAGGTTGCCATTTGCGTCAGAAGTTGCTCCAAGAGCAAAACATGCCTTGGGAGTAGTACATTCTGATGTGTGTGGTCCATTTCCAGTAGCATCGATCAGAGGGAATAAATACTTCGTGTCATTTGTTGATGAATTCACGAGAATGATATGGGTATCCCTTATTAAGTTCAAACACGAGGTGTTTGCTGAATTCAAGAAGTTCCGAATGAAGGTTCAGAATCAGAGTGGTCAGACTCTGAAGATTCTCAGAACCGATGGTGGGGGTGAGTATAACTCCAAAGAGTTTCAGAAGTTCTGTGAGGGGAATGGAATTGAGCATGAGGTTACTGCTCCTTACACTCCTCAACATAATGGTCTTGCTGAAAGAAGAAATCGTACTTTGCTCGATATGGTGAGAAACATGCTGAAGGAGAAGAAGCTTCCTCAGAACTTCTGGGGAGAAGTTGTTGCCACCGCAGCATATGTGCTCAATAGATGTCCAACGAAAAAGCTGAAGGAAATAGTTCCTATTCAGAAGTGGACTGGAGAAAAGCAAAGTGTTAGTCATCTAAAGGTGTTTGGTTCTGTTTGTTACAAACATGTTCCAGAAGCTAGAAGACAGAAGCTGGATGATAGAAGCAAAGTAATGTTACTGGTGGGGTACCACAGTACGGGTGCATACAAGCTTTATTGTCCAGAAACTAATAAAGTTGAGTTCAGCAGAAACGTTATTGTGAAGGAATCAGAAGTTTGGAATTGGGATAAGTCTCAATCTGATTCTGATGTGAGAACTTCTGAAGAAAGGTCAGAAATAAGAATTTCTGAAACTGATGGTGATTCTGACTCTGAAGGAGACTCAGAAGATGAAGGTGATTCTGATGATCCAGATTCTGTTGATGATCAAGATTCTGGTGGTGATTCAGACTCTGGGAATATGCCAGACTCTGAAGGTGGTCAAGGTTCTGGAGGAAGTCAACCTTCTGGAGCAAGAGCTTCTGAAGGAGAAACTTCTGAGGACAGAACTTCTGGGGTTCAAGCATCTGAAGAAGATTCTGAACGAGGTCAGAGGCCACAGAGAATCAGAAACATTCCAAGAAGATTTGAAGAGTTTGACATGTTGAAAGACACTGAAGTAGATTCTGAGGGAGAGATTATTCAGTGTGCCATGTTAGTAGACTCTGAACCCGTAAGTACGGAAGAGGCTCTCAAGCAGAAGTTCTGGCTAAAGGCCATGAAAGAAGAACTTGATGCCATAGAGAGAAACAAGACTTGGAAGCTGACAGAACTTCCAAAGGACAAGAAAGCCATCAGCGTCAGATGGGTTTTCAAGCAGAAGCTAAAGCCAGATGGATCAATTGGCAAACATAAAGCGAGGTTGGTAGCAAGAGGATTTCTGCAGAAACCTGGGCTGGATTATTCTGAAGTGTTTGCACCTGTAGCGAGACATGAAATAATCAGATTGGTGATTGCAATAGCTGCTAACAGGAATTGGCCTCTGATGCATTTAGATGTGAAATCTGCATTTCTGAACGGTCCATTAGAAGAAGAAGTTTATGTGTCACAATCTCCTGGATTTGTGAAAGAGAATCAGGAAGGGATGGTGTACAGATTACATAAAGCTTTGTATGGATTAAAGCAAGCGCCCAGAGCTTGGAATCAGAAGATTGATTCATTTTTCAAGAAGCAGGGTTTTCAGAAATGTGAGATGGAATATGGTGTTTATGTTCAGCATATTTCTGAAGGAAATATGATTCTGGTGTGTTTGTACGTTGATGACATACTGCTAACCGGAAGTTCTGAACAAGAACTAGCTAAGTTCAAGAAGGTGCTGATGAATGAGTTTGAAATGACTGATCTCGGGAAAATGACATACTTTCTAGGGATGGAGTTCAGATATTATGAGAAAGGTATCATTTTGCATCAGCTGAAGTATGAACGAGAACTTCTGAAGAGATTTAAGCTGCAGAATTGTAAGGCTGCTATCACACCTACAGATACAAATCAGAAACTAGATTCTGATTCTGATGGTGAGGATGTGGATGCTACAACCTTCAAACAGTTGGTTGGTTCTCTGAGGTATTTGTGTAATACCAGACCTGATATTTGCTATGCAGTTGGAATGGTTAGCAGATTCATGAGTAAACCTAAGTGGTCCCATTACCAAGCTGCTGTCAGAATTCTGAGGTATATCAAGGGAACTCTGAAGTATGGAGTGTTGTTCCCTTTTGGAAGAAAGATTGAATCAGAACTTCTGAGTTATTCAGATTCTGATTGGTGTGGAGACAGAGTTGACAGAAGAAGTACTTCTGGATACTTGTTTAAGTTTCTGGGAGGTCCTATTTCTTGGAGTTCTAAGAAGCAACCTGTTGTTGCGTTGTCAACCTGTGAAGCTGAATATATTGCAGGTGCTGTTACTGCATGCCAAGTTGTGTGGATTCTGAACTTGCTAGAGGATCTGAAGATCAAAGTTGACAAACCTCTGAAGCTGATGATTGATAACAAGTCTGCAATCAATCTTGCTAGAAACCCAGTGTTGCATGGGAGAAGCAAGCATATTGAGACAAAGTATCACTATCTGAGAAGTCAAGTTCATAATGGAGTGTTAGAAGTTGTGCACTGTAGTACCCAGAAGCAGTTGGCAGATGTTCTGACGAAGGCTACCAAAACTGATCAATTCCTTCGCTTAAGGGATGGAATTGGAGTTGTTAGTTTTGAGGAAATATAAATTAAGGGATGATATTAGAAATAATTTATATTTCAATTAATATTCACAAACTTGGTGACCAAGTTTGTTAGAGGGTATTTTAGTATTTTATTGTTGCTTTTGTAGCCCTAGTTTTTAGCTTATAAATAGGATAGTGTATATGTCATTCCAATCATTGTATCCTTATCATTTGTAGCCGTCATTCTCAATATAATATATTCTCTTCTTTTCATCATTATTTTCACCTTGTACACCAACACAAACTAGATACCATTATTTGTTAGTCAACATTAAAATTAGGGCCTTTAATAGCTTTAGTGTTCAGAGTCTTCGATTTATCACGACTTATATTGTTTTCCCTAATCACCATTTTTTAAAATTTTGGAAAAATTTTCACGTTTTAGTAATCTTATTGACACTTTTAGCACTTAACTCAGCATTTCAAGCATGGACATTTGAATGGCTTCCGAACACAGTGTCTAAAAATGATGAAAAAATTCATCAAGCATACCATCAAACAAATTATCATGTCCAAGAGGTTAAACATTGTCGTTTACAAATGCAAGAGGTTGGACATGTGTGTTAAAATGTAATTCAATACTTTTGGGCTTAGTGTAGATATTGGGCTTAGTGTAAATAGTCCAATGTATATAAATAGTTATGATGTTTTGCTGAATGTTGTAACATCCACTTTTCTGCTAAGTGAAATATACACAGTCTTGCTGCTAAATTATTTTTCCTCTGTTCTTAGTGTATCTTCTTCTTCCTCTTTACATTACCATTGAAATCTAGAAACTCTAGCAACTAGTATCCAGAACCCGGTTCCGATCAAGCGAGCATAGCAATTCACAATGGTACAAACTGGCGCGACGTTTACAACAAATCTTCTCGTCCTCACCGGAAAGAATTGGGATCGATGGAGAGTACAGATGAAGGCTATAATGGGGTATCAAGAAGTCACAGAAATTGTGGAAGATGGCTACCCAGAGCTTCCTGCAAATCCCACAGAAGCACAAAAGACGCTTTACAAAGAGAATAAGAAGAAAGATTGTAAAGCGACGTTCTTGATCCATCAATGTGTTGATGAAGCGCATTTTGAGAAGATTGCAGGAGCTGTAACTTCGCGAGAGGCATGGGAGATCTTGGTAAAGTGCAAAGAAGGTGCGGAGAAGCTGAAGAAAGTGAAGTTACAGACATTGAGACGTCAATATGAATTGATGCAAATGGAAGAGAACGAGAAGATAGCAGAATTCTTCAATAGGATCACTACTCACAGAAACTCGATGAAGAATTGTGGAGAAACGCTTGAAGATAAGACAATTGTTGAAAAGATTCTACGAACCCTAACCCCCAAATTCGATCACATCGTGGTGGCAATAGAGGAATCAAAGAAAATAGAAGAAATGAAGGTTGAAGAATTGCAAGGTACCCTTGAAGCACACGAGCAAAGAATCACTGAACGGAGCACAGAGAAAGTCAGTGAGAATCAAGCCTTACAAGCCCACATTTCAAGAAGAGGTGTCTTTAATGGCAAATCGGGATCGAAGGGTAGGGGTCGTGGAAGAGAAAGCAGAAGCACAAATTGGAAGAATTCCCAGAGCCAAGAACAAGAAAAGACTGAGCAAGATCAATCCGTCGGTTCAAATCGAAGAGGATGATCAACAAATTGGTGAGGAGGAAAGAAGAAAATTGATAGAAAGAGACTCAAATGCTTTAACTGTAATCGAATTGGACACTTTTCATCTGAGTGTACTGCATCATCAAGTCAACAAGAACATCAAGCCCACATAGCCAAAGAAGAAGCAAGTGCTGAAGACCAACCAGTCATGCTAATGATGTTAACCAATCCAGAGCTGCAGAACAATGAAGTTTGGTATATAGATTCTGCATGTTCCAACCATATGACAGGGCATCGAAATTGGCTAATCAACTTTGATTCAGAAAAGAAGAGTATGGTAAAGTTTGCAGACAACAGATCCACTCAGGCTGAAGGAACTGGTGATGTCACTGTTAAGAGAGAAGATGGAAAGCAGGTGGTGATCACAAATGTGTTGTATGTACCTGGCATGACCACGAATCTGATAAGCTTAGGTCAGCTGTTGGAGAAAGGCTTCTCAACAAATTCTGACAAAGGCTTCTTAAGGATCATTGATGAAGATGGAAACATGGTGATGAAAGCACCCTTGGCCAAAAACAGAACCTTCAAGGTAAACCTGAACACCATGGACACACAATGTTTCTCTACTAATATTTTAAATGATGAATCATGGTTATGGCACCTTAGATTAGGCCATCTGAATTTTAGAGACATAAAACAATTAGGTTTAAAAGGAATGGTTACAGGACTGCCCCTAATTGAGATTCCAAATAAGATCTGTGAGAAATGCTTGATTAGCAAACAATCTAGAAACTCATTTAGTAATCACATCAACTCTAGATCCAGTGAAATACTAAATGTTGTTTACTCTGATGTTTGTGGTCCCTTTGATACACCATCACTAGGAGGAAATAGATATTTTGTATCCTTTGTTGATGACTTGAGCAGGAAAATTTGGATATACTTAATCAAGGCCAGGAGTGAGGTGTACAAGATATTCCAATAGTTCAAGGCTCTTGTGGAAAAGCAGTTGTTGGATGCAGAATAGGGCAAGCAGCAAAAATATTTATTTTCGAAAGAATTCCCTCCGGGATTTATGTCGTGTCCACAGAGATCGGTTCGAGGGAAAGAATGTCGTTCGACAGTCTCTCGCGTTTATGAGTTTGGTTTTAAATGGTTTCAAACAAGAAAATAGAAAAGTAAACATTAAAACATAAAACAAATTCATTCTTCAGCAAGACAAACTTATCCGGCATGCACATAATCGACTCCTCACAAACTTAAACTTACCGACCAGTTATACTCAACCTACAATACTCCTCAATATCACTCAGCATCGCTCACAACACAGGTTATGTCTAACGCAAAGTTGAGAGAACAACCGTGTTACCATTGCCGATACTTTCGTACGCTAGCTCAAGGCACGGAGGCATTAAGTTTCGATGCCTATTGAAGATTGCTAGCCCTAAATCTATCTCTAGAATCTAGAAACTAACAGACAATCATCCCTAATCGAAGTTTGCGACGGTTATCTCTAACGCAACCCAAACCCCGCGCATAAAGCAAAAATCAGAGACAATCACCAATAGAGATTTGTAAAGCAAGTTTTATACAACGCCATGGGCGACAAATATACATGAGATGATAGTCAATACATATACAAACCCAACAAAGAAGAAAGACATAAAGAAAATTAGAAATGAACCAAACATCTCGCGGTTTGTCGGCGTCGATCGACGATCAATCCACCTCGGATCATCCACATGCAAGCTTCCATGATGTTTTCTAAGCTAATCTAGTGAAAAAATTAAGTTTGATGGAGTTGGAGCAAGAATCCCCAAAACCATCCTCTAAAAAATGCTGAAAAATGAAGTTTATAGGTGGTTTTTGCTGCCCAGGTTCGCACTGCGAACATATGCCACCTTAACTTCCTCCAGAATGGTGTTTTTCATGCTTCCAGACACTTTTTATTTGCCCTGGGTTCGCAGTGCGAACTCGCTAGCGAGTGCTCGCCACGAGGGTTCGCAGTGCGAACATGACAGTAAACCAGAACTTGTTTTGATCATAACTCATGAACCGTAACTCCGATTGACGCACGGTTTGAAGCGTTGGAAAGCTTATTCAATGCTCTTTATGAATATGGAAAAATCCCATTGCTGGAACACCTGTAAAAATAAATGAAAATCAATTAAACTCAATGATATTTACACGGTACCGCACTATACACCGAAAACGTAAAGTAAACGTATTTACGAACAAAGCGGGGTTTATTCAACCAATTTTAACACAAAGTAATGATAAGTGCAACAAAACTTATATACAAAAATAGGTACATTTTGCACTTATCAAACTCTCCCCAACTTACATAATTGTTTGTCCACAAACAAGGATCAAACAAACTTGAAAATGCACAAGCAATATCCAAAGAATGACGAATCAACAGGTTTTGAAAAACGGAAATGAATGAATGGTTCAAATGAAAATGATACACACAAAAAGTAAATACTTACCACTAAACTGCAACGATAACATAGTCACGAAATAAATGCAAAATACAAAAATCATGCCAAAAATTCTTAAACAACACAAGTTCCAAAGTGAATCACACCTAGTAAAAACAATCATCAGTAGATGAAAAACACATAATAAGGTACTTTACACTCACAGAACACTCATGCAAACAAAAGACTAAATTATGCATACATCCACAAATTCACATTGAAAATACAAAGGCAAGAATCACAAGGGCTTTTCAAGGTTGTAGCGTGGTCGGGTAAACAAACAAGGGGCAATTTCTAAAGGTAATTGAAACAAAAACTTGCCTAAACCTAAGGGAGTGAAAACTCACAAAGACTCAAACACCAAATTCCAACCAACTTCTTCCAAAATCCCAAGTGCTACACAACACACAATACTTATTTAGCACAATTATTGAACTCTTTTTGTTTCTTTTTTCAAGGATTTTCTTTTTCTTCCTTTTTCACTTTTTTCTTTTCTTTTCTTTGTCATATTTTTCTCTTTTTTCTTTTCTTTTTCAATTCTCACAGAATCCAACCAATGAGTATACAATCATCCTCTCCCAAACTTGAATGCAACCGCACCATCATGTGAATACTCCCTACTTTCTAAGGCAAGGAAAAAATCCATACAAAAACACATAGTTGAGGTCCAAGAAAAAACAAAATCCATTCAAAAATAAGTGAACTAAATACTCATAGACAAACATTAAGTTCAAATAGAAACATGGATCAAAAAGCTCAAAGGGGTTACGAATTCTCACACACTCACAAGGTGAATTGACTATTTGGCTAAGGTGGTTGTGCTCAAAATGAAACAATTGCCTTGATCCTTTTCATGCATTTATATAATCAACACGAATAAAAGATTCAACATAATAAAATCCAGTTAGAACAAGAATGTTGGTTCTCCGCGCATATATGATCAATGGAAAGCCACCTCACAAAAAGGTTGGGAACTAAAGTGATTCACAATAGAACAAGTATACAAAAGAATGGATGGCATGGAAGTTTGTAAAATGCCTAAGTATCATGAATATGCTAACGTATAGAAAGCAATAAATACATACCTCAGACATGTACAAAACTTAACAAAATCAATACCATACATCCGCAAGTTGAAACGAACCAACTTGGAAAATCACAAAAGCATCCTCAAATAAGTCAATCAAAATCTCTGAGCAAACAACAACCAAAAACATTCGAAAAGAAAAGCTATAAAACATGCTTGTTTTATGTCGTAAGCTCGACGCCTTTACGGTGCTTAGCTAGAAACTTCCTTCATTCATGCCATGGTGATGCCTCACCGTGCAAACCAAAAGCAAGCGTCCTAACCAAACACTTGAACAAACATTACGGGAACAATATGTATACAACACTTGAACAAACATAATGGAAACAGACAATATATACGATATATACAAAACTCAAAAACAAAGAAACTATCGCAATGCGATTCAATATCAAAACCAATCCCCGACAACGGCGCCATTTTGTTGACTGCAGAATAGGGCAAGCAAGCAAAAATATTTATTTTCGGAAGAATTCCCTCCGGGATTTATGTCGTGTCCACAGAGATCGGTTCGAGGGAAAGAATGTCGTTCGACAATCTCTCGCGTTTATGAGTTTGGTTTTAAATGGTTTCAAACAAGAAAATAGAAAAGTAAACATTAAAACATAAAACAAATTCATTCTTCAGCAATACAAACTTATCCGGCATGCACATAATCGACTCCTCATAAACTTAACCTTACCGACCAGTTATACTCAACCTACAATACTCCTCAATATCACCCAGCATCGCTCACAACACAGGTTATGTCTAACGTAAAGTTGAGAGAACAACCGTGTTACCATTGCCGATACTTTCGTACGCTAGCTCAAGGCATGGAGGCATTAAGTTTCGACGCCTATTGAAGATTGCTAGCCCTAAATCTATCTCTAGAATCTAGAAACTAACAGACAATCATCCCTAATCGAAGTTTGCGACGGTTATCTCTAACGCAACCCAAACCCCGCGCATAAAGCAAAAATCAGAGACAATCACCAATAGAGATTTGTAAAGCAAGTTTTATACAACGCCATGGGCGACAAATATACATGAGATCATAGTCAATACATATACAAACCGAACAAAGAAGAAAGACATAAAGAAAATCAGAAATGAACCAAACATCTCGCGGTTTGTCGGCGCCGATCGACGATCAATCCACCTCGGATCATCCACATGCAAGTTTCCATGATGTTTTCTAAGCTAATCTACTGAAAAAAATGAAGTTTGATGGAGTTGGAGCAAGAATCCCTAAAACCATCCTCTAAAAAATGCTGAAAAATGAAGTTTATAGGTGGTTTTTGCTGCCTAAGTTCGCACTGCGAACATATGCCGCCTTAACTTCCTCTAAAATGGTGTTTTAATGCTTCCAGACACTTTTTATTCGCCCCGGGTTCACAGTTTGAACTCGCTAGCGAGTGCTCGCCACGGGGGTTCGCAGTGCGAACATGACAGTAAACCAGAACTTGTTTTGATCATAACTCATGAACCGTAACTCCGATTGATGCATGGTTTGAAGCGTTGGAAAGCTTATTCAATGCTCTTTATAAATATGGAAAAATCCCATTGCTGGAACACCTGTAAAAATAAACTAAAATCAATTAAACTCAATGATATTTACACGGTACCGCACTATACACCGAAAACGTAAAGTAAACGTATTTACGAACAAAGCGGGGTTTATTCAACCAATTTTAACACAAAGTAATGATAAGTGCAACAAAAATTATATACAAAAATAGGTACATTTTGCACTTATCAGCAGTCAGGGAAGAAAATCAAAGTACTGAGAATAGATGGTGGTGGAGAGTTCACATCAGGAGAGTTTGAAGACTTCTGCAGAAAACAGGGCATAATTTATGAAGTGACTGCACCTTACACACCACAACACAATGGCACTGCAGAGAGAAGAAACAGAATAATTCTAAATATGGTGAGAAACATGATTAAAGAGAAAGGTCTTCCACACAACTTCTGGGGTGAAGCTGCTATGACTGCAGTATATGTGTTGAATAGATGCCCAACCAAAAGGCTTGGCTCAATGGTTCTTGAAGAGGCTTGGTCAGGACACAAGCCTTCAGTCAAACTCTTCAAAATATTTGGCTCCCTATGTTACAGACATGTACCAGACCAAAGGAGGAAGAAACTAGATGATAAGAGTGAAAAAATGATCTTTGTAGGCTACAACTCAACTGGATCATACAAGCTATACAACCCAGAGAAGCAACAAGTAATATTCAGCAGAGATGTTTTGTTTGATGAAGCAGGATCATGGAAAGACACTCAACCAAAAGACAATGCTCCAACATTCAACTTGAGTGGGAAGATGGAGAATCAAGTGAGAATGTACAACCTGAAGTAACTGAAACTGAAGAGCAAAGAGTCACAGGCAGGCCTACAAGAATAAGACATCCTCCTATCCACTTGAATGACTATGAAGTATATTTTGTTGGTCATATGACAGAAGAAGAAAAACTGGTGCAACACATGGCTCTCATGGCAGATGTGGAAACTATTACATTTGAGGAAGCTGTTACTAAAGAAGTATGGAGAGTAGCTATGGAAGATGAATTAAAGAGCATTGAGAAGAATGACACTTGGGAAATGGTGAGCCTACCCCAAGATAAAAAGGTTGTTGCTGTCAAGTGGGTATACAAGATCAAACTCAAGCCAGATGGATCCATAGCCAAGCACAAAGCCAGACTTGTGGCAAAGAGGTTCATGCAACAAGAGGGTCTGGACTATGATGAGGTGTTTGCACCTGTAGCAAGAATGGAGACTGTGAGATTAATTGTCTCAATAGCTAGCTGGAAAAACTGGAAATTGTGGCAGTTAGATGTTAAGTCTGCCTTTTTGAATGAGCCATTGGATGAAGAAGTATTTGTGATGCAACCTCCTGGCTTCAAATGTAAAGGTGAAGAGCAAAAGGTGTTGAGATTGAAAAAGGCCCTCTATGGTCTAAAACAGACACCAAGGGCATGGAATAAAAGAATAGACTCATACCTTAATAGCATTGGTTTTCAAAAATGCTCAGTAGAACATGGTATGTATGTTCAGACCTTGGAGGAATGTGGCTTACTAATGTTATGTCTGTATGTTGATGACTTAGTCATCACTGGCAGCAATCCAAGGGCTATAGAAGAAATCAAAGGAAAGCTCAAAAGAGAATTTGAAATGACTGATTTAGGCAGATTGTCCTATTTTCTGGGACTTGAGTTCCTATACTCAGAAAATGGCATCACTATGAATCAGAGAAAGTATGTGATGGAGGTACTGAAAAGGTTCAACATGATGGGAAGCAAATCAGTAGAGACTCCTGCTGAAGTAAATGTAAAGTTGACAAAAAATGAAGATGAAGAACATGTAGATGGCACACTATTCAGACAAATGGTGGGCAGTCTAAGATACATATGTCATAGCAGGCCTGAGATAACTTTCAGTGTGGGATTGATCAGCAAGTTTATGAGTGATCCCAGGCATTCACATATGAAGGCTGCCAAGAGAATAATGAGATATTTGAGGGGAACTTTAAATCAGGGCATTCTATTCTCATGTCACAACACAGCAGATAACAGGTTACACCTTGTAGCCTATTCTGACTCTGACTGGTATGGTGATATGGATGATAGGAGGAGCACCATGGGACAAGTATTCTTGCTGGCAGGTTCCCCCATATTCTGGAGTTCCAAGAAACAAAATGTAGTAACTCTGTCAACATGTGAAGCCGAGTATATAGCAGCATGCTCATCTGCTTGTCAGGCTTTGTGGTTGACTGCACTACTCAAAGAACTGAGGATTTGGAATGAAGAAGCAGTGGAGATGTTGGTAGATAACAAATCAGCAATAAATTTAGCCAAGAATCCTGTATCACACGGCAGGAGCAAACATATTGACACAAAATTTCACTTCCTCAGAGACCAAGTTGGTAAGGGAAGAATCAAGCTCAGACATTGCAAGACTGAACTACAAATAACAGACATTTTGACCAAGCCACTGAACAGTGAAAGATTCAAGAAATTGAGAAGAATGCTGAATGTTGTCTCAATGTAATAGTTTTGAATTAAGGGGGGATGTTAAAATGTAATTCAATACTTTTGGGCTTAGTGTAGATATTGGGCTTAGTGTAAATAGTCCAATGTATATAAACAGTTATGATGTTTTGCTGAATGTTGTAACATCCACTTTTCTGCTAAGTGAAATATACACAGTCTTGCTGCTAAATTCTTTTTCCTCTGTTCTTATTGTATCTTCTTCTTCCTCTTTACATTACCATTGAAATCTAGAAACTCTAACAATGTGCAATAGGTTGGACAATATCAACATGTGCATATTTCCTAAATTTAGGTTGGGAAATATCATTTGCATGTGTAATAGGTTGGACATGTGAAATAGTTTGGACAATATCAACATGTGCATTTGGTTCAACACTTGCATCAAGTTGTTCATCAAGCATTCTTAGCGAATATTATCTTTCTTTTCAAAGCATCTTGATTTTGAGTAGTCACCTTGCACTCTCTTATAGGGATGGCAACGGGGCGGGGCGGGGGCGGGTTTAACTATACTTGTAACGCCCCGAATTTGATTAATTAGTTAATTAAATTAGTGAAGGGTTTTATTATTGGATTTAGACGAAGTTTGAGAATTAATCGAGTAATTGGGTGTTATCGGTATTATTTTAAGAGGCTAATTGGTTTGATATGTCGATCGGAATTATTAAGTTAAAGTCGGATTAATAGTCGGTTAATCGAAAAATTAATAAGTTGATTATGCTGAAGGAGTAATATTAGTAATAATATTATTATTTATTTGGGTTAGTTGTGGTGTGGTATGTGGCAATAAGGAGGTATGAATAGTAAGCCCAATGGATTTGTTAGATTAATTGGTATTATTATTATAAAATAAGGGTTGTAAAGAAAAGAGAAAAGAAGTGGCTGTAAGAAAATGAGAAAAAGGGAAGTTACAGAGACAGAACGAGGGTTGAAGCACAAGATTGGAAAAGAGGAATTACGAGAAGTGCGCAGCCAGAACCGGAGAATTCGAACTGCCGTTAAAATCTAGGTAAGGGTGGGTTCGACTATTATAACCGGGTTATGATGATTGACATGTGGGGTTTGGACTGTCTAAAATTTCTGCTAGATGTGTTTGTTGTGTGTAGAATTCTGAAATTATTGCTATGAAATTTTGTTGTTCTGCGATCAATTGATTGTGCTGTGAGTTTTGCGGTTACGATGAAAATAAATCGTAACATTTATGGTAAATCTCTGGGAATTGAAACTATGAATAGAATATGAAGAAAATCTGGGTTGAAGTTAATATGGTGTTGTGAATTTAATCTGGAAATAATAGGGACGTCCGCCGCAAGTAATTGAAAGAGAAGGAGGAGGGCCCCACAAGTTTGGGAGGCGGCTGCCTCCATTGGTATACAGGGGAGGGGGCGGTCTTCTCAAGGGTTGGGGTTGGGCGCCCCTTTGGCTTTTGTCACATATTTGTTTTGTTGGTTTTGTAGTATAATGTAGATATTTATTATTTACTGGTTATATATATAAATATATATAGGTAAGGTAATAATAAAAAAAAAATGGAACTTGACACTGCATAATTGTTTTGTTCAGAAAAGAAATTGGAGGCAGGGGCCTCACAAGGTGGGGGTGGGCGCCTCCTAATGTATTTTGGTGGGGGTGGGCGCCTCCCTATGCTTTTGGTGTTTTTGGATTTTTGCTTGGTGTGTGTGGCATACTGTAGCATATATCAGTAGCATATGAATTATATATGAGTATATATGTGTGTTAGTAGCACCTATGAACTATATACTAGTAATGATACTAATGATTTGGTATTATTAATAAGATAATTTTGGGAGTTCTAGAATTAGAAGTATTCTACCAGTCTAAGTGTTAGTCTTAATAATTAAATGGCAGGTAGTGTATATGTAGTAGAAAATGAGACTATATAAGGTATAACATTTATGATTAGCAGTAGCATATTTTGTAGTAGCAAATAGCAGGTGCGAGGAGTAAGTTGCAGAGGCCTGGTATACCAGTGATATACGTATATAAGTAGCAGAATTAATAATGGAGCAGTATGATTAATAGCAGGAACTTGCAGGTTGTCGACAAAAGCTAATTAGGTAGCAATGGTAAATTGACATAAAGATGTAACAATAGCCGTAGCAGGTTTTTGCAGAAAATTGGACATGTGTGGTAGCAGTGGTAGTTTTAGCAGAAAACGAAAATAGCAGGTTTTGTATAACAAACAGAATTTTGACAGCAACAGGATTAATAAAAAAATTCATGACAGAAACTTGGAAATGATTTTCAGGAAATCGTAACAGAAAGTAGAAGTTGGTAATAAACTGGTAGTAGTAACCGAAGTTAAAAAACTGAACAGTTTAGTCGGTTTAGCCGGTTTAGGCGGAAAAAACTAGTTGTCCGGAATTTAACGAAAATTTTCGGGGTAGGTCGGGTAAATTAGTAGATGACTTTGGTTGAATTGTTTGGTTGAAACTATGTTGAAAAAGTGGAATTTCAGGTACAGTGGATAAGTTGTATTGTCCCGATCCACGGGCGAAGTATTTAAGTTGCAGGTCTTATGACCAATGTCGTTTGAGTTGTGTTGTTGTTGATTAAGTTGTAGGTCGAATGACCAATGTTGTTTGAGTTGTGTTGTTGTTGATTAAGTTGTAGGTCGAATGACCAATGTTGAAGTAAGTTGATGTTATTGATGCATGTTTGAGTTGTTGTTTTCGTTGTTGTTGTTCTGGTTGTTCTTGTTGACGATGTAGTTGATTGTATGCCTTTGATAATTGTCGCATACGTTGCATTCATGAGTCGGGGCTGTATGCTCACACCACGTTGGCCTTGATGGCATTGATTAAGTTGGCCTTGATGGCACCACGTTGAAGGCTTATGCCTTGTTGAAATGCCTCGATAACCTGGCATATGTTTAAGTTGGGAGTTTTACTCCGATGGTACCACATGCATGTGCATAGTTGTGTCACATTTTGAGTCGTTGTGAAGTTGCTGTTGTTCTTGATTCGTTGTTATGGTGAAGTTGCTGTTGTTGTGAAGTTGCCATTGTTGTGAAGTTGTTGCTTGTTGTAAGTTGTTATCGCTATGTCTTGTTGCTTGATATAAATTACTGATGTCGTGAGCTGTTGTTATATATGTTGTTCTTACTATAATTTGCATCTTTTATATAAGTTGTTGTTATATATGGTTATTTGCCGTCAATACAAGTTGGGGTTGCTATTAAGTTGTTTATTTCTAGTTGTTGCATGATTGTCGTATGAAGCGGTGGAATTTATATGATTCTAATCTAGCATACTAATTATCATATTTTGTTTATAATATTCGATATCTCACCCCTTCTGTAATGATGTTACCTATTATGGGTAACTGAGCAGGTACTCAAGAATAGCTGCAGAAGTTGAGGTTTAATGTGAAGTCTTAGATGCTGTTAGCTCGAGTTGGTCTTGCTCTGATACGTAGCACTCGGGGGGAACGTTTTGTTTATGTTGTTGTTTTAAATTGTTGTTACTACTAATTGTTGAACAATATAAATTGAACAAAGTTTAGTTGAATAAAGTTGTTGACCGGTTTATGATTTAAAGGTTGTGATAACTGATTAAAGATATGAATGAAGTTTAAGTTGAATTTGGTTTTCCGAATGCTATGTATCCATGTCGAATGAATTACAGATTTTAACGATGTTGGTTAAGTCGCAAATGTGACATCTCATCCGTGTTATGTTTGAAAATTTTTTTGAACTCTGATTTTATTACTTATCCGCCGGGTAGAAATGGGGTGTTACATTAGTGGTATCAGGGCAGGTCGGTCTGTCCGGCCAATGTTGTCTAATGTTATTTCTTCCTTAGTACTCGACATGTGTGTGGAACACTGTCGGTGCTTGTTTGTTAGTAGTTTCTAGTAGTTGTCTACAGGTTGGTTTGAATTAAGTGGGGGAGAAGTTTGCTCTCGTACGTGTTGTTGGTATGTAGAAGTTATTTCAAGGTGATCTTGCTTGCAAGAGTGCATATGTTTGAGCGATGTTATTGCGGACCGGCGAGAGTTTGGACTCGCGAATCCGTATCAGTCAAGTTGGAGATGTGCGTAGAGTCTGGACGGTGAATCAAAGATGATTGAAATTAAGGAATTATTCCGAATGGAATGATAAGTTGGTGGATTAATTCGGTAAGTTGTATATCTTGAGTATAGTTGGATTAAAGTTGAGTGATTTTCGTATTTGGACGAAAAGGAGGATGTTGGTAGATCTTGGAAGCAAGAGAGGGAAATGGAACTTATGTTCATCAACCTCAAATTCTGGTTTTTGTGATTTTGGAGCAGCTGTCAGTAAATGAGGTATAACTTGTGACTCGTGATTCGGATGGAAGCGGTTCTGGACTTTTTGGAAAGCTTATAAAATTCCCTACAGTTTGCATACAAGGTTTGCCTTCAGGAGGTTTGTGAAGAGGGAGAAAAGTGCATTTTATTGTTTGGGTCTGATGCTGATTTTTGGAAAATACTGCATACGGAAATTCTGAACCAGTCCCGTTGTGTGGCTGATAACTTTTTACTCGTAAGTCGGATTTACGCGATTCTTGAAGTTCTGAAATCTACACAAAATTCTCTTCATTTTGGAATATGATTTTGTGATTGAGAGATCTGTATTGAAGGAGATATATATGGTTGAAGTTGAGCGACATTTGCTGAAAAATTTGGAAGGATGAAAACAAGTGTGGAATATTATTAAGAATAAAATGTTGGTATTTGTAAGATGTGACTGTATCGGAGAATGCTTGGTGATGTAATTTATGTCGAATGAGAATGATTATAGTGACGATGTTACGAGACGATGATGTTGAGAGAAGAACGAATTCAAGAGAGACCGCGATAATATTGTTGAGTTGTGGATTGAATGAGGCCAAGTGTGAAACTAGGTGGATTATAAAGGTTCTGAGAATAAAAGAAAGACGATTGGTTGGTTAGCGTTGTTGAAATCCTGACTTGGATGAAAGTTGTAATTGGAGCGAACCAATTTGGATAGTAATTGAAGTAGTAGCAATTCCGATGTTAGAAGAATATTTAAAGTCGTGTTGTACTATGAACGTGCATAAGGGGATGCGTAATGGATTTTGAACGTTTTTGTATCGTCGAAGAAGTTGAAACTAAAGAAACTAAGAGTGGCATTGGTAAGCCTTAGAAAGTTGGCGGAGCATTATGCTTACGGACTTTGGGCACAAGTTGAAGTACGCTATTGTGTTGGGTACTGATGATTTATTTCACCGTTATTGTTGTCGGCTGTCTATTGACAAATTGAGGAACTGATCACCCTTAATCTATTGTTGATAGTGGACAGAGTCATAATTGATGGATAGATGTGTCGTGCCAACTAGTATAGTATGTACGTTGAATTGGTCGAAGTCAAGCCAAGTGCTTGAAGGTTGTTTGTTTTGCTGATACAAGTTCATATGTTAGAATATTAGTTGAATTTAAGGATGACAGCACGAAGCCGTGTTTGATTGATGAGTAGTATGGAGACTCACAGTCGAGTTCTAGATAACTTGAGTCGTTGTTTGTGATGAAGCGAATGGCTAGTATGCCTTAAGGTGTATGTATGGAGTATGAAGCGTATCTTCCATATTTGTTTGGATGAGTTGGAACTGGTGTTTGTTGCGAATGTTTTTAGCTGTTGTAAAATCAGAGGGAGAACGCGTAGAATATTTGAAGGTTGAGTTGTGTTTATTAAAAGAAGTTAAATTATAAGTTGATTTGTAAAAGTGGAGTTTTGGTTGGTAAAGATGATTGATCTTGTTGAATTTAAGTGGACTCAGGTGTCAAATGTTGTTGTAATGTTGTTATGCGCCTAAGGTGATTTTGGGAACTATGTTGATAAAAGATAGTAAAGTTGTAGTTTATGTGTGGTGTTAACGGGGAGATCCCGAAGAGTTAAGTCGTTGTTATGTCGATTTTGATGATTGGAAGTTGGAGGTCAACTGAGTAGAGTTAGTACCTTGAGAGTAATCAGAGTGCGCAGCGAACGCGTAGTGTATTGCGGTTGTTCAGACGTGAATTGCACCGATGTTGATATTTGGTTACGTTGATGTTGTGTTTAAGTTGGTATTCTTAAGTTGTTGTGTTCTGGTTCTTAAACCGGTAAATTCTTAAGTTGGTTACTTCTTGTGTTGCGATGTTAGTTGTCAATTGCATCACTTGGGTAGTATTCACGTTGTTGTCGCCGTTGAGGTTAAGAACCGTTGTTTGTGTTATACGTGGGTTTCCTTCAGAGTATGGAGATAAGGATCGTATATGTGTTTTGGTGTTGTTTACGTTGTTGCGGTAATGATGCGATGTTGTATAGTCGAGTATAGGCAAGTGAAGGTTGTTACTAAGTTGTAAGGTGATTGTTTCCAAGGTATTACTAGAATGGTTGGCGAATAGTAACGGTTATGTTGCAAGAGTAATTGAAGTATCGAAGTATACGTATTGGGTTTAAACCGTGATTGAGTTGTTGTTAAATCGAAAGATTAAAATACGAATGTTGTGTTAAGGATGGTTGTGTCGGATAGATCAATTTCTAATCGAATTGATTAAACAATGATGAACTCGATAAATTGTGTAATCAACAATAAAAGAGATAAAGAGACGAAGCGAGAGAGAGACCAAGATTTGTTTAGGAAGTTCCTCAATCGACCTCTCTATGGGTACGTCTGCCCTCAACTCAAAATTGAATTGAGATAGTGTTATTAACATTTTCTTTTCAAAAATGTTTATACAAGAGATGAAGAATGCAAACCCCCAAAACCTTATTGTTTTGTGTTGATTCTTCCACATCCAAACCCTTGATCAAAGCTTGATCAAGTGCCCTACAATGCGGCTACAATCCTCTGATTATCCCGAGCACACAACTTGTTGAAACCCAAGATTCCTGAACATAATTCACCGTCTCGCGGTACTCCCTTGCAAGGAACCACCTTGTCCCAAGGCTTTGACTATGCCGAATCTGTGTTAACGTGATCTTGTACAAAACCTTTAAATCAACCTGATCTTGAAGGAAAATCCCACCTTGGTTTTCTTATTTGAAACACACAAATCCCCCAACCCAATATTCTCGGTTACACCAAACCTAATTGGATGTTATCAACCCTAATCTAGATGGTCACCCAATCGGAAATGATAATGTGTAGTTCAATTGTGTGTATGCATAGAAGAAGGGATGAAGATGATGGGTAATTTTTTAATATGGTTTCGTTTAGGTTTTATTCACTAGGAAACATTGCCTAGAAGAAGATTCATATATGAGTATATATAGGTATATGAATGAATGGACAAAAGGAATGCAAAAAATTTGAAGCAAAATTGAAATTTTTGGATGGGAAAAACACATAGATTGGCCTATTAAAGCAATGAGCCAGCCTATGCGTTTTGTTTAAATCGGCATGTGAAGGTCATAGGGCGGCCTATGAAGGTCGGTCGGCCTATCAGGCATTCTGTGGGGCAACCTGTGGGCAGAACCTACAGGCTTTAATACTGCTCCATGGTAGCCGAATTGAAAAATATATGTGTCGTCCTATACTAAAGTTGAGGCTCATATAAGTCGGCCTATTCTTACATAGGTCAACCTAAAATGGATTTGAATGTCCAAAACCATGTTTTTCAATGCACATATGATGTTGACTCCTTTTCAAACTGATTTGGGTCTTGAGAGTATGGTTCTCTCAAGGTCTCAGGTTCGAATCCTGTTGGGTACAATCAATCCTTGTGTGGGCCAGTCCATACAGAGATTTGGTTTGGTTTTAAATGGGGCTCCCGCTAGTGGACGGTGGGATTGGTCCCGATGGATTAGTCGGTCGTAAGATCGGATACCAAGATTTCAAAAAAAAAAAGCTTCCTAATGACAAGATGCATATCTAGAATGGGAGGATACTGTCCAATATACATAACGCTATACTTTCCTAATTTTGACATCACTCAAAATATACAAGTACTCACACATAAGATTTTTCTTTGCTCAGACCTACAGTCTAAGACTTGTCTGCTAAATCAACACCTGATCAAGACTTCCTGCTTAGATCCTTAGATCCTAAGACTTTCCTAATTATACCATAAAGTACAAGACTACCTGCTTAAATTCCACAGATTCAAGACTTCCCGCTCAGACTCTCAGTTTAAGACTTTCCTGCTTAGATTCCATGAATCCAAAACTTCATGCTTAATTCCCACAGATTAAAGACTTCCTGCTCATACCCTCTAGTACAATACTTTCCTGCTCAGATTCCACGAATCCAAGACTTTCATGCTCAGACCTACAGTCCAAGACTTCCTTGCTTAATTAACAATTTAATCAAGACTTCAATGCTCAATCACATAGCAGAAGACTTACCTAGATCAAGCTCATAGTAAGAGACTTTGATGCTTAAGCACATAGCAATAGAATTTCTTTCTAAACTACTAAACAACTTGTTTAGCAGAATAGACAACAAGGTGTACTTGATATACAATCAGAGGTACAGGGCAATAACTATAACAAAGATCATAACACTTAAGATTTCTAAGATATTCATTGTTTAATAAATCTTAAGAGTTTGTATAATTTACAACCGATAACAGAAACTCTGCATACTCGAGGTTGTTGTTGATCTAGTTATTCTTCTATGTTGATAGAAGCATGAGACGCTTATTTTCTTCTTGGCCCTCTTTCTTTTTTCCTTGTTGTTTATCTCGATTAAATCTTCAACTACTTAAATAGCGGATACAAAATAATAGTTGTTGGAAGAGATAACTTGTACAAGTGTCTTTGTACTCCATAGTACCGAGAGACGTTGAAGATACATACACAAAAAGATCTTTATCCATTGTGTAACTTGTTTAACCGTAGCGTCTTCCTTGTGAGTTGTACTATAGATCCGTTGAGAGTGGATATCTGTAAAGCATGTCAACTCTCCTTGAGGTATCTGAACACATACTCTAGCTGACAAACTGATTTGACATTGTAGCTTGCTTTATGCAGTACGAATCACTTAGCTTTATTTATGGTTCTGAATGATCACCAGAAGTTGATGCATTAAATAAATGTATAGATAACATGTTCCTCTTCTTATGTTGATACATTCAGCTTCGGAGTATACGCAAATCCTATATAATCAGACTTCACTAAAGAATGTCCTTCAGTTATGAACCGTCAGAAGCCAAGAACTCAACTTCTCTTAAATACGTTCTCTTAACAGATTCTAAGTAGATTCTCTTTAAGCTTTGGAACCTACATACTTAGAACACACATTAGATAACACTAATGTTCTTTCTATACTTTGTTATCATCAAAACCTAAAGGACATATGTCATGAACAAATCTTGTTATGACAATCTCCCATTTTTTTATGATGACAAACATAAGTATTTAAGAACAATGTTGGGCTATTTTAATTTACTTGACAACATCAGAGTCTGAGGTTTGTAATCTCCCCCTGAGTTTAATAGTTCTAAGGTTGAGGTTTGTAAGCTCCCCCTAAGTTCTATATTCAAGAAAAATAAAATATATCTCCCGGGTAAACATATGGCCATAATAACATAATTTTAAAATATTTAAAATAAACAACATTTAAATTCTGAAGGGTTCATATTCTCTCTAAATACTTCTATATTTTTCTCCCCTTTTTGTCACGTCAAAAAGATTAAAATAAAATTTTAAAACAGAGAGAAGAAAACAAAGCAAAATATTTCATAAATGCAAAACAAATCATCATTACTTGAGCAGTTTCCAAAGAAGAGAAACGATTCAGGTAATAGAGAACATTAAAAGTGTGTACAGTGCATTCTTAATAGTTATTGGTTGCAACACTTCCAAAGATCAAGAAAAATATTTAATCCAACTGTTTGGTTTGCCCAGACTCCACTATATAAGCGACCCACTCCTAAGTTTTATTCATCAACATCGTTTTAGAACAATATGGAATCCACAACTGTAAGTACCAACATCTCTACAATAACAGAGATTTCATAGGAAATCACAAGTCTGAAGATGCCAAGTCCACAGACTCTAGATGATTCTGCAGCTTCTAAAGCCAGTTCTTCAACAACTGCATTGAAACCTAAGAAGATGATAATGAAGAAGAAGAAAAAGAAGAAGAAGAAGAAGAAGAAGAAGAAGAGAACCAAAGATAGAAGGGTGTTTCAAATTGTAATTTCATATTTTGAAGATGAAGATGAACCAGACTATACTTGGGAAAACTATATGGGTCTTAAGACTTTAGAAGAATTAGATAATGTAAGCTTAATATCTTCATCCTTTTTGTAATCCTTCTTTGGATTGATGTAAGTTAATTTTGACTAATATTATTTTGAAGTACATTCGTTTACGTTCCTTCTTTTTCTTCTGACATTTGCATAAATGAAGTAAAAGGAAAAATAAATTAATATTAAAAAGAAAGCAAATAGGTGTTAAATGACATTCACAGTTGTTTAAGAGAATCTTTATTAGGTCTAGATACTAGACATCGCTTCCCAATAGTCAAGAGTTAAAAGATTGATTTAACTAATCAACATAGAGACAATAAAGACTTGGGGTACCAGATGAATAAACACTATAAAACGACTAGCATACTGATGAGTCCGCAAGTGCACAGAAATATCGAAGTAATATAAAAGATTGTCGAACCCACAGAGACCAATGTCAACCTACCGTTATCTATTATTGCGATGTAAAGCTAAGGCTAATGATTACTTGGTTTAAATGGAATTAAAATGAAAACTAAAATGACACTTAGAAAATATAACAATAAGAAGAGGCCGGAATATGGATTCCGTGTTCCTAAGGGATTTGTAGAATACGGGTGCTAATTACGACTATATCCTAATTCCGTAGAAAATACCAACTTAAAGGTTCCGTCTCGCACTCTCGCGGTCTTAACAAAAGCCACACTTCCTAATCCCAAGATTTTTCTCTCGCTCGCTCGGTAATTAAGAAGCGTATTTTGGAAGCCAATTAGATCCTAATCGATATCTAGAGCGCTCCCGCTGTTTTTAGGATTGATGCCTAGTTCCCACTATCCGCTTCAATCCTCACACTCTCGCACTATCGGCTCGAACCTTTGTATGTTTTTCACTCTCGTGACAAAACATTAAGACTTACAACTAGAAACTAAAACCAAAACAGAATTTTAATCATACTTTCGCACCTAGAGTTTTCTACCGAGTCCCGTCGGTAACAACGGTCCTTATACGCCGGACTCAAGAAAATTTAACTAGACATGGAATTAAACATAAACAAATTGAACATGATACACATAATAAAGGACATCATGCTTGACAATTGTAAAACGGAACAACAATAATAATAAAGCGATAAATACAAAGAACTTGTAAATGACTTGAAATAAATGCAGGAATTGAAATAAAGAAAACGAAACTGAAATAATCTTCTATTAATATGACGACAAGGTTGTTGATGATCCAAGTTGTACAAAATAAAATAAAATATAGAATTGTGACAATCCCTCGATGTGAGCGATTGTCACTTTTACAAGTGCTTTTAATGCCTAAAACTAGAAAGCGAAAATGACAGCGCTTCCGCGCAACTTGGATGCCTTGGAACTGATGCAAATGGCTCTATTTATAGAAGATTCTGGCCCTGAATAACTGCTCTCACGCTCAGAAAAGGGAGGGAAATTCAAATCCCTGAAATTACTGCAAACTGCTGAAAACTGCTGCTGCGAACTAATGGCGAACACCGTGGGGTAATGGCAAATGCCATTCCTGGCCAATGGCGAACTCCATTTGCTCACGGCGAACACCGTTTGCCCACGGCGAACACCGTATCAGTAAAATAGCAGAATTTTCTATTTTTCTTCATTTTCTTGCTCTTTTCCCGGTTTTCTCGCACAAATGCTCTTATTCGACAAATACCTGAAACACAAACATAACACGACATAATAATACGAAAACATAATAAAACGAAATTAAATTTCATGCGAATTGAGTCGAAATAAACAATTATAATTTCACGTTATCAACACCCCCACACTTAAACCATTGCTTGTCCTCAAGCAATCAACCAACACGGTAAAATGAAAATAAGCACGGTTCGAAACATAGGCACAATGAGACTCTAATCATACGTGGCTGCTAGGCTAATGTTTGATCGATATGTACTAAATATCAATACCAAGTATACCGTAACGATACATTTCCACATTTGTGGACAAACACTCCCTTCCTATGCAATACCAATTTAAATCATTAAATTATAACTCGACCTACATCCTTCGTCCTATTTCACCTCTTTTTCATTCTCGCGCAATCACATTAAACCTGTTATCCTTTGTACTTACATGGTAAGCGAACCTGTTTGTGTTATATGATCTCGACATTTAATTTTTTTCTGCACATTATGTTTTCTTTTGCTTACGAATTTCAAGAGTCCGAACCTTTAGGCTAAATGGTCGGGTGAGGACCACCTAACTTAGCTGGAACATGTCTTTCATTCGTTTTTTCTATAAAAATCACATTATTTAAATTTTTGAGATCAACACATATTTGCATCGGTTCGTTACTTAGTTTGTACACAAGGATGGTGCTGACTGCTAGTATAAACTAATCAAGAGGCTACTTCTAAGAAACTAGGCATAAGGTCTTGGCATAATGTCTATTTAAATCAATATCACATATTTAGGGAATCTAAGGTGTAGGAATGATACCGATATTTACAAAACTTTCCCAAGTCTATCTAACACAACCTAAACAACCTATATACTTTCAGGGTGTCGTGCCATGAATCGAAACAAAAATAGTTGGAGGTTAAATTTTTTTAAAAATTTCGGGGAAATTGAATAACAAGTGAAAACCACGCATAAAGACTCGACAGCACATGCAAAGACTCGACAAAACATTAAAAAGCAGATAGAATTCCAAAAAGCATGAAATAAACTAGAAAAACCTAACTAGAAAGTGGTAAAATCAAAGCGGTAAAGTTCCTCCCCCACACTTAAACCAAATATTGTCCTCAATGTTTTGATAAAAGGTGGAAAAAGGAAAGATAGAACTTGTATGAATGCTATTACGTGTCAAATCCTCTCTGATCCTGTTCTTGTTATCCATCTTTTTGCTGACCACTTCTGCTTCGGCAGCAGGCATTTTGAGATACCTTCGTTTGTGCAATTCTTGAACCAGCTCATCATATTGCCCGCTTCCAGAAGAAGTACATGCAAAAAGTGTTAGAAAAATATGGTGCGGTGTGTGCAGATGGAACTTGACCATGCAAAGAAAGAGGAAGTGGTTAGTTATGGACGGGAGAGACATGCTCTCTCTTATCATACTCATCATCGGTGTCACCACCAGCAGCGACATTCACAGGAATGTCCGTGGGCACCAACTTATCTCTAAGATCGTCATCTAGAGAATTTCCGCCTAGATGTAGCTAAGACGTGACAAGCGATACATTTCTTTATTTTCTGCAAACACAAACAATGAAAAGGAAAACATCAAATTAAAATCTCGTGGGTTGCCTCCCACGCAACGCTTTGTTTAATATCGATAACTCGATGGCTAATAATCTTTGGTTTCCATAGCCACTTATCAAGCCATCTCACATATCCCTCACATTTTCTTTTCTTCCTTCGGTGGGGTGGTTCATTCTTTTGAACTTGTGGTGGTGGTTCTGGATCTATCTTGAGTATCAACTTTTCATGTTTGGGCTTAGTTCTTTCATCCACTACCTCATAGGTTAACCTTACCCTCTTGAAACTAATGATTTCTCTAGTTTCATGGTCCTTTAACTTTTTTTTTTTTATGCAGGACCTCAGACAAAGGTGCATTGGTGTGGATATTTTCCAATACTTCCACATATGTTTTGGATTGGGAGTCTACCTTAACTTCTACAAACCTTTGCGGAAAAGGAATTGGTGGGGTATAGGGAGGAGGAACGACAACAATTGCTTCTTTCTCTACCTCTTCGACAACCTCCCTTTCGGGTGGAGTTTGTGAATTTTTCTCAATCTCTACGCTTTTCTCACTAGAACTCTCCTCAACCTCATTATCACTCTCCTTAGGATTTTCTATTTGTTCTTCACTACTGATTGTTACAACATCCACGTGTCTCTCAGGGGAGGGTCCTATAGGTGTCTGTGCAAGCAGAGAGATTTGAGTCTCTAATGCCTCATTGTGAGTGCGAGGGACTCGACCGAAGTGTTCATTTGCCTAAGGTTTTCATTAATTTGGAGATGTTATTTTCTAAACTCTTCATTTTGGAGAGTTTGTGTCTCCACAAAGCGCTCCATCATAGATTGTATACTAAAGTGAGTAAGTGTTACATTTAATTCCTCCATTAGTATTTCGAGGTTGGATTTATGAAAGTCTTGTGGTTCCTTAAAATACTGGGAGTGATAATCATAGAGGAATTTTGGGGAAGAATAAGTTAGCGTCACATTGAAATCCTCCATTAATATTTCGAGGTCGGATTATGGGATTCTTGTGGTTCCTCAAAATATTGAGAGTGGTAATTGTAAAGGAAATCTGGGTGATACATAGTAATTGATATAAGAGTGCCTTAGTCTATTCGGTGCAACAACGGAATCACAATATTGACGGTTGGTCCCCGGCAACGGCGCCAAAAACTTGATGCGTTCGTAAGTGCACGGAAATATCGAAGTAATATAAAAGATTGTCGAACCCATAGAGACCAATGTCAACCTACCGTTATCTATTGCTGCGATGTAAAGCTAAGCCTAATGATTACTTGGTTTAAACAGAATTAAAATGAAAACTAAAATGACACTTAGAAAATATAACAATAAGGAGAGGCCGGAATATGGATTCCGTGTTCCTAAGGGATTTGTAGAATACGGGTGCTAATTACGACTATATCCTAATTCCGTAGAAAATACCAACTTAAAGGTTTCGTATCACTCTCGCGGTCTTAACATAATCCACACTTCCTAATCCCAAGATTTTACTCTCGCTTGCTCGGTAATTAAGAAGCGTATTTTGGAAGCCAATTAGTTCCTAATCGATACCTAAAGCGCTCTCGCTGTTTTTAGGATCAATGCCTAGTTCCCACTATCCAGTTCAATCCTCACACTCTCGCGCTATCGGCTCGAACCTTAGTATGCTTTTCACTCTCGTGACAAAACATTAAGACTTACAACTAGAAACTAAAACCAAAACAGAATTTAAATCATACTTTCGCACCTAGAGTTTACTACCGAGTCCCGTCGGTAACGACGATCCTTATACACCGGACTCAAGATAATTTAACTAGACATGGAATTAAACATAAACAAACTGAACATGATACACATAATAAAATACAACATGCTTGACAATTGTAAAACAGAACAACAGTAATAATAAAACGATAAATACAAAGAACCTGTAAATGACTTGAAATAAATGCGGGAATTGAAATAAAGAAAACAGAACATAAATAATCTTCTATTAATATGACGACAAGGTTGTTGATGATCCAAGTTGTAGAAAATAAAATAAAACATAGAATTGTGACAATCCCTCAATGTAAGCGATTGTCACTTTTACAAGTGCTTTTAATGCCTAAAACTAGAAAGCAAAAATGACAGCGCTTCCGCGCAACTTGGATACCTTGGAACTGATGCAAAGGGCTCTATTTATAGAAGATTCTGGCCCTGAATAATCGCTCACATGCTCAGAAAAGGGAGGGAAATTCAAATCCCCGAAACTGCTGAAACTGTTGAAAACTGCTGCTGCGAACTAATGGCGAACGCCGTGGGGTAATGGCGAATGCAATTCCTGGACAATGGTGAATGCCATTTGCTCACGGCGAACACCATATCAGTAAAATAGCAGAATTTGCTCTTTTTCTTCATTTTCTTGCTCTTTTCCCGGTTTTCTCGCACAGATGCTCTTATTCGACAAATACCTGAAACACAAACATAACACGACATAATAATATGAAAACATAATAAAATGAAATTAAATTGTATGTGAATCGAGTCGAAATAAACGATTATATTTTCACGTTATCACATACTATCTATCCAAATCACTTAATCTTTAGAGCTCAAAAATGTATAAGCAGAAACAACTCTGGGTTCCAAAGAGAGATTTTAGAAAAACAGCATTGAGAGCGGCAACTAAAGAGTTTTTAAATAGGCAGAGTTCTTCATAGGCACATACAACAACAACAATTGTTGAGACACGTAGAAGGAAAGGAACTTCTAGGTTAGAACGTAAACATCTCTAAAAGAAAAAGATTATTGAGTTTGCAAAGGAAGATTGAGAGGGCTACTTGAACAATCTAGAGATGTCAGATGATCCTAGAGGTTACCTTAGAACATATCCAAATGTCTATAAAGTTCTTGACATAGATGTAACAACTATCAATCTTTTAACGAGAATATTGCTTGTTTATAGTGTTTAATCCTAAATTTATGATTCTCTGAACAACACAAGATATGGACATATAACAGTTAAAACAACACAAGAACATAAACAATTTTTATTAAAATGAAAGATTGCTTAATACAAGATGATAACAGTTACAAGGCATATGTTGCAGATAACCAACATTAGAACCTCTCATAGATAGCTTCAAACTTATCTCTCGATATTTTAGAAGAATCGTCCTCTAATATTATGACAACTCCTTGTTGGATTAACAGTTAAGAAAAAACTGGTCCATAAGAAATGAAGAATGTATTTCCCTTGTGAAAGGATGAAATATTTCTTTCCAGATGGTCAAACATAATTTAAGGTAGATCAATTTATATGTCTGAATTGAGAAGAAGTAGCAAATATTTTTTGATAGAATCCACAAGGTCAAGATCCTTGTCCTTAGGTAGCAAATTTGAGTTTAAAATCTGGTTCCAATCAATTACATCAGGACGAAGATTTGAGACCTGAGAAAGGTGTGACGGGTCTACAAAAGTATGCCAATTAGGAAGATAATATTCTCAAACAAGAGTACCTGGGATTTCTCCAATCTCCTCACAGTTGATTACATTAGCAATCACCTTAGAGGTTACTGTTATAGAAACACCATAAACTTTGGAAAAGATAGCATACTCATGATTTAGCTCGACAATGGATGCATTAACCCAAAATTATTTGAAAAGATATGGATAAGTAAAACAATAGAGCATTTCAAAGTATCCATTCCAACCTTGTTCAGAAACCGTCTTCCAGAAGTTAAAACCTAGCTTAAACAGCTCTTCAAAATCCACAAACTTTTCATTGATGACAACTAGTTGATTCGGTGAAGAATTGACTAGAGAATTCATCTCAGGTTTGGTTTGATCAACACAAATGAAAAGAATATAAAGAAAGAACGAAACAAGATTCCAGACACAGAGGAATGAGAATCTTGTCAGAAGGACAAAAAAGGTGACAAGAAATGATGTTACACAAAGACAAGGGATAGAGACCATAGATGTAATAAAAAGAAAAACATCATTACCCAAGAATCCGTACCCATCAAATTTCTCGAACACACTAGATGATTCTCAACATTATGGAATTTAAGTAAGACAAGGATTTAAAATAATTTTTACTTAAACTGCTTATCAGAAGCAAAGATTCCTTTTCTAAGTCTTAGAGACTGACAATTTTCAGAAGTTATCTGTCATTAGAGTCTAGTAGGATTAGACTCTGAGTGAGACATCTTTTGTTAGTCATCAATCTTTGATATTGCATTCAGAGTTAAGCATTTTCTCTTGAAACTAAATTTTAGTTTTTCTGATAGATGTGATTGATTCATGAATGTTGAATTGGTTTCTCTAACTACTAACTAGCAGCAATATTATTACAAAAGGTGAGAATACTATTTCCATAAGCATGGTCATCTTCTAGTCAATGACTTATTCAGTATACTTAAGTACAATATAGTTTCTTTTTAAAGATTTCTGAAGATTATTTTGTTATCAGCAAAAAGAACTTCTCTAGAGATCTAACAGAGACTTTGTATTCAATCATACTTAAATAGTTCATTGAACCAAGGAATTTGCAAAGTAAGGAACTGAACATACCTTTTTTTTAGTTTTTCTTGGTCAAGCTTCAGTCTAGTATTTAGATTTGACCATGGAATCTGAATTCTGACTTAAGTGGATCTTGAGTCAATGGTACTTATACCAGTGATTCCACTTTCTTCTCCAAACTCCACACTTTTTGCATCTTTCAGATTTTGAGTTTGGTATGTAGGCTTTTCTTCCATCATATGTCGTAAGCAACCATTGATCAGGTATCATGGAAGATACCTTGCTCCTTTCTTTTGTGATATTTGTAGCAAATACAATTTTGGATTTTGGTACCTATATTTATGCAGGTCCTAAATTGTTAGTTATAATAGGCCTTTTACTTCATGCCTTAGTCTGATAGTAGTGCCTTGATTCATTCCAGAAGATAAGTCTAGGATGACTTTTGGCTCTAACAAAACATGTTCTTAGCATAATCTTTGATTTCATTATCTTGGATTCATCTATTATCAAATCATTTGACTTTATAATCCTTGATTTTGGAATCTCTGACTAGCATAGATTCAGATGGTGTTTGATATCAGAGGTTAACATAAAATAAGTTTTCAGCACTACCTGAGTATTGCCAAAATAAAAGGAATTAAAAGGTTTCTCAAGGAATTGTTCTTTAACACAAATTTTATGATAGCCTTCAACTTCCTTTGGAGCCATGGAGTCACTTAAGATTTGATCTCGAGAAACATACTCCTTATTATCAAAACCAAGTTTTCAAGAGACTTGATTTTCTCTTGAGAAATTTTTAGATCTTATTTTAGATTATCAATCTCTAGTGTCATGATTCCAGCTTGTTTATTAAAACAACTTAAGAGATCATGAGCTCATAAAAAATATTGAATCAAGATAGATTTAGAAGTTACCTCTTTCTCTTCAAATTTTGATTTCTTCCAGGATTCAGATGCTTATTCAGAAGATGTAATGGCCAGCAGTGCCAGATTACTCTTTTCAACTCTTTTTGAATCCTCAACTTTGTTAGCTTTATCTGGATATGCTTTGAAGCTCTTTGAAATTTTTTGGCAGCTTTTCTCCCTGCTTTGAAGATTGGGATAATCAATAGAAATGTGATTATTTCAGAAGCTTCTGAAGTTACTCTTTCCATCAACAAATTTCTCATTCCTTTTAGCCAGTTGAAAGAATCTTTTGATAAGGAAGGCCATTTCCTCATCATCAAAGATTCCATAGGATTTTTCTTTAACAGGAAAAGTTGATTTCTTTGACAGCTTATCTTCATCTAATTCCATTTCATTTCTTTGAAGATTGCTAATCAAACTTTCAAGACTCAGCATATTCAAATTTTTGGCTTCTTGAATAGTTGTGACTTTTGGTCTAAATCTAGCAGATAGACTTTTTAGAATTTTCTTGGAAAGATTAGATGAAGTGTAACTTGTTAAGGACTTGTTGATTCCCTTCATATTTAGAACATAAGGATTCAAAGATAGTCTTAACAGTAAACATATCAATGATTTTGATATACTCATAAAGAGGTAGATGATATACCATAATGCTTCTAACTCAAAGATGGTTTCTTTAAAGCTTCTTCTGAGCTGGTGTGATAGATTTTCTATCTTTGATTATCCCAACACCATTAACTTCTATAGCGATATCTTCTTCAAGGATATCCCATAGTTCTTCATCAAAACACTTTATCAAAACCAATGATATATAAGTAAGCTTTGCTTTTCCACCATTCAAATTCACCGAAATCACCACTAAAGATGGAAGGATTAACACAGTAATAATTTTTTCTTCATAAGGTACTTGGTTCCTTCTTGAAAAATCTTCATCATACATATTTTTCTCCTTGGATCATTATCTACACCACTGTTAAGTGTTATGCACATACCATACTTTGATGCCAACTGAAGGTGAGAAAAATACACAAGAAGGGGGGGGGGGTTGAATTATGTTCTTCAATTTGCGTTGCTTCTGAACAGTGTTCAGATTCTAAATAATTTGTTTAAATTATTAGAATATGTATGCAACAGAATAATAATCAGAAGCAAGTAAATGACAAATTAACACACAAATATTTATCCTGGTTCCTCCCAAACAGAGAGTAGTCTAGTCCCCTTGCAGCACAAGAGATTTTTCATTATAATCAAACCATGATTACAATTGCTTATGCCCTCGAGCATAAGACTTTTCTTTGCTCATGCCTACAGCCTAAGACTTGCATACTCAATCAGCACCTGATCAAGACTTCCTACTTGGATCCTCAGATCGTAAGACTTTCCTACTTATACCCTCAAGTACAAGACTTATTGCTTAAATCCCACAGATTCAATACTTCCTACTCAGACTCTCAGCCTAAGACTTTCCTGCTTAGATTCCAAGAATCCAAGACTTCCTTCTTAAATCCCACAGATTTAAGACTTCCTACTCATACCTTCGGGTACAAGACTTTCCTGCTCAGATACGATGAATCCAAGACTTTCCTGCTCAGACCTACAGTCCAAGACTTCCTTGCTTAATCAACAATTTAATCAAGACTTAAATGCTCAAGCACATAGCAGGAGACTTACATGGCTCAAGCTCATAGCAAGAGACTTTGATGCTCAAGCACACCGCAAGAGACTTTCTTTCTAAACTACTAAATAACATGTTTAGCAGAATAGACAACAAGGTGTACTTGATATACAATCAGAGGTACAAGGCAATAACTATAACAAAGATCATAACACTTAATATTTCTAAGATATTCATTGTTTAGGAAATCTTAAAGTTTTGTACAATTTACAATAGATAAGAGAAACTCTGCATACTCGATGTTGTTGTTGATCTTGCTATTTTTCCATGTTGATAGAAGCGTGAGACGCTTTTTTTCTTCTTACGCCATTTTCTTTTTTCCTTGTTGTTGATCCAGATTGAATATTCACCTACTTAAATAGCAGATACAAAAGAACAGATGTTCGAAGATATAACTTGTACAAGTGTCTTTGTTACTCCATATTACTAAGAGACGTTGAAGATAGATACATAAAAAGATCTTTATCCATTGTGTAACTTGTTTAACCATGGCGTCTTCCTTGTGATTTGTACTATCGATCCGTTGAGAGTGCATATCCGTAAAGCATGCCAACTCTCCTTGAGCCATGTGAACACATACTTTAACTGACAAACTGATTTAACATTGTAGCTTGCTTTATGCAGTACAAATCACTTAGCCTTGTCTATGGTTCTGAATGATCACCAGAAGCTGATACATTCAATAAGTGTAGAGATAACATGTTGCTCTTCTGATGCTGATACATTCAGCTTTGGAGTATACACAATCCTATATCATCATACTTCACTTAAGAACGCCCTTCAGTTCTGAACCATCAGAAGCCAAGAACTCAGCTTCTCTCAAATGCGTTCTCTTAACAAATTTTGAGTAGATTCTCTTTAAGCTTTGGAACCCGCATACTTAGAACACACAATAGATAACACTATTGTTCTTTCAATACTTTATTATCATCAAAACCTAAAGGATATATGTCATGAACAAATATTATTCTAACAGAAATTCCATGTAGACATGCATGTGTTGCATCAATTTATAGGAAATAAAAACCTAAGGAATGCGTGAATGAGTGCTACTCAAGAAATATGTAAGTATTATGTTATAGTTTCTCGATTAATCCTATAAATGACATAGAAATGTGGTCTGATGTTGAAGCTGATGAGCTTTACTCACCTTTTTACAAAAGGGTCATGGGAGACCTAAGATTTAGAGAATTATGTTAGGGCGTTCTAGAAGTGGAACACTAAGTGTGACTTATAAATGTAATAAACTAGTTATGAATATGTGCAATACTTATATTAAACTTATAATGAAGAAAAATTTATAAGACATAAATGTATGTAATATATATTGATCATTTCATTTTTCTAGTAAGCTAAATAAAATATATGCTTAATATCTTTTTTGGTCCCGTATGTTAACTTCATGGTTCATTTTGGTCCTTTAACTTAAAAAAGGCCCATATTGGTTCCTTAACTATTCAAAATGTATTATGTTAGTTTTTTTCGTCTAATTAGCGACGAAAAAACTCAAAATTTGTTCACTAAATTGGTTACTAATTAAGGGAAAAGGACTAACATGAGACGATTTAAAGAGTTAATCGACAAAAATGGATTTTTTTTCGAAGTTAAGAGACCAAAATGAACTCAGTGTTAAGATATGAGACTAAAAATGATATTAAACCTAAAATATATTTTGATGGGCCAAAAGTATCTCAATAACACATAACAAATAAAAATAAATCTACAAATCATAAGCATTAGAAAAAATACAAATAAAATCAAATCAAAAGAAACAACACCATGCATTTAGCATAATAATATTGTATGAAACATCATTATCATTATAAACTGTATATACTAGTATATTATATTCTTTAAAATACTCATTCATAGCAATCTAGATGGAATAAACAAATGAAGTTTTCCATGATTTTGTTAGGGGCGCCACCAAATATATTTGATATTATGGTAAATTTTGAAAGGTTTTTAATTTTGACAATTTTTTATTTAAATTGATTCTTCAATGATAATTAAAGATTAAGCGAGTGATAATTACTTATAGGAATCAAATCAATAGTAAGTAATAAAATATGAGAATTTGATTGATTATAGTGATTAAATTAAAAGATTAATTTAACAATTTCATAGAATCATGACATTTTAAAAATATTAATAATCTCATTCGTATAAAAAATGAACTAAAAACTTAATTTCTAGAGTCATATTTTCTGAACTTTATCTTAGATTTTTTGACATTGATAAATCATGTGCAAATATAATACAATAAACATTTGAGATGCTCTCTGTTTATATATGAAATTGTCATAAAACTCATGGTAACATATAATCTTAAATAAGCTCATGTTATCTCAAATCCTATGGCAAAATAATTTATTGAGTCAAAGTTCAGTCACATATAAAAGAAAGTCTAATTCAGTTCAAATACTCAAAAATAACTCTAGAAACAAAAGTACTGTATTTGAAAACATTATATAATAATATATGTTTAAGATCTCAACATCCTTTTAAAGTAGTGTGCAATTTTTAATCATCGAGAAATTATTGTTTAGTATATTTTTATGCAATTATAGTGTAACAAATGTAGGAAAAAAGGTGATGAAAAATCTCTTAATTATTTCCCCTTCATATGAAGATGTGAAACAGACAAAAAATAAACAAAAAAAATAGTAAAATTTTTTGTTGCCTCCCTAAGTCAAAGGAGGCTATAATTCTTAATTTCATTTTGTTTCGGTAGGAAATATTATAGGGTGAAGAGTCTCTTAGATAAATACATAACATGATAACTAAAAATTGTGAGAGAATTGAGTTATGACAAAATGAGAAGTGAGAAGCAGAAAAGAGAGAAAATGAATTTAAGAGAGGATGGAGAAACATGTGTGAAACAAATTCCCCGAAAATAAATTTAAATAAAATTTTTTCTTTTGTTTGATTTTTGAAGAAATAAAACCATGTGGAAATTGTGTGTAACTTTTTGTTTGTTAGTAGAGAGAGGTCATTTTAACTGAAAGTAGAATATTTTGGTTGATTTTAAAATTCAAATGTGATTTTTTTCATGGTTCATAGCTTGTGGGAACCTTTGTTTATAGAAGTGGCAAAATGCTACTGTTGAAATTGTTAGCAGGTGAAGATGGTGTGTAGATTTTACATTATAAGGTTGTTTAATATATATTTATTTAATTTTTAAAATGGATATCATTATTAAGTGATGAAATAAATTTGCTAATGTGTCGATGGCTTGTGATGTCACTTGATGGACTGTGGTAAAAAGTTACATTTGTGTTACCTCAAATTGTGTAATATTGAAATGAGATGTGATAATTTTGGACACGACTTAAGAGAGTAGGGATGGCAAACAAACCCGCACCTGTCCGCACCTGCCCGGGCCCGCTCCGAAATTAACGGGAAAAACCCGATTTAATTGGGTGCGGGTGCGGGTGACACTAAGACCCGTCCGTCCCCGCCCCCGGATAATGCATTTTATTTTATTCCCTTATTTTATTTATTTTAATATTCATTTATTAATTATATTTTTAATTAAATTATTAATACCCCTATTGCAATTAAAATAATCAAATTTATCAAGTTAATATTTATTTACTAATTAAAATTTTAATTAAATAATTAATTAATTTATTAAAATAATCAAAATTTTAATTAAAATTATTAATTTTTATTGCAATTAAAAAGAAATTATTTTTTGTGGGTGGGGGCGGGGCGGGTGCGGGTGCACCCGTTCACTACTGGGGGCGGGTCTGGGTGGTAAATTTTTACCTCCGGTTGGGTTTGGGGGCGGGGGCGGGTGTGTTACATGGAGGCGGGTGCGGGTGCGAGTATTGTAACACCCCATTTCTACCCGGCGGATAAGTAATAAAATCAGAGTTCAAAAAACTTTTCAAACATAACACGGATGAGATGTCACATTTGCGACTTAACCAACATCGTTAAAATCTGTAATTCATTCGACATGGATACATAGCATTCGGAAAACCAAATTCAACTTAAACTTCATTCATATCTTTAATCAGTTATCACAACCTTTAAATCATAAACCGGTCAACAACTTTATTCAACTAAACTTTGTTCAATTTATATTGTTTAACAATTAGTAGTAACAACAATTTGAAACAACAACATAAACAAAACGTTCCCCCTGAGTGCTACGTATCAGAGCAAGACCAACTCGAGCTAACAGCATCTAAGACTTCACATTAAACCTCAACTTCTGCAGCTATTCTTGAGTACCTGCTCAGTTACCCATAATAGGTAACATCATTACAGAAGGGGTGAGATATCGAATATTATAAACAAAATATGATAATTAGTATGCTAGATTAGAATCATATAAATTCCACCGCTTCATACGACAATCATGCAACAACTAGAAATAAACAACTTAATAGCAACCCCAACTTGTATTGACGGCAAATACCATAAGTTCCTAGTTAACACATTGTATACATTACATGCCCAATACAACATACTAAAAAAAACTATGGCATAATATATACAAGATGTTCCAATGCACTAAGAACTAGATCAACAAAGCGATCTCAAAATGAAACTCCACAACGAAAGTCATACCATCCCCAAAAGCTAAGATAGATAAGGATAATCAAACGGCCTTATCCTTACCCTTCGCGGAACCTGTAGTACCTGTAATATAATCAACAACATGGGGTGAGATATTAAATCCCAGTGAGTTCCTTATCTTATAGATTTTCTCGGCTTTACAAGGTTCTATCACCCTATCTCAAGTCAAAGGGGAAGGGAAATGACCTTGTGTTCACTGTAGCGAGCGATTTTGGACGCGGTTCTTAAGCGCGGTCGCTCTCTGCGGTTGAGTTTACTATAAGTCGATTCATTTTTTATCCTATTAAAGCTGATGAAGGAAGGGAAATAGATGTCTCTAATTAACACTGCTTTGCATACTGAGTTTAAACAGCGGTCTGTTAGGTTGCGAATGCTATCAATGTGGGGGGGCCTTTGTACTGGTTATTTGTATTTTCACCAATACGATTTTCTTTCTTTCTAGGATTTTCTGGCGGGGAACAAGGATTAAGATGTTAGGACTTATGCTTTTTGATAGATACATGAGAGTATGGGATTTTGGGTTTTTGTTTAGTGTGCTCGCTAAGATTTTTCTTTCAATCTTATGCCTACGTATTCCCGTTTACCGAAACAGGGAAATCAGAGCGTTCGTAGTTCCTCCTATTCTATGGGAGGAAATGGTTGTTTTGGTGTCTTGTTCAAAGCCCAAGACGTGAAGCGAAAGGTAGTTTGTATCTTGTTCAAAGCCCAAGATGTGAAGCTGAAGGGTTTATTTGTATCTTGTTCGAAGCCCAAGATGTGAAGCTGAAGGTTTGACTTTAGAGAGAATTTGTCATCTCTAAAGAGGGGGTTGTATGTCACAACTGTTGGGTGACTGACTGTAAAGGGATTACTTTAACCGGGATGTGTGAATCCGACAATGCCATAATTTCCTTTATAGGGGATTTTAACCTGAAGGAGAAGACTTTAACTCAGCGTAGAGCAATGCCATCTTTCCTTAGGAATTTCTCATACTAAAAGAGGGACAGTGACATGGATGTAGATTATCCAGAGGCTTGCCGCTTACAGCGATTAGATGAAAGGGAATGAGTTGTTGAAGTTTGTGTACTGTGAACGAGGCACAACTTTGATGCTAAAAGGTTGATTGGATCAACCATTGGTTTTCTTATATAAAGCCTAAGAGGAGGCTATTATGTGTCTCATACAAAGCCCGAGAGAGAGAGGCTAAAAGGTTTTTGACTCCACTGGGGAGAATCATTTGTACAAAGCCCAAGAGGAGGCTATTGTAACTGTTTCAGTTGAGTGACAAGTCCAGTATACTGATTTTGAGATAGAAAATCAGTTCTTATATGAGCAATAATGTACTCAAGGATTTGGTTCAAGGATCCGGGTTATTCCTGTTCTTTAAGGAAGTGGGAAATCCAAAGGGTATTGAGACTGTCCGAGTCTACGGGTTATTCCTGATTTTGATGAATGATGATTCAAATCATACATTAACATCATTTTAGGGTTAAAAATCCATTTTGGTGAAAAATCTCAAAAAGTCAAAGTTGACTTTTGTGCACAGTTGACTTTTTATCAGATGAATTCCAAACTGTGCAATTCTTCAGGAAATCATGTCCTTGACCTAAATCAAACTTGATGGACATGTTCCATGGGTGTCATAGGGTATATTGAGGCATGTCCTAGGGTTTGGGAGCATGTCCTGGTCAAAAGTCAAAGTTACAGTTGACTTTCCTCTTAAAACCCTAATTGTGGTGCAGATGAAATTGAGACTTGTTGCTCAAGCTTCTTAGATCAATCCATTGTCCCAAATGGATCAATGTGACATATTGGAGATCCTCAAATCCTCTCTTGAGGTCTTGGCTCATGGTTTGTCCCAAAAGCCAACTTAGGGGTGAATTAGGTCAAGAAACCCTAATTCCTGATTTTTTATGAATGCATCCCCTGAGGCAAGATTGACTTGATGATTGGGTCCATGAGGTTCCATGGAGTACATTAGGTTAGGTTTTGGATCATTGGCTTGTGCCCAGATGAAAAATTTCCATCTGGAGGCCCTGGTCGACCAAAACCCTAATTTGGTGACACTGTCGATCTTGAGACTTAATCCACCTAGAAGGGAGCAGCCTGGTGCTTAATCCTTGAAGTTGGAGTCCTTTTGATCCATTGTAGATGTTTTAGAGGTTAGACAAGTTAAAGATCATGCCATTCCTTGATTGATCTTTTGTCTAAGCACTCAGAGAGGGCTTGAAACCCTAATTTTGATTGTAGTGAATGCTCACCCATCTTTGGGGAGATTGATGAAGTATGATGGTTCCTCCATATTGTGATGATGATTTGCACAATGATGGGAAATCTTAGTGGTCAAAATTTGGGGTATGACATTCACAATCTCACACTATATGGAAACATGCTCATGAGTTCACCAACTCAAAATATCACTAATCGATAACCTTACCAAGGTATCCTCTATTCTCGTCCGCTTCTATGTCTAGAAGGCGACCCGAGTCATGGATCCTTGTAACCTACTTGACATACAAATGAATTCGGGTTCTACGGGCCATTAACCGTTATGAACAGTTACTTCACACGGGCCATTAACCGTCACAAGCATACACCCCACGGGCGCCATTCGTACTGCACACGGGAATCAAACCTGCCAAGTAGTCATGCGTACATTCCAAAGGAGCTCCAAGCCCATGAAACGACAACTTAAGGGAAACGGTTACGATTACGTGATCTCACACATAAACGTGATTGTATTCGACAATCACAAGGCCACATTTGCCTTTCACACACACATGTTCCATATTAGTGTCTCAATCTCCTCTAGACCATTACTCGTCGAAGATGCACACTTAAGCATCAACGCACGAGCATCGCCATCTAGATTCGCTATCACAATCCTATTCACAACCTAGAATCATATCATTAGGTTTGGGGTAAGGTTTCTCACTCTTTCTAATTCATTTTAAGCATGTTATCACTCACTTTCTTTTCACAATAAGGGGCTAAATGTAACACAATACGATAGTATAACAAAATTGCACATAGTAATTCAATTTATAAAATTAATACATTCTCGGGTTTTCATCCGATTATTTAATAGGGTAACAAAATTGATATTTTCCACTTTTATAGTGTAGAATATTTCCACAGCTTTCCATCGGTACCAAGAACACCTCAATCGGAATCACGATTTAAAAGTTATGATTTTTCAAAAATTATTTGTCATCAACCAACAGTGGTAACCGGTTACTCCAGAATGGGTAACCAGTTACTCAAGCCAAATTTCCAAAACAGAACTGAATTCACGTTTAGAGGCACAATTGGGTAACCGGTTACCCCAGAATGAGTAACCGGTTACTCAGTTCATTTTTCCCACAAAACTCAACTTTTCCTGCATGTAACCGGTTACTCCAGAATGGGTAACCGGTTACCACTGAGTCAGCAATAAAAAACCTGCTATTTTCAGCATAAACATCAATGGAAACCCATCCAAATCTTAGAAACATCAAATCAAGCATATTAGGTTCAATATACACGCAACCCGACTACATTACCCGACTATTTCCACATTTTTAACCGTTAGAAACATCGATTTCATATTATTATTAACAATCCAACATTTATAACCTAAACTCTAGCATTTCCAAAATTTCTAAAACTCAAGTTCTAACTAGAACCCAGCTAAACAAGATGATGATGAAGATTGGAAGATGATTTGGTGAAGAAATGATGGAGATTGGAGCTTTCTTCTTCTAGGTTTCCTCTTCTTCTCCCTTTGCTCTTTCTTCTCTCTACTTCTTACTATCTTTCTTCTCTTTTTGTTCCAAATGGAGAGGAAAGGAAAAGGAAATGATATGTAGAGATATCATTTAGTTAGTAACAATAACTTAAATGTCCAATATATCTCTATAGCACCAAATGGTATCACCTCAGAGTCAGATAATATTAATTTGATCTGCTCTGAGTTCATCAGCTACTCTAATTATCATTACTGATAATTTCTCAGAGTACACCGGAACCCAGTTGATCAGAACTAATATTATCCAGAGCAAAATAAATTACGGGGTATTACAGATAGAACGGTTACCTCTTGTGGTGATGAAACCTTTGATTCTGAATCAAAGAAGTGATCACGAGCGATGTATGATAAACAACGCCTCTACCCAGTGCTAGCTGTGATGATTGAAGGCTTTGAATGAGAGAGAAAAATAGAGAAATACGGCCAGGGTTTCATCAACTGAATTTCATCAAGTTCAGAAAGCTTCTACACAAGGGTTGTATTTATTGAACCACTTGTGTAGGCTGCAAGCTAAAAAGCCCAACTTAAGTGCACCATATAATAATAATTGAAATTCTGGTATCAGATATGAGATGTCGAAATAGATGTCACGACACTAATATCTGAACAATGATAAATATAAGAATGATATAAAAACAGTAAACAATAGCAAAGAGACACAAGCAATTGTTAACCTAGTTCGGTGCAATCACACCTACGTCTGGGGGCTACCAAGCCAAGAAGGAAATCCACTAAACAGAATTAGTTTGAAGACTCTCAGTAAACACACTCCAGTTTACAATCTTCTCACCTAATCTCTACCTGTGAGATTTCTATCTAAGACACTTAAACAAGAGACACCTCTCACTCCCCCTCAATCACATGCAGTGATAACCACAGAACAATACTAAAGAGAAGAACACACTTCAAATACAAAGCTTGATCTTGCTTAAAAGCTTCAATCAAGAACAAAGCACTCGTACTTAAAAGCTCAGAGTGGACAAATTACAACTCAACTAATCAGCCCAATTCAAGCATCTAACAGATGAATGAATGGCTCACAAAAACAATACAATGCTTCAACCCTAAAACTTGAACGCAACTTACAATCACTTATTCTCTCTACTCAGCAATTAGGGTTGAACATCTTTAAATAGTAATACACTCCTTGGGCTTGGGCATTAGCAGATCTTTGATTCAAATAATAATTAAAGCTAATTATTCTCCATATCTTTTTGCAAGAAAATAGCAACAACCTATTCTTCAGAATATCACAGAAATTGCTTGCTTCAATTTAAAGATACTCCAAGATTTTCGCACGCAATTACTGAATAAAAGCACAACAGAATGCAAAAAGAACGCAGCAGATAAAACATAACATTCTCAGCAGAATGTTCTGTCAATAGATGTTAGGACATCATGTTTGACATCATGCACAAAGTCCTGCAATACTAAGAAACACCATCTGCAGAATGTTAGAAACAACATGTCAAGACATCAAGTAAGACATTTTGAAGAACCACTTTGTTTTAGCAAAATTGCTGCCAATACAGAACTAACAAACTCCCCCTTTGGCAAATTTTGGCTAAAACACAAAAGCACCAACAATGGACAGAGATCCCTACAGCAGAAGCAACACACAAACACATCTAACATTCCAAAACACTCCCCCTCAAGCCAAGGAGCACAGAAAACACAACAAGCCACTACTAAGCTACTCTCCCCCTTTTTAGCCATAATTAGACACACACCAGACAGAGAAATCCATAACCAACAAAGCTAAAATTACCATAAAGGAGCTGTCATCATAAGAGCAGTACAAACATCTTCAAAATAAAGTGATGCACACACGGGTGCCAACAGAAAACCAGAAAAGAAATCCAGAAAAAGAACCAAAATAACAAAAAAACAACTTCATGACAGAACACTCAAGCATCTCCAGAACCAGCAGAGTCCTCACTCTCAGACTTGTCTTCATCACCCTTTGCACTGCCATTAGACTCACCAGAACCATCCTCTGCATTGCCATCAGACTCACCAGAATCACCCTCATCAGAACCTTCCTTCTCATTTGCATCCTCAACAGTATCACCTTCAGCCATTCTAAGAGTCATGATCATTCTTTCAAACTTCAGTTTTCTTTGAGTACTGACTCTAATAACCTCATCCAGTTCCTTGCAGGCTTCTACCAACTTAGCAATTACCCCAGACTTGTTTGTGGGTTAGTGTGAAGTAGAGGCAGATGTCATGACAATGTCAGGGACATGTTTACCTTCAAATCGTTTATAGTGAAGGGACAATGCAGACCCCCTTTTGCAAACAACATCAGACTGAGATAGGATACCAGGGTGCTGATTTAAAATAATGCCACAGATAAGGGAGGGGAAGGCAATGGGCATCTTCACAGCAAAAGTGCCAGCTTGCTTCATAGTCTGATCAAATATAAAGGAACCATAATCAAAACTCTTCTTAGTCCCAACAGCATATATAAACCTTCCCAAACCAACAAAAATAGTGGAAGTGTGATTCGTGGGGACCTAGTTTGCAGCACCTATCCTATGCAAAATAGCATATTTAACACTTAGCAGGCCAGCAGATAACTTGTGTTTCATAGGCCAACCTTCAACCTGATTAATTGTGATAGTTTTGCACACCTGATTATCAGTATCTTCCAGCTCACATTGATCATCTTCATTTCTGCCAAGGTACTTGTTAATTATGGTAGGAGAGAATTCCACACACTTCCCTCTAACATACACCTTTCTGAAATCCTTACTATTCTTATCATTACAGTCTACAGGAATGTTGACTATAAACTCCTTCACTAGCACATCATAGCATTTTGAAAACTTGGTCACTGTCTTCATCAATCCAGCATGCTCAATCAAGGCCATTATCTCCTTACAATCTAAAGCGTATTTCCCTAACTCTCTCTCCAGTGCTATCCTTCTTTGATAAACATACTTCCACTTTTGAACACTGTCAGCATAGTGAAAGGAGATGTTATCCAAAGGAACATCAGGGACTGTTCCAGAAATTATTTTTAACACAGTCCTTTTCACAGGAGTGATGTCCTGGACATCATTCTCAACATCAAAGTCTGAATCAGTGTCAGACCTAGCCTACCTTTTCTTGGAGCTGGTAGCCACCTTGCTCCATGATTTTGAAGTGCCAATAACAGGTTTCTTCTTAGTACTCCTAGAAGGAGTTTTCTCAACAGTAGCTATTCCTCTTCTGGTCCTCAATCTTTTGACTATCCCAGGGTTCACACTAGCAATCAAGTCATTGTCTGACAGGTCATCAACATTCACAATATTGTCAGCCTTTGCATGCTCCTTTTCCTTAGGATCAGGATCATTACTCTTGGTAGGAGAGCTTTTCTTAGCAGAAGATGTTTCAACATCTTGTTCAACCACAGTTCCAGCATTTTCCAACACAGAGCTAGCCAGTGTGTGAAGATTTTCTTCTGTATCATCTTTCTCAGAAATTGAAGTATTAACATCCCTTTCCTCCCTTTGATTCTCATTTAATGTAGGAACAACATCAATTTTAGACAGAGGGACATTAATCCCAGGAACCCTACGCTCTCTATACAATAGACCAGTGACAATACTTTTAATGGTTCTATCCATATACTTACTACCTTCCCTATGATCATAAGAAGACTCAACAGTGGGATTAACAGAGTTACCTGCAGGTGTACGTTTGGAACTTCTTACATGCAGTTTGCTGGGCCTTGTCTTTTCAACTTCAGAATGGGGAATCATGGATAAAGGAGCAACATCAAGAACAGCTTCAGGAGAGATACCTTCAGAAGAAACCCTAGATTTCGAAGGGGTAGAATTTTTAGCAGGAGAGTTCTTGGATGGAGAAGAATGTTGTTGAGACATCGTAAACTTCATGCAAATGCTTGAACTTGGAGTAAAAAGACTTCTTTTTTTGAGAGGGAAGGTGAAAGAACTGAGCAAGAAAGGATGGATGTAGCATGTGGGAACAATGTGATGAAATGATTTCCTATGGTAGGGTGGCTGCTTTTGTTGGAAACTTAAACGGAAGTAAATGATATTGCCACAAAATAGTAAATGACTTTTTAAATTTTTAAATACCAATGAAAGCTGCCCACACGCCATTAATTGCTACAGATCTTCATAAATACAAATGCCTAATTTTCCTCTTAAGGTTTCAAATTGACTTGCATCCAAAGCCTTAGTGAAAATGTCAGCTAACTGCTCTTCTGTGGCCACATGTTCCAAAGCAATAACCTTGTCTTCTACGAGTTCCCTTATGAAATGATGACGGATATCAATATGTTTGGTCCTGCTATGTTGAATAAGGTTCTTGGATATGTTTATAGCACTCAAATTGTCACAATACAATGTCATGACATCCTGTGTGACATTATATTCAGTGAGCATTTGTTTCATCCACACTGGTTGAGAACAACTACTTCCAGCTGCTATATACTCTGCTTCAGCAATAGATAGAGAGACACAATTTTGCTTCTTGCTAAACCATGATATAAGATTGTTCCCCAAGAAGAAGCAACCTCCTGAAGTGCTTTTCCTATCATCAGCACTTCCAGCCCAATCAGCATCACAATATCCAGATAAAGTGTAACCAGATCCATGTGTGTATAACATACCATAATCACATGTTCCATTTACATATTTCAGAATTCTCTTAACTTGATTGATATGACTCACTTTGGGTTCAGCTTGATATCTAGCACAAACACCTACAGCAAAAGCAATGTCAGACCTGCTAGCTGTAAGATACAGTAGGCTTCCTATCATACTCCTATATAAACTTTGGTCCATATTAACACTATTTTCATCCTTGGACAACTTCAGATGAGTAGGAGCAGGTGTTCTTTTGTGACTGGCATTCTCCATTCCAAACTTCTTAACTATGTTCTTGGCATATTTACTCTGAGATAGAAATATAGAGTCTTCCATCTTCCTGACTTGCAACCCAAGAAAATAAGTTAACTCACCAACAAGACTCATCTCAAATTCAGACTGCATTTGCTGAACAAAATGTTTAACCATCGTATCTGACATCCCACCAAACACAATATCATCAACATAAATTTGAGCAAACATGAGTAGTATTTAACAGTAGGTTTTCTTCCCTTCCATATCTCATACAGGGTAGTAGTGGTTCCTGTTCTTAGGGTCACTCTATTATGAACATAACAAGCAGTGTTCATAGCTTCAGCCCAGAAATGGTAAGGCAGTTTCTTGGCATGAATCATAGCTCTAGCTAATTCCTGGATGGTTCTGTTCTTTCGTTCCACAACTCCATTTTGTTGTGGAGTAATGGGAGAAGAGAATTCATGGCCAATCCCTTTAGAGGAACAGAATTCAGCAAATTTGTGATTTTCAAATTCCTTCCCATGATCACTTCTGATTCTAACAATATTACTGTCCTTTTCTCTTTGGAGTCTTTGGCAAAGCTCTCTGAACACATCAAACACTTCAGATTTTTCTCTAATAAAACTCACCCAAGTATATCTGGAAAAATCATCAACAACCACATAGGCATACTTCTTCCCACCAAGGCTTTCCACTTGCATAGGCCCCATTAAATCCATGTGAAGTAGTTCCAACACTTTTGAAGTAGTGAGATGTTTAATCTTTTGATGTGACATCTTGGTTTGCTTTCCAATTTGACATTCACCACATACTCTTCCTTCTTCAATCTTTAGCTTAGGTATTCCTCTGACAACTTCCATGGAGATGATTCTTTTCATACCTTTTAGATATAGATGACCAAGTTTTTGGTGCCACAACATTACTTCATCATCTTTAGCAAGAGAACAAATGGATGAGTAACTAGAATCTAGAGGAACCCATAGGTAGCAGTTATCCTTAGATCTGACTCCCTTCATGATCACTTCATTCTTTTCATTTGTAACCAAACGTTCAGATTTGGTGAAGTTGATATCGAATCGTTGATCACACAGTTGACTGATGCTGATCAAATTAGTAGTTAACCCTTTTACCAGCAGCACATTATCAAGGTCTGGAACACCTGAGCAGTTCAACTTTCCAACTCCCTTGATTTCACCCTTGGCTCCATCACCAAAAGTCACATAGCTTGTGGAGTGAGATTTGATGCCAACCAACAAATTCTTAATCCCTGTCATGTGTCTAGAACAACCACTATCAAAGTACCAATCCTCCTTAGCTGAGACTCTGAGAGACATGTGAGCTATCAGGCCGGTAGCAGCAGCCTTGGGAACCCATTGTCTTCCATTAGTAGAAGTGTTTGTGTTTGATCTAGGTTGAGGAGCAGGTTTAGGATATCCATAGAGTCTGAAGCAAAAAGGTTTTATGTGACCAAAACGCCCACAATAATGGCATCTCCATCTTTGGAATCTTCCTTTCAAGTGGTTGGAATGACCACTCCTATGATGTTGAGGCATATTATGTTTAGGATCAGATACGTGTTTTCTCCCATGATGTTGAGATATCTGATGTGACATGTTGTGTTTAGGTTCAGAAGGACTATCATCTGAAGCTGATTTCTTCTCTCCCTTAAATCCCAACCCAGTAAGATCACCTGCCATTTTTCCACTCTGAAGGATTTCATCCAATGCGTTAGTTCCACTGTTCAGCATTCTGACAGACTTGGTCATTTGATCAAGTTTGGAGTTCAACAACATGACTTCATTCTCTAGCTCAACTTTTTCAGCCTTCAGTTGAATGATAAGTTTCTTCTGTTTCTCCCCTTCAAGACATACTTCTTCACTTCTGAGACACTGCTTTTTGTAGGAAGCTGCAAGTTCTTCAAATATTAATTCATCATCACTAGAATCTTCATCAGAGACACATCTTCCAGTCAAGGCAGTTACATGTTTAGCAGATTCTTCTTCAATTTCACTTTCAGAGTCCTCATCAGACCAGGAGACAGCTAGGCTTTTCTTTTGTTTCTTGAGGTAAGTAGGACATTCAGCTCTAATGTGACCAAATCCCTCACAACCATGGCACTGAATTCCTTTTCCTTGAGTGGATTTTTCTTCAGTCCTTGTTCTCCTTCCACCATCATTGGACCTGCTGATGTCAGATGAGTTGTTCTTGACATTTAATCTTGACTTTGTGTCTATTTTCTTCATCACCTTGTTAAACTGTCTTCCTAGCAGAACTATAGCATTAAATAGGCTTTCATCACCATCCAGGGTACTCTCCTCCTCTTCATCTTCAGTATTGGAAACAAATGCTATGCTCTTGGCTTTCTTTTCAGATCTGTCACTTATTCCTAGTTCAAAAGTTTGAAGAGATCCAACAAGTCATCAACCCTCATCTTGCTGATATCTTGAGCTTCTTCTATGGCAGTCAATTTCATGTCAAATCTCTTTGGAAGGGATCTGAGAATTTTTCTTACCAGCTTTTCATCAGACATCTTTTCACCCAGGGCACTTGAAGCATTGGCTATTTCAAGAATATTCATGTGGAAGTCATGTATGCTCTCATCTTCCTTCATCTTTAAGTTTTCAAATTTGGTAGTCAGCAGTTGAAGTCTTGACATCTTTACTTTGGAAGTACCTTCATGAGTAGTTTTGAGTATGTCCCAAGCATCTTTAGCTATCTCACAAGTGTTCACCAATCTGAATATGTTTCTATCAACTCCATTGAACAAAGCATTCAATGCTTTAGAGTTTCCAAGAGCCAGTTCATCCTCCTCCTTAGTCCATTCTTCCTCAGGTTTCAGATCAGATGTTTCTTTTCCATCTTTCCCAATAATGACAGGATGTTTCCATCCTTTTAAGACAGCTTTCCAGGCCTTACTATCCAATGATTTCAAGAAGGCCACCATGCGTGGTTTCCAATAATCATAGTTAGATCCATCCAAGATTGGTGGTCTGTTCACAAATCCTCCTTCCTTATCCATAGTACCAGAAAATGTCGTCCCTAGATCTCACCCAGAAACAGAACAGGGTGCCTGCTCTGATGCCAATTGAAATTCTGGTATCAGATATGAGATGTCGAAATAGATGTCATGACACTAATATCTGAACAATGATCAATATAAGAATGATATAAAAACAATAAACAATAGAAAAGAGACACAAGCAATTGTTAACCCAGTTCGGTGCAATCACACCTACGTCTGGGGGCTACCAAGCCAGGAAGGAAATCCACTAAACAGAATTAGTTTGAAGACTCTTAGTAAACACACTCCAGTTTACAATCTTCTCACCTAATCTCTACCTGTGAGATTTCTATCTAAGACACTTAGACAAGAGACACCTCCCACTCCCCCTCAATCACATGCAGTGATAACCACAGAACAATACTAAAGAGAAGAACACACTTCAAATACAAAGCTTGATCTTGCTTAAAAGCTTCAATCAAGAACAAAGCACTCGTACTTAAAAGATTAGGGTGGACAAATTACAACTCAACTAATCAGTCCAATTCAAGCATCTAACAGATGAATGAATGGCTCACAAAAACAATACAATGCTTCAACCCTAAAACTTGAACGCAGCTTACAATCACTTATTCTCTCTACTCAGCAATTAGGGTTGAACATCTTTAAATAGTAATACACTCCTTGGGCTTGGGCATTAGCAGATCTTTGATTCAAATAATAATTAAAGCTAATTATTCTCCATATCTTTTTGCAAGAAAATAACAACAACCTATTCTTCAGAATATCACAGAAATTGCTTGCTTCAATTTAAAGATACTCCAAGATTTTCGCACGCAATTACTGAAAAAAAGCACAATAGAATGCAAAAAGAACGCAACAGATAAAACATAACATTCTCAGCAGAATGTTTTGTCAACAGATGTTAGGACATCGTGTTTGACATCATGCACAAAGTCCTGCAATACTAAGAAACACCATCTGCAGAATGTTAGAAACAACATGACAAGACATCAAGTAAGACATTTTGAAGAACCACTTTGTTTTAGCAAAATTGCTGCCAATACAGAACTAACAATAATAATAATAATAATAATAATAATAATAATAATATAACCATTATTATAATAAATATATTTTATTATTATTATATTTAATAACTATTATAATAATAATAATAATATTAACTCTTATTATTATATTATACGATATTCCATATTTCATTAAGTACACTGTACTTTACGGTGTTCCATAATTCTCTCAAGTACCCAGTACTTTACAATGTTCCTTACTTATTCTATCTCTCATCAATTTGTCCTTATGTGTGTGACCCTCTAGGTTCTCGTGACGTTGACAATTATATTAAATCATATATTTAGTATAATAAACAGTGAGTGGTATCTAGCAACACATCACTGTTATCCAAGTCATGAAAATGTCATGTGATCTGACAAAACCTTTTGTGATAGTACTTATATGTACAATTACCCTTTTGCCCTTATGTCTATATTGAACACAAGGCATATACCGTGTCATCCTTGTCCAGTTCAATATTGGGCCCTTAGACATTTATCCTGTTATGTAGTATGAATAAATTCCATCTAGGTCACTCATGTCCCTCAACATGCTTTGTGGAGTACCTATCAATTGTCTTTATGGTCATCCAGTTACAGACAATGTTAGATCAGTAATAAAATACTCGACTCTACATCTATGGTCCATAGTGGTTTTCAGGTCGAAGGGTGATATACACCACTATCACCATGAGAGTAACTTATGATACTTTGCATAACATTCTATGTAGTACTCTCATAGCGGGTCCATCCAGTATAAATATTACTCCTAATATTCATACCTATGTTAAGACTTGATAACTCCTTATCTATGATCCATGAGATGTGATCATCAGTCTATCTACATAATAGTCTTAATGCCTTAAGGTTATCCCATTTCACAGTAAAGCTCGATTACAGATACTTTAAGAATAATGTCCGTATGTTTAATGGGATCTCATGATTAAGTCACACTTAATATTTCATTAAACGAATTAGCTATTCTAGGGACTTTATTATTCTAAAAAATAACCATAATAAAGAAATGCCTTTTATTAATAATGTTAGTTTGTTGGATTGGCTGGAATTTTGGTAAAACAAAGGTTGTTCAATGTTTGATGTCATATGGGTGATGTCACAACATTGAGTCTTAACACTGGGCTATGTTAAGTGTTTAAATTGCTGAAGTTGGATGTTTGATGTCACATGCGATGTTGTGACATTAGATCTGCAGAATTAATAACATCAGGTTGTTAGGGTTTGCGTGTTAGCTGGAATTGTGGAGAGTTGTTAGTCTCATTGGATGAGAATATCTTGGGTTAGATATTCTTCGCTGCATAGGAGATCTGGTGCAGATTTATAGGAGATTTAAAAGGTTGAAGATTTGAAAAGATTTTAGGAGAAAATCTGTTTTGAAGATTCAGTTTTAAATAACAAATCAAGTCAGGTATTGCAGGAGTCCAAGCCCAAATTCAGGTGGCTATATAAAGCGCATAAGACCAAAGGAAAAGGTACAGAAATACAGAGAGAAGATCAAGAGCATAGGCTGAGTGTCTTAAGTATTTTGTACGAGCTTTGTATACACCATTCTAGGTTGAATTGGTGAGTTGTTTTCTGTCCTCTCTTAGAAGCTGTGAAGCGATAGAGAGATGTGTAACTTGATCAAAGCTGTGAAGAAGAATCAAGTAGTGTTATTCAAAGTGTGTGATCTTTGAAGAGTTTTAGGGATTGAGTAGTGTTCTCATATCTAAGTGATTTCTTAGGTAGAAAGTCACTAGTAGGAATTAAGATTAGGAGATTGTCAACTGGGTTGTTGAGTCTATAATTTAATTCTACAAGTAGTGAATTTCATCCCTGGCTTGGTAGCCCCCAGACGTAGGTAGTTAGACCGAACTAGGTAAAAAATTTGGTGTGTTATTCTGCTGTTTAATTTGTCCATTGTGCAGAGTGTGTTGTTGTGACATCGCACTTAACATCACACGTCTGATACCAGAATTTTAATTGGTATCAGAGCCTGGTTTCCTGTCTGTCTCTGGGTGAGATCTAGGGAAGTTACTTTCTGGTGTAAAGATGGACAAAGAAGTTGGAGGATTTGTCAACAGATCCCCTATTTTGGATGGCTCGAATTATGATTATTGGAAGCCAAGGATGATCACCTTTTTGAAATCTTTGGACAGCAGGGCTTGGAAAGCTATAATTAAAGAATGGAAAACACCTGTTGTGTTTGAAAAAGATGATGCTGGGAAAGATAAAGAGGGCACCTCAAACCTGAAGCCTGAAGAAGAATGGACCAAGGAAGAAGATGAGCTTGCCCTTGGAAATTCCAAAGCTTTAAATGCAATTTTCAATGGGGTGGATAAGAACATATTCAAGTTAATCAATACCTCTGAGGTTGCTAAGGAAGCGTGGGATATTTTGAAGGCTACACATGAAGGAACATCTAGAGTTAAGATGTCAAGACTTCAGCTTCTAACATCGAAGTTTGAAAGTCTGAAGATGAAGGAAGATGAGACTATTTATGACTTTCACATGAGTGTTCTTGAGCTGGCTAATGCATCCAATGCTCTTGGTGAAAAGATGTCAGATGAAAAGCTTGTAAGGAAGATTCTTAGGTCCCTTCCTAAGAGGTACAAGATGAAGGTGACTGCAATTGAAGAAGCTCAAGACATCAGCAAGATGAGGGTTGATGAGCTCATTGGATCTCTTCAAACTTTTGAACTTAGTTTGAATGAGGAAGAAACAGAAAAGAAGCCTAAGAGTACAGCCTTGGTTTCAAATGATCAAGAAGAGAAAGGGAATAGTTCTGAATCCCAGGAGGATCTATCTCAAGCCATTGTTATGCTGGGAAGGCAGTTCAACAAGGTGTTCAAAAGAATGAACAAGAACTTCAAGCCTAATGACAAGAACATCGCTTCTGACATCAGCAAGTCTAAGGAGAAGGATGAGGTGAAGACTGCTCAAGACAAGAGTATTCAGTGCTTTGAGTGTGAAGGTCATGGACATGTCAAGAAAGAATGTCCCACATTCTTGAAGAAGCAGAAGAAGGGCATGTCAGTTTCCTGGTCTGACTCTGATAGTGAAAGTGAAGGTGAGTCAGCAAAGCATGTTAGAGCTTTGACAGGAACCGTTGTTTTTGATGATGATTCTAGTGATGGGGAAATAACTTTTGAGGAGTTAGCTTCTACTTATCAAGAGCTTCGTCTGAAGAGTGCTGAAATCTGTCAAGAAAACAAGAGTCAAAAGAAACAGATTGCTCAGCTTGAGACTGCTAAAGCTGATTTGGAAAACGAAGTCTCACTGGTCAAAGCTCATCTTGATCATATGACTAAATTTGTTAGGATGCTAAACAGTGGTACAGGCACCCTTGATAAGATTCTGCAGTCAGAGAAAGCTGCTGGTGATAAGTCAGGTATAGGATTTGTGGCTGAGAAAAAGGTTTCTGCTGAAGCAAGCTCTTTAGGAACAAAGAAGGAGGTGTCCCAACCATTGTCTCAACATCAAACAAAGAGACAGGATCCTACACCTGAGAAGGGTGCTCATTCACAGTCTCAGAATGTTGAGAAGAAGAATGGTTCTCATCAGAGGAAGATGCAGCCCCAAGGAGCTAGTCAGTATATGCCTCCCCAATATCACAAGAGCATGCAAGCTGCCAAGTTCAAACAGAATATGTCTCATTAGATGTCTCAACATCAGGGAAACTGGTATGGATATGGATATGAGTACAACAATGATGTGCCTCATTACTATGGAAAAAGGAAGCCTCGTCATCATAGGAGACAGCATCCTCAGTACAAGAGAAGATAACTGTACCATAGAAGACATACCAACTATGGTAGAAGGAGACATCATTATGGGTGGCAGCACCAACAGTATCATCATCAAAGTGGCAGAAGGTTTAACCACTTCAGAGATGACAGAGTCAGATGCTTCTATTGTGGCAGGTTTGGACATATGCAGTCCTCTTACTTCAAGCTTCATGGTTATCCAAATTCCGCTCCTCAACCCAGACAGAAGGAAGTCAGGCCCAAGGTGGTGAAACAATGGGTCCCTAAAGCTCAGGTCACATATCTATTGGCTCATACCTCAGATGGACATTTTGCCATGGATGCATGGTACCTTGACAGTGGATGTTCAAAGCACATGACTGGATCCAAGGAGCAGTTGGTGGAGTTCAATCCTTGCCATGCAAATAAGGTTGTGTTTGGCAATGGAGAAAAAGGAGTAGTAGAAGGAGTTGGAAGAGTGAAGAATCATGATGGTCTTACTCTTGATAGTGTGATTCTTGTCCAAGGTTTGAATGCTAACTTGATTAGCATAAGTTAGCTGTGTGATGAAGGTTACAGAGTTAACTACACCAAAGATGAGTGTGTGGTATTTGATGAGCATAATCAGGTTGTTATGAAGGGTGCCAGATCCAAAAATAACTGCTATCAATGGATACCTAAAGAGGTCAGCTTATATGGTAATGTTATGATTGATGTTGTAACATCAGATGGTAACATCAAGCATGAAAGAATACTGAAAGGGCAATCAGAATTAATGAATTCTGATATAAATCCTTTTAAAAATTTAAAAGGTAATTTAATTTGGAGGGAGAAAATCAGTGATTGGTCATTAAGAGGTACTCAAATTTAGGCGCCATACCTTAGACTATCATTCCCTATTTTTGATTTCACACGCCACAACTATCTTCATCTGGACATCTTCTCCTCTAAGAAAAGAAATCTCAACCCCTATCTAATCATCAGTTGCCATACAGGAACAATGTCGAAACAAGTGTCTTATTCATCTAAAAAGTCTGAATCCAAAAGTTCCACTCATAAAAAATCTAGGGTTTTGACGAACAAAGGCTCTGTGGATGAAGCTTTGAATATAACTCCTCTATCTATGGTAGTGCCTGCTTCTGAGAGCAGACCTGAGAAGTTTCAACCAAGGAGGGCTTTAACAGGTAACTCTCCTTCTAATCAATTGACTGCTAAGAAAATTGATGATAGTAATAGCAAAGCATTTGTGACTAGCATTTTGTTCGGAGACCGCTCTGTTCCTGAGACTACCACTCCTCCTTCTCAAGCCGTTGAGGAAAGAGTTGATGTTGATAAAAGTCTCAATCAGATTGCCACAAAAATTTTGGATAAGGGTTTGCCGGTGAAAGGAATATTTATACCTCTTAGACAAATGCCTGCTGAAAAGGATGACATACAGCATACTAAAACCAATCTTCACAAATTGGCTGTTTTAGTCATTGAAGATTCAGAAGTTGAAACCGAAGTTGAAGATACTCATGTAGAAGAGGAAGTTGATGTTGAACCTAATGTCAGAACATCACCTGCTAGGGATGATGATACTAGTCCCAGAGAAAAGAAGAATGTTGATAAGGTGGATGTGATTGACCTTTCAGATAATAAAGTTATCGGAAAAACTGTTCCTGGTATTGCTAAGAGAATAAGGTCTAGAAGAGGGAAGTCTACAGATTCTTCACCTAAGGAGAGACCTGAGAACAAAAAGAAGAAGTCAACTGTGGTGGGTCCTACTAAGACTTGGAGCAAAGTTGCTATAAATTCCAAAAAGAGGAAGCTGAGGGAAGATTCAGAATCTGAGTTTGATGTTGAGGACGATGTTCAAGACATCACTCCTGTTAGAAGGTCAATATTGAAGAGAATTGCTGACAAGATTCCTGATGTTCCAGTTGACAACATTTCATTCCACTATGCTAGCAGTGCACCCATGTGGAAATTTGTCTGTCAAAGAAGACTGGCACTAGAAAGAGAACTTGGTGGTGATGCTTTGGAAATTAAGGAAGTTGTAGAATTGATTAAAGTTGCTGGGCTAATGAAGATTGTTTCAGGATTGTCCAAGTGCTATGATGGGTTTGTCAAGGAATTTGTAGTAAACATTCCTGTGGCTATTAATGACAACAAAAGTGTGGATTTTAGAAAGGTATATGTTAGAGGTGAGTGTGTTAATTTTTCTCCTGAGCTTATTAATACGTACTTAGGAAGAAAAGGGAAAGAGTATGTAGAGGTGGAAGAGACTGACAATACTGTGTGCAAAGAAATCACAGCAGGTCAAGTGAAAGTTTGGCCCTTAAAAAGAAAGTTGTCAGCCAGTTTGTTAAGTGTCAAATATGCTATTCTGCACAGAATAGGTGCTGCCAACTGGGTTCCTACTAATCACAAGACCACTATTTCTGTTGGATTGGGAAAGATAATTTATGCTATTGGGACAAAGCAAAGATTTGATTATGGCTCCTACATCTATGATCAGACTATCAAGCATGCTGCTACAAATGCTGTGAAGATGCCTATTGCCTTTCCCTCTCTTATCTGTGGGATTATCTTGTCTCAGCATCCTGGTATTCTACAGTATTCGGATGTTGTTTGCAAAAGGGAGTCTGCCTTGTCAATCCATTACAAGTTGTTTGAAGGGAAACATGTTCCTGACATTGTCAAGACATCTGCTTCAACATCACAACAGCCACCTGCCAAAACTGGGTTGATTTCAGAATTGGAGGAGGCTTGCAAGGAGTTGGATGAAGTCATCAGAGTGAGTACTGAATGAAAGCAGAAATTTGAAAAACTTCTCATGACTCTGAGATTGGCAGAAAAGAAAGATGAAGCGGTCAATGCTAACAATAATGATGATATTGAAGAACCAGGTTCAGAAGAAGATAATGATGATCTCAGCTCAGATGATTAAAGCTTTTAATGTTTTTCTTAGATAGTAGTTTTATGCAATGTTGTTTTTGATTCTGCACTGTTGTACTTAGTTTGTAATATGAATATATGCACCCTTTATAATTTTTGTTCTATGATTTGTTATGCTAACTGTGAGGCTAACAATGAGAGCTAGGGTAGTACTAACTGTATTTAATAGGGCTTCTAGTTGATGGTTGTCAAATTGTGGCTAAAACGGGGGAGAAATAGCCAAGTGAGCCAAGAGTATCAAGGAGTACAAATGTCAGTTGCTGCTAAGGAATGAAGTCAAGAAATATGCAGCTGAGGATGTAGCTGATCTGCTGAACAGCTGTTATGCTGGTTCTGGTTTTGAGGGGGAGCACCAGTTTGGTTGTTACCAAGTTGCTGATGAAGATGGTGCTGCAGCAGAGTTGTTGAGAGACTATTTGAAGATGATGTTGCTTGAAGTTTTAAAACTATTGAAGTTTATTCCGCTGCTGAAGTCTCTGAAGGTGCAGAGATTGTTTTAGCCAAAATTAGCCAAAGGGGGAGATTGTTAGTTTCTTGGATTGGCTGGAATTTTGGTAAAACAAAGGTTGTTTAATGTTTGATGTCATATGGGTGATGTCACAACATTGAGTCTTAACACTGGGCTGTGTTAAGTGTTTAAATTACTGAAGTTGGATGTCTGATGTCACAGGCGATGTTGTGACATTAGATCTGCAGAATTAATAACATCAGGTTGTTAGGGTTTGCGTGTTAGCTGGAATTGTGGAGAGCTGTTAGTCTCATTGGATGAGAATATCTTGGGTTAGATATTCTTCGTTGCATAGGAGATCTGGTGCAGATTTGTAGGAGATTTAAAAGGTTGAAGATTTGAAAAGATTTTAGGAGAAAATCTGTTTTGAAGATTCAGTTTTAAATAACAAATCAAGTCAGATATTGTAGGAGTCCAAGCCCAAATTCAGGTGGCTATATAAAGCGCATAAGACCAAAGGAAAAGGTACAGAAATACAGAGAGAAGATCAAGAGCATAGGCTGAGTGTCTTAAGTATTTTGTACGAGTTTTGTATACACCATTCTAGGTTGAATTGGTGAGTTGTTTTCTGTCCTCTCTTAGAAGCTGTGAAGCGATAGAGAGTTGTGTAACTTGATCAAAGCTGTGAAGCAGAATCAAGTAATGTTATTCAAAGTGTGTGATCTTTGAAGAGTTTTAGGGATTGAGTAGTGTTCTCATATCTAAGTGGTTTCTTAGGTAGAAAGTCACTAGTAGGAATTAAGATTAGGAGATTGTCAACTGGGTTGTTGAGCTGTAATTTAATTCTACAAGTAGTGAATTTCATCCCTGGCTTGGTAGCCCCCAGACGTAGGTAGTTAGACCGAACTAGGTAAACAATTTGGTGTGTTATTCTGCTGTTTAATTTGTCCATTATGCAGAGTGTGTTGTTGTGACATCGCACTTAACATCACACGTCTGATACCAGAATTTCAATTAATAAATAATTTGATATAAGTACCAAAAGTAATGGCCTCTAGGGCTTACACCGACAGGTTATAAGCTAGTATTGTAGCAAACTCTATTGAAGTCGAAGACCTCTTTCGAAGTCAAAGTTGTGTATGCCATAGTCGAAGTTTGTTCTTGCATGCAAAAATATGTTACCTTATTGTTTAAGTTAGAATGTTGAATTGGGCCAGTCTATTGGGCCAATTGTTTAGTATGTTTGTTGAAAACTAGGGTTTAGTTTTCTTATAAAGAGCATACTAGTCACCACTTATGCATCAATCCCTGATAATCCTAATAAGAGGGAGAAGGTGATGTGGTTAAGATTCAATTGTAAACATTATTCCCTTAATGTGTAATTGAATCAAGAATCTAATTTTTAACCACTTTGAATTGTCTTTATATTTTCTTTTCTTTTACTTTTTGATTTTCTTATTAATCAAGAAATCAATCATACTTTGATTTCTTGGGCATCGTTTCACAACAAATTGGTGCGGTGAGCGTGGAAGAGAAGATGTTGTAAACAAAGTATGAGTTTGAGAAATTAACCAGTGTGAATGATTTCGATTTGTGGTGCTTAAAGATGCAATCCCTACTGGTTCAACAGGGTTTGTTAGAAGCATTGAAAATATTAGAGAAGATGGATGCTACCCTAACGGAGAAGAAGAAGAAGATGATAATGACCGAGAAAGCCCACAATGCCATCATATTGAGCCTTGGTGATAAAGTTATCCAGTAGGTCTTGAAGGAGAAGACGACATCGGGTGTGTGGAGAAAACTCGAGGGTTTATACATGACCAAATCTTTAGCCAATCACCTCTACCTGAATTAAGCTTTGTATTCATTCAAGATGAGTAAAGACAAAGTCTTGGCCAAACAAATGGGTATATTCAACAAGTTGATTCTTGATCTTGAAAATATCAAGGTCAAGGTTAATGATAAAGATTAAGTGTTGATATTGTTGTGTGTTTGACCGAAGTCTCATGCTCATTTCAAAGAAACTCTATTGTATGGAAGAGATTAATTGACCTTTGAAGAAGTTCAATCAACCTTGTTCTTTAAGAACTTCAACGAACAAAAGAAGCACAAGCCATCTTGTGTTAGTGAAGATTTGTTTGCTAAGGGGAAATTCTTGAAGAAAGATGGTATGTTTGAGAAAAAGAAGGGTAAAGTTTTGCATAACTCTAATGGTGGTAATGCTCCTGCAATTAGGTGTTATCGTTGTAAGAAGGAATGACATACAAGAAAGGTATGCCCTGATCGACTGAATAATCATAGTGGAAAGAATAATGGTAATATAACCATTACGGAAGATGATTATGACTCATCTAATGTCTTAGTGGTTTCAAGCAGCGACTCTAGCAAGGAGTGTATTATGGATTCATGGTGTACTTTGCACATGACTCCAAACAAAAATGTGTTTGAGGAATTATGTGATCAAGATAGTGGATCAGTGTTGTTGGGAAACAATAAAGCTTGTAAGATTATAGGTATTGGATCTATTAGATTCAAGCTCCATGATGAGTCAATAAGGTTATTGACTGATGTCAAGTATGTACCTGATCTTAAGAGAAATTTGGTTTCTCTTGGTGAGTTCGACAATAAAGGATATGTCTTCAAAGGAAAACAAAGTATCTTATGGGTAATGAATGGGTTGAAGTAAGTCTTGAGATGCGTAAAGAAACAAGGCTTGTATACCCTTGAGGCAAAGGTTTAAGTGGTTCAGCAGATGTGGCATCCAGAAAACCTGTTTCGAAGACTGAGTTATGGCACAAGAGACTTGGCCTTGTCACTGAAAGAGGAATGGTCGAATTATCATAAAAAATCTATTATATGGTGAAAAGGTAGAAAAAATGGAGTTTTGTGAGCCTTATGTATTTGGTATATCCTGCAGGGTAAAGTTTAATAAAGGTAAACAAAGAACTCATGGATCCCTTGGTTACATTCATGCTGATCTTTGGGGGCCTGTAAGGAATTCTTCACACTCAAGTGCAAAGTGTTTCCTATCCATAGTTGATGATTATTCTAGAAAGTTATATGTATTCATCCAGAACACTAAGGATGAAACTTTTGAAAATTTCAAATTTTGGAAGACTTTGGTCGAAAACTTAACTGGCAGAAAGGTCAAGAGGTTGAGTACCGACAATGATCTTGAACTTTGCAATGAGGATTTTGACAACTATTGTGTTGTGTTTGGTATTGAAAGGCACATAACTACTTCAGGTAATCCCAACAAAATGTTTTGGCTGGAAGGTTTAATCGAACCATTCTGGAAAGGGTTAGATGCATGTTGGTCAATGCAGGATTGAAGAAGGTGTTTTGGGCAGAAGTTGTTGTGACTGCAGCATACCTGATAAATAGGTGTCCCTCAACTGCCTTGGGAATGAAAATACTTGAAGAAGTTTGGTCAGGATATCCACCTAATATTTACAGACTTAGAGCATATGGTTGTTTAGCCTATGCTCACATTAGGCAAGACAAGGTTGAACCTAGAGCTCTGAGATGTACATTCCTTGGATACCCTAAAGGAGTCAAAGCTTATAGTCTATGGTGCCTAGAGCCAGGTCACATGAGGTGTATGATAAGTTAAGATGTCGTTTTCAATGAAGATGAAATGGGTTTCAAGAAAATTGATGACGTTGGTCGAAGTTTGAAGGTCTCTGAAGAAGAGTTGGAACAGGAAAAGATTCCTGTCGAGGTGGAGCATATTGGTGCTGAATTGCCTAACCCAGATAAAGTCGAAGATCAAGCACAAGTTACTGATGAAGATAAGGAGACTGATAATGACTACCTGTTGGCAAGAGACAGGTCGAGAAGAGTCATCAAGCCACCTCAGAGACTTTGTTATTCAGATCTCATAGCATTTGCCTTAATCTCTGCAAGTGAGGTTCTTGATGAAGAACTTAGAGACTATAAGGAAGTTGTGAAGAGTCAAAACAAGATCGAATGGATGAAAGCCATGATGATGAGATGAAATATGTTCTTGATAATAACACTTGGGAGCTAATCGATAAACCTGCTGGAGCTAGGTTAGTCAGTTGTTAGTGGATTTTCAAGGTTAAGTAAGGAATCGAAAGAGTGATGTCAAAGTGGTTTAAGGCAAGGTTGGTTGCTAGGGGGTTCACTCAGAAAGAAGGTGACAACTTCAATGATGTGTTCTAATCTGTTGTAAAGCATAGATCCATTAGAAGTTTGTTAGTCATGGTGGCAAAGTTTGACCTAGAACTTGAACAAATGGATGTAAAGATAACCTTCTTATATGGTGGTCTATATGAAACAATCCCTATGAGGCAACCTGAAGGGTATGCAGAAAAGAGAAAATAAGATTATGAGTGTAAGTTGAATTGGTTTCTGTATGGCGTGAAACAATCTCCTCGAAAATGGAATAGGAGATTCGACAAGTTCATGGCACACATATGTTTCACTATGAGCCAATTCGACCTTTGTGTTTACTTCAAATTTCAACCTATGAGCAAAGTTATGTGGATAACATCCTCATAGCAAGCAACAATGTCGAGGATGTATTAAAGGTGAAAGTTGAACTCGATAAAGAGTTCAATATGAAGGATCTATGAGCTTCTTCTAGGATTCTTGGGATTGACATATGGAGAGACAGAAAGCAATCGAAATCATGTTTATCTCAAGAAACATACCTGAAGATGATTCTCGAAAATTTTGGTATGTTGAATTTAAATCTTGTTCTAAAAATGACTAATCCTCAGTTCAAGCTGAGTACGACTCAAAGTCCTAGTACTGAAGTTGAAAAAGCCTATATGAATAGCATTTCATATGCTAGTATAGTAGGTTCTTTGATGTATGTTATGGTTTGTACAAGGACAAACATAACATACAGAGTGAGCCTTGTAAGAAGGTATATGACCAATCATGGGAAGGCGCACTGGCAAGCATTAAAGTGGAATATAAGGTACATAATGGGTTTCTGAGTAGAGTCTTGATTTATGGTGGAACCTGTGGTGACAATAGCAAAGTCGAAATTAAAGGATTTGTCAACTCTGATTATGCAGGTTATATGGATTCTATAAAATCTATTTTTGGATATGTGTTCACTATGTTTGACACATAAATTAGTTGGAAATCAAAACTTTAGAAGGTTGTTGCCTTATCAACCATTGGAGAGGAATATATCGACCTCATTGAAGTTGTGAAAGAAGCATTGTGGCTTAAAGGTTTTGCTAAGGCGATAAAACTTCAAGGCCGAGTTATCACTATTAAATGTGATAGTCAAAGTGAAATACACCTATCATGAGCAAACTAAGAACATCGATGTTAGGATGCATTTCTTCAGAGGGATAATCGAGTGTGAAGAAGTCCAAGTGTTGAATTTTTTTGACTGATGACAATGTTACTGATATGATCACCAAGACATTGCCAAATCGCAAGTTTTTCCACTATATGCAGATGATCGGACTGCATGATGATATCTAGTTAGTTTCTGGGTCCAGAGTTTGTTCCAAGGTGGAGATTTGTAGTTATGGGTTATAAGCTAGTGTTGTAGCAAACTCTGTTGAAGTCGAAAAGCCCTGTCGAAGTCGAATTTGTGAATTTTGTTGTTGAAGTTTGTTTGTGCATGCATAAATATGTTAGCTTATTGTTTATGTTAGCATGTTGAATTGGGCCAATTGTTTAGTATGTTAGTTGAAATATAGGGTTAAGTTTTTTTGTAAATAGCATACTAGTCACCACTTCTCCATCAATCCATGATAATCCTAATCAGAGGGAGAAAGTGGTTTGGTTGAGATTCAATTGTAAACATTGTTCACTTAATGTATAATTGAATCAAAAATCCAATTTTAACCACTTTGAAATGTCTTTCTCTTATCTTCTCTCTTTTCTTTTACTTTGTGGTTTTCTTGTTAATCAAGAAACCTATCATACTCTATTTTCTTGGGCATCGTTTCATAACATCAACAAATATACCAACTATTAGGCTAAAATATGAGGATTAAATGGTCTATAAGGGGTTTAATAACCAATCCTTTTTTACCATTTTCAAAATCTTTTTCTTGCATAAAATTAGAGTTCAGTAAGCGAAAGTGCATATGGCAGGCAGAAGAAAAATATAGTTGGTGATTTGAAAGATTATATGTTTCAATGTCTACCTAAGATACACAATTCAGTTAAAGTTCAATATAGTCGAGATGAATGAAGTTGTTTTGACAAAAAATTCAAAAATGACCATCAATAAAACTTGTTATATACCGAAGATTTACTAATTCAAAATTAAAATCTTTACAATTATAATCAAGAAATAGAATAATTAATGAAATAGGTACATCACAGACTTAAACTTATATGATAAACACTATAAGAAAGATCAAAATTTATATGACATTATATTCTAAAGATAAACGAATTCATAACATACGATATAATGTATAAATGTATAAGAGGTAGGGAGAAGAAAAATGTACACCAAATTTATAGTGGTTCGCCTTATTCATCCTCTCTAGAGCTTAGTCCACACTTAACGGTCTTCCATTATTTGCAAAGTTAATATACAAATATTTTGGTACAATAAATAATCAACAATCTGAACATTACAGGCCAACTGCATTAGCCAACACATATCTAAATTGATTTTCCCTTCTGTTGATGCATATTACTAAAACTACAAACATTAAGGTCTTCAACGATCTTGATCCATCGATCTTGCTAGACACAATAATCCTGCTCCAAGCTTTTGTTCAACAACAACCTTTACCCGATTCTATCGCTTCCTTGTGTAAGCGATTATTCTACAGACTTTCTTATCTATCTCTCTTTTAGTGCCCTGAAGGCAGGGAAGACGAAGAATACATACATTTTTGTGTGTCCGATACAGATTACACGCTCTTATGTGTATCTGATATGGCTTAAACGCATCTATGTATAGACAAAGTATACACATATTTCTATGTGTTCGGTATAAATTACACATATTTCTATGTATTTGATACGGATTAAATGCATTTCTGCATAGTTGGTGCACCACCCTTTGAACCTAGCCAGTCCAAGGGTGCCAAACGGTTGTCATACCCCAAATTTGTCCTACCTGTACATTACTTTCATTTGTACTTCCATCCACTAACCATTATTCAAAAATCCAAAAAAAATATGTTGCTTTCAATTTCTCATTAAGTCCAGGTTTCATTCAAGGGCATCCAGACCAGAGTATGCATGATTTGAGTGTTTTGTGTCTGAGGTTTCAGTTAGGGTTTCTGTGTCAATTCCCGTTATCTGTGTGTGGATCAGGTTGTCATGCTATGTCAAGATATCAGTGCTTCATGATGAAAGAATTGTCAGAATTCAGATTATTTTTCAGATAGGGTTTTATGCAATGTGTTGAGGTCCATATGACAAGTCATTATCTTTTGATTTCAAGGCATTTGGTTCATGGTGGAAGCTTTGGTTTATTCGCAAATTTGATTCATCAGTGGTTTCATTATTTTTCAAGGCATGTTCATAATATTGTTCAAGAAAGATCAATGTGAGGATTGTGTTTCATTAAGTTTCAAATGACTTCAAGTGCAAGGATCGAGTCAAGAGTTTATGAAGATTCTAAGAGATTCGAGAATTGCAAATCATATAAATTTGACTACAAGCGTATGAGGTGCAAATAAAACCTTGGAAATCCATCACCAATATTGCTACAAAAAATAATCCTTAATCCTTGTACAATATCCAAAATCCCATGCAATAGAAAAGTCAATTCTCAAAAATAGAAGTCCATTAAAATTAAAAATTATGCAAGGCCCAAGCCCATCTTACATGGTTTTACAACCAAAATTAAGAAAATTTCTAAAAATATCCATAAGCATGACACGACCCACATGATTAATAAGCCAAACACATGAAGTTCCACCAGCTACAAGCATTTACGAGCCGCATCCTGCCTTGCCAAACGTAATATGCACCACACCACACCTCCATAAGCCATAACATTGGCAAAATTCTTGCACCAAAGTTTAACACACCCAAAGTTATGCGCAATGTAACCATACCCAATACGCATAGTAGCCAACCTCATATCATGAGCCACCATCACAATACCACATCCTGCATAAACAGAACCAAACTTTACACAAGATCATACAACACGCACATAGTGAATAAGTTTGAACCACAACAGACAAAATGAAAACTTACCGCAAGCCAATGCAAAACGCAACATCATGCGACGTACAACACGTCCAAATGATTGCAACGAATCCTCTCAATTTCACCAACGGAATTTCAAGGACAAACCCCATTCTACCCTCACAAGTGCCTATATAAACACTTTCTATTCACTCTCAAATGAAGCTCTGAGCAGCCAAATCCACTATGCTAAAATCTCTCCTTAAATTCCTCTTCGACCTTTTCACAAACCTCAACTGAACAACTCGTTTACAAACCTTCACTACCCTTCTTCTTCCTCAACTGTTAATTTATTTAGTTTTTTGTTGTTGTTTGATTTGAAAAGTGGATAGTGTTGGTTTTTCAGTGAATAACATTAGCTTGGATTACTAAGATGTGGTTTTGTTTTTAATAAACCATGCCTTGATGTCTTTGGACCGTGCTATGGTTTTAGAGAATGATGGGCTTTAAGCCCATTTGATTTCTATCACACCACCTGTGTTTACTTCATCCCTCCCCTCTCTTTTCTTTTTCTTTTTCTTCTCGTATTTTCTCCTTTTTGAGTTTATAGTTTTTTACTATTTATTTTGTAATAATTTATTTCACGTGATTTCCTTTTATCATTAGCATTTCCATGATTTAATTTCTTTCTTATTTTCGAGTTTCATTTCGATTCTGTTTTGGTCGACGAGGTCTTTAAAATCATGAATATTTCAATTTGTAGAGAATGATCCTTTGGATCATTTTTTATACCTTGGGATCGTGATAGGTTACCTTCGATTAATCGATGAAAGTTTGTGATTAAGACGAGACCGTTCTCTTTTTCTTTTCGTGTGGCACGATTCTTTGAGAATGATCTATGTATCATTTCTCTATCGTGTTTTAGCACAAACATTGTTATTGACCGGTCTCCCATAGCATGATCTTCCTCATAGATCGTGCTACGATTGCTTAGCGCTAAAGTGGACCCGATTCGAAAAGTGATCATCCGATCAATGACAATTAACAACTAACAGCTGACTTTAATTTTTGTTCATTATTCTCTTGCTTTATCTTTCTGTCAATATATCACTGTTCTTATATTATTCATATCCTTGATCATATTATTTTTCATATTATCATTGTTCATTGTTAATATTATTCATATCTTACTATCCCGAGCACTGGAGTTTGGACCTTGTACAGAAACCCTAGCAAATGAGATTTTGTCTATACTCTTTTTTATTACTTAGTTTAGGACACATTGCACACACACACGACTTCCTCTTGGGCTACTTAACAATGACCCCATTTATTTCTTGCACTCCCGTGTACTTTACATGTACCCCGCTCCCTTTCTGATGTACGCTATTTTCTTGCTCTTCTTTGATTGTGGTTTTGTTTACTAGGAGCACCCTTAGGGACTAGGGTAGACTAAACCATTTTCAAAATAGTTCTCAATTCGATGTCGACCCCCTTTTCAAAACACCCTTGTAAGTCGATTACTTTTTAGCATCGCCATCAACCTAATGCACACACTTGAACCTTTCTTTGGTTGTGGTTTCGTTTACTAGGAGCACCCTTAGGGACTAGGATCGACCTCACCTCTTTCACAAACCCTTGGTCCAATACCAAGTAAAGTTTTCAAATCCGATTCAATCATTTCTCAAAACTTTTTCTCAATCAAATTACAAAAGAAGAAGGTTCTGGGAGTCTCATATTCCTTGAAACTTTGAATGAATGCTCTTGAGGCACACACCTTGGGTTGTTTTTCATTCAATCTTTCGACTTTAAAACACTTAATATTTTCGAAACCTTTTCTTAATTAAATCACGAAGGAAATGGATTCTTGGAGTCTCGCATTCCTTGAATCCTTGAATGACTGCTCTCGAGGCACACGCCTTGGTTTGTTTGCCATTCAATATTTCGTTTCTAAAAAAAACCAACAAACCGTAGTTTCACGAACTACGAACTCTCTGATTCTTCATTCTCGTCGGAATAAAGATACGTAGGCACAAGGGCCCCAATCCTTGGCGAGCTACCATTTGTTTTTTCCACCTTTTCCCGTAGGCAAAACTACTGATGCTCTGATTCTTCATTCTCGTCCGAATGAAGGTACGTAGGCACAAGGGCCCCAATCCTTGGCGAACACCCTAATAAAAATCCACATATTTCCCCCTTAGCAAACAAATCCCTTATCTCATGCCTTTTCGCATTACTCGCTTAGAAGAAAACAAATAACATTAGCTAATATTCATCATAAATCAAACAAAGAGGTTCCTGTTGAGTACAACGGGCGTGAGGAGTGCTAATACATTCCCTTTGCGTAATCGACTCCCGAACCTAGAATTTGGTTGCAATGACCATGTTCTTATCTCTTAAAGGTTTTCTCGATATTTTCCTATTCCTTCATTGGAATGAATAACGTTCGGTGGCGACTTTGTTCGAACCATTTTTCCACGTCCCATCATGAAGGTCGTATCATTTTTTGAGTTGCGGCAACGATGCAACCCAAAAATGTCCACCTCGATATAATCCAAGCCTCTGGGGCAGGGACGAGGATCATACCCTTGGTCGAGGAACAATCCTCTGTGACGCGGAGCGCAATACAAAGGTAAGACAACATATAGCCTATTCCGAGCCCTACCGTGGGAAGCACAAACAATATGCTCAATACAATGCAAAATTAATATGCCACTACAATGAATGCTAACCACAACAGATAAATATAACAAACAAAAATAATAGTTAATGACAGTCGATGTGCTAAGCAGTAAATCACAAAAACCATTGTCAAGATAGTGCGGAGAGCACATCAGGTAGTTCGATGTAATAAGGCACCTCTTTCCCTCGTAAAGGAAAGCAATCAGCGTTTTTATACCCAAAACAAATAGGAATTCACAACGGTGAACACTGGAGTTGCTCTTGTGGTAGGAAAACTTTAAATTACAGGGGTAATAGGTAAACCCTAGCGTTACGAAAATTCTCAAGCAACCAACAGCTGTGGCATAATGACAATAATAAAATGAAGCCAAGTGTATGACTTTCAGCTAAGCAATGCATAAATCATTTAGGTAAATTACTTTTATAAATAACGTTACACTTAAGACATAAATCTTAGGAAATGTTGTAGGTAAATAATAATAAAAAAAATAAGAGGCAATTAATTGTAACATCCGGAGTTGAGGTACCAGGGTCACCATCTGAAGTTCCCTCAGGTGGTAGCTAGGAACGAGTTCAGCGCCTTAACGAAAATTATGGTTGTGGGACAAACCCTTCTCATTTTCTCCACAACTTGATCATATACCCCGTACAAGGTCTGCATTGTCCGTTAAAGGTAGTCACAAACCGTTACCTTTAAGCTGACAACATTATCTTCTAGAGTCTTCAGGGCCTTACCACGAGCCTCAGACTCCCAAAGAAGAGTTTTCTGGTAGTCTTCCACCTGATGGATCTTCATAGTAACAACATTAAAAGCATCATTATGATGCTTATCATCTACCTTAAGAGCCATCTCTAGCTCAGTTATTCGAGCAACCAGAGTAGAAGGGGAGCCATAGGTCTTCACCTCCTCTCACAAATACTCAGGAAGCCCGACCTTCTTTTGTATCTCATCTAGATCCTACTGAAAAGAGAAGCACTTTTGCTTAATAGCCTCACACTTCCCTTTCCAAGTGTCCCTTTCCTTATAGGGATTGCCGGCAGCCAAGACATCTCCTCGGCCAGCAGCAACCAGTGAAAGCATGGAAGAAGCCTGATACATGGTACAACTGATCTCAGAGATGAGTCGCATCTTCTCCGCCTCAGAGAGGTTTTAAACATAAGCCAGATCCTCTAACAACACATGCACAACAACTTCTTTAGGAGTGCTAGCAACGAGTGAGGAAAAAATAGTAGGCATTTGCATGATGGGGCTCATCTCCCCTGAAGCATCGTCCCCATAAAGATTATTCTATTTTGAAAACCCCTCTTCCCCGGGGGAAGTGTTGGTATTCTTCCCGACCCCTATTTGTCAAAATTGGAGACGCAGACACTTTCTCCACACTTGAAGTGGCAATAACAGTACCAAGTTTGTCGACTTAGGAGGCAGCAATCGAGGTCTTAATGGTCGGGGTCAGATTGATGGTCGGAGCAGGATCAATAGTCTTCGGAGGAGGCAACACAATATAAATTCCTGAGCACTTGCAAAGTCATAGAGCATCTGCAAGTTGTCCCTGTTATATGCAAAACACAACAACACATGTCAAAAAATATATACTAAAGGTCCCTGTTCTCACTGAAAATTTCCCATCTCTAATCCCAGCTAACTGCCCTCACGATGACTTAAGTTTCAATTCACCTCTTCCTCACCTCGGTGGAAGGAACCTCACTGAGGCCAAGTTCCTCTTCATAGCCGAGTTCATGAAACTAGGAGCGTAATTCCTCTTTCATCATCGACTGGTCAGGAGAAAGAGAGCCCAACTTGGTGCGGTAGAAACTAACGCCTCGATTGAAGTGATATGAAGACCAGAACTTGAGAAATGAGCTCATATAAAAATGAGAAGACTCGACAGGGGAGTAACACAAAGTGAGATGGGACTTTGGCGTAATGGGCATTTCTATTAAAAAACACCCCAGAAAATCACTGAAATCCTAAGTGAAGGGTCAACCCAAGGATCGTCCGGATAAAAATTAATGAGCCTTTAGTTGCAAAAGTTATCCTGAAAGGAGTATTTCGAGTGGAACTGGTTGAAGAACAGTCTAAGGGAATGCTTCCAAGACTTATGCTCGACACACAACTTGAATACCCTCATGTTGGTCGAGGACCTCATATGAAGTTGAGAAAGGTCAACCTTTTAAGTGCTTCAAAACGGCAACCTCAAAGCCAGAGAAAGGCATACACAGTCGTATCATTGTGAACAAGCACTCATAAAGCGAGATAACACAATCGTCAAAGAAGTTGCATATCCTCTTCTCCGAGTTCACTAAAAGAACCAACCACTCTAGAGGGTCTCCTACCACGATACCATATATCTCTATTGCTGCCTTAGTATTTAGGAAGGACGGGGCACCCACTACCTTTATATCCACCTATTCGCACCTCATCGTGTTGATTGTCTCCACCATTGTCACGCCTCTCCATAATAGATGATCAACTTTAGAATATTTTCCAGGGGTGATCCGAGATGCTGTGGTCAGTCTGCTTTGGGAATCTAAGTGGGTCATCACTTCAAGATCGCTAGGTTTGCGGCTGGTGGTTCTCAGCGAAAGTTGAATAAAATTATTAGTGTGTTACCTTATCTAGTGGATAACTTGGATTTCCTCTTTAGTTAAGACGAGATGGGCATACGAGCCTCAACACAATTCACCTCTCCGCCGACAGTTGACAAAAAGGCTTATAAGGAGTCGGATGAAGAAGCTCCTTCATCCCGAAAATTCCCATATGCCCTTTCTAAAGCAGAGTCATTAGATAAAGATATCACTTCTAGATCCATACGGTTATAAGCAAGAGGAGGGAGATGAGAATCATAGATGCACCACCCCTACAGTAGAGGAAGTTTCACTATCAGAATCACTCACTAAGTTAACAGTACTATCATTTATTTTGACTAGAAAACAATAAATGCTGAAAGAAAAGCTTAAGTGAAGGAGGGTGTCTGAGTAATCGAAATTGATAAAACAAATAAAATGACGAATGCATAAACTCTAATCAAGGAATAAATTGTGGTCTGGTGAATGTTCTCCGAAATGAAAAAAGACATGTATTTGCTGAGACAGTGAATGCGGACTTGAATGCCAAGGATTACAAAAAGTTTTCCAAAACGCTTAACTCCTCATATTTATAAGCAATGACAACTGAACGACTCATATCAACCAGGGAGAAGAGTTATGAGATTAATGACTATATTTTACCTGGGGAATACACACAAACTCGAGTGCACTCATCTGCACTATAAGTCTCGCAATGTCCTAACTTGTCATGTCAACACACATGTTAGGAGAAGACGCTGAAACATTTTAATGATAGAAAGACATTTAATGCACTTGTTCCCCACCGCTTCCTCAATTGATCCCAAAATTTGAAGTTCTAGTTCCCATCAGACAGCGTCCCGAAAGCTGGCCAAAATCACTAAGGCTTCCCCAATTCACTCAATGTCCGACAAAGCCTTCGGGGCAACTGTTTTGGGTCGGCCAAAGACCAAATCCATCGTAAATTCACTCTACTTAACCCAAGGTATATAAGTCAGTTCATACAGAAAGTAAGGTACACTCTATCTAATCTCCATTTCCACTATACTCTTCTTGAATCTTAAACTAACTTGGATATTTTAGTGTTAACCATGCATGTCCATCTCGAGCCACTGTACCGGAGATCGGAGTTGCGAGTTCAAGATCCCCAATTCATCAACTATACTCAACTCTGGTTCCAGAATGGAACATCAAAATTTCAAAAAATCACCTAATTTTAAAGTTATTTCAAATAGATTTTCATAAAAATTATATTTGAAATACAATTTTTTAAAAAATTGTGATTTTAACTATGTTTTGATCTCTGATAATATATTTATGTTATAGAATGTTTAAATTAATCTTTCGATTTATAAAAAATAAATTAAAAAAAACTTTTAATATTTTAAAAAGTGTTTTCATAAAAATCTTTTTTAAAAATACAAATTTTTTTTAAAGATAAAATAAACCGGCATATTATCAATTTCAACAAATAAACTCATATATCAATCAGAGTCAAATTAGACCCTTTTAAGATTTTAAGGTGACCGGTTTTAAATTTCAAATAAAAGCTTGTATTATAAAAAACATATGGAAAAATAAAAAACGAGTGAATATAAAATAAAATGTGGAAAATATATCAAGTAAATTAGGGTAAGTGCAAATTGAAATTGAAGTATATTAATATATAAAATGAGGTATATATCATTATTTTATATATACCCCTAAGATTGATAATCTTTTGAGAGCGAATATTAACATGTCAAAATCTAATGGACCATCCTCAACACTTAAGTTATTGAAATATAGTAACTACACGGGTTAATACATATTTTCACCCCTGCTATATGGACGTGTTTTGAAAAACCCCCCTGCGAAAAAAAAAAGTTCCAAGACTGACCTTAACAAATTTTAAAAGTTTTGATTTAAACCTTTATCAGGCCACATCATCAAAAATACTTATGTGGCAATCATTTTTTTAATTTTTAATTAGAACATATTGCCACATCAATTAATTAGGACATGCAAAGACTCTTTTACCCTCTTTAACAATCACTCTTTAACAAAAACCCTAACCCATCATCTTCTACGTTTTCTTCTTTTTCGTTTTCTTCTCTTTCGTCTTCTTCTCATCTTCTTCTTTTTTCTTCTTTTTTCGTTTGCCCTACCCTATCCGTTTCCTTGTTTTTTCGTTTTCGTCAATGAATTCCAGCTACGATAGTCAACCATTTTCGTCTAACTCAAGCTTATCTTCCAATGGAAGAGTAACTCCCAAATGTGGCCACAATGTCTCCATGAAGATGTTTGTATCAAAATCGGTTTCAAACCCTGGGAGAGAATATTGGAAATGTAAGTTTTGGGGTAAAGGTGACGATTGCAACGCATTTCACTGGGATGATGAGTTTTTCAGCTACTCTGATGTAGAAGCAGTTCAACTGAGTGATATTACAAGCAAGATGGAAGAAATGAAGAAAAAGCTTGATGGGTTAACAACGAAGATGAATTATGTTTTAGTTGCTTTAATTTGTATCTGTGTTCATTTCTTTCTTAGGTCATGTTGTAACTGAAGTGATTGTAACTTTGTTGTAACTTATCTGATTGTAACTGATGTGGTCCAATGTTGTAATGTTTTTCTGCGTGAATAAATTTAGTTGTTGTTTATGTTATATGATTTTATTGCTTTTATTGGAATATTGCACTGTTATATGTTAAGATAACAAGAACATAAAAGAACAAGAACATAACTAATAATTTGGATAGATAACAATTATCACACAAAGAGAATGGCACATTATGTGCTTAACAAAATAAGTCACATGTGCTTAACAGAATGGCACATTATGTTCACAAAATAAGTCAAAGTTACAAAATGGCACATTATGTGCTTAACAAAATAACAAACAAACAGAAAAATTTCAAATCCAAGTTACAAAATGGCACATTATATGCTTAACTACTGAGTCATGCGTCTAGCAATATCCTTCCACTTATTCTTTGATGTACTCCCACCAGTTTCATCATCAAAAACTAATGGCACATCAGGTGTTGATCCAGGCCCACCATGTCTTTTGGCATTCCTTACTTCTTTCAACCTTTCACGGCACCTCTTTCTTGATGGCTTCTTACTTGTAACTTTTTTCTTAGCAGAAGGTTTTGTGACATTGATAGCAGCAGGTAGTGTATCTGTTATAGCAGCAGGTTGTGTTTCTGAAACTTGTGTAGCAGCAGGTTGTGAAACTTGTGTAGCAGCAGGTTGTGAATCTTGTGTAGCAGCAGGGTGTGAATCTTGTGTAGAAACAGGGTGTGAATCATTTGGTTTAGGTGTGGGATTAATAAGTTGTGACTGTTATTCTTCATAAAGACTCATCATTTCATTCAGCAATGCATCTAACTCTGGGTCATCAACATTTCCATCAGCTTGTGCAGTAGATGTTTGTGGTGCATCAGGCTTTGTAGAGGCTTTGGTCCTTGGTGTCTTTCTCTGCATAATGCAGAAACATATATAAGAACACATATTAGATCAACATATAATTCAGAAACATTACATGATACACCTTACCTTTCTCTTCGGTGCATTAGGATCTTGTTCCTTAGCTTGACACTTCCTTGAATTGTGGCCAAATTTGTCACACTTTGTGAATCTATATGATACACCTACCCTCCTCATCCTTGAACCAGTCTCATCCAGCTCTCTAAACCTCAGTTTCTTAGGCCTTCCAGGGCCCTTCTTGTATTGTGGTGGCAACAAGTTTTCAGCATCCACAATAGGCCACATGTCCATACCATTGATTAGACTGACATTGTTTTCATAGCATGTCTTGTAAGCTTCCCTCATATAGCAAGGGTCAACATATTTCTCAGGATCTAAATTCTGATATTGCAATGCAGAAACCGCATGCCTACAAGGTATGCCTACAAATCCCAAAAGCAACAAGTGTAGGTTTTTTTCCCTACATCAACAACAAACTGCAACCCATTATATGGGTGGTGGACTTGCCACAAATCACCCATACTCCATGTAGGCAGCCATTCTCCACTTAATAGTGTTTCCTTATCTAGCCTTTTCCTAGGATTAGGCATCACATTGTGCTTCCACTTATCAAGCTTGACTATACTATTAGCAATCCTATTCATTAAATAGTTTCTAATCCATTCTACCATAGTGAGTATTGGCTTATCCCTAGCTTGTAAAATGGTACTATTAAAAGATTCACTCAATTTATTCATCAAAACATCACACTTAGGGTAGAATAAAAATGAATGCTTACACCACAATTTTGTTGGCACTCCCATTAACCAATCCCATGCTTTCTTATCAAGTTGTTTAAGCTCATTCATCTTCTTCTCCCAAGCCTGGAAGTATGTTGCTTTTGCAGCCCCCATTAAAAGGTCCTTAATGGGAGCTCCACCACCAAATTTCTTCTTGAAGTTTGCATACAAGTGTCTCAGGCAAACCCTGTGTTCAATTTGCTCAAACATCTCCTCAAAGACACTAACAAGACCCTAAAACCAGAAGCACACAAACAACAAAACATATAACATTAGTTTGAATCTATAAACATATAAACTTCATAAAAATGCATAACATATCACACCATGTACCTTTTATTGGTCTGAAATAAAAACATACTTTCTTTCCTCTCCAATGTCTTCCATAAGCAATTGCATAAACCATCTCCAACTTTCCTTTGTCTCAATCTCCACCACACCAAATGCCAAAGGATAATATTGGTCATTTGGGTCCCTTGTTACAGCAATTAATAACTGTCATCCATATTGTGTCTTAAGATGACATCCATCTACCCCTATAAAGGGTCTACAACCCTTGGTAAACCCTTTCTTGCTTCCATCAAAACAGAAATAAAATCTCCCAAATCTTGGTGGTAGTGTTGGATGTGGTCTCTCAGTACTTATCTTGACTGTATTCCCAGCACAGTGGTTTCTCAACTCAGCTGCATAACTCCATAACATATTATATTGTTCCTTTGCATCTCCTTCAATTATTTCCTCTGCCATACATCTATCTCTCCTTCAATTATTCCTTTGCTACACAAGGCTAAAAAACCACATTTGCCCTTGCACTCAACCCTAACCCTATAACTCTCATTCTTAACAAAAGTTAACTCCCTACCATTTAAAACTGACCATTCTCTAATAGCATCTTTAAATTCAGAAAGAGATTTGAACTCCATACCTAATTTGAATTGAAAGTCTTTGTTAAGCAGCTCTGATCTGAACTTCTCATACTTTGGCTTAGTAGGTTTGTCATCCATGTCACTTTCATCAGCATCTGAACTATCAAGTTCCTCACTAGCATAATCCACATCTTCACAGTTTGTTGCATTCCTCTGTGAACAGGATCCTAAGACCCTTTTGGGCACCAAAAGATTCAGCTTCTTTACCTTGCTCCTTGATTTCATCTTCTTTGGATCCTTGGATACACAAAGCTTGACTCTCAGTGATTTTCCATTGACATCCACCTTATTCCCACTAGCTGGATAATCTACCTGCACTTGTTCAAATTCTTCCTCTTCTACTTCACATGCTCTTTCCTCTTCACTGTCATCGAAACATTGTCCAACATCAACATCAGAATCAGTGCTATCATCTTCACTAGAAGTTATGAAGTCATCCACATCAGGATGAAGCACCTTGGTCATCATGTCTTTTACACCATGCTCTACCCATAGATGGCCATCAACCTTACAAGACATGCAATGCTTTGCAATTTCTACAGCTTGTGCATCATCAACAACATTTGTAAAACCTTCGTCCATATGAGGAATCTTTCTCCAAAGCCTAAAACCTTCATATCCCCAATCTTTAACCAGACTAACAGCTTCAAAAAAGCTCCATTTATCTTCGTCTAGCCCTTCAACAATTGTCTCCCTACCCCCTCTATAGTACGTATGACTGTCTTGAAGAAAATTTCCCCCATGGTGAAATATTAAACTAAACACGCCCATATCTGCAGAATACAAAGAATAAACCGTACATATTGTTAGAAAGATACTCACTTGGGACCATATTATTGTACTTGGATGAGAATAGAAACTTTGAGAATAGTACGTACCTTTCAAAATCAAACTTTTGGAGGTTTTGTTACAAGAACTCTTTCGGATGTTGGAATGCAAACGATATGACTTCTGCAGTTGACTTACGAACGAAATTGAAGAACCTTAAGGAAGATGAAGATGAAGAACCGTATTAGTTAGGGTTTGAAATGAGACCTTTCCCAAATGTCCAAAAAATCTGGATATTTTTTTAAGAAAAGTGCTGAGGGTAAAAGAGTCATTGCATGTCCTAATTAATTGATGTGGCAATATGTTCCAATTAAAAATTAAAAAAATGATTGCCACATAAGTATTTTTGATGATGTGGCCTGATAAAGGTTTAAATCAAAACTTTTAAAATTTGTTAAGGCCAGTCTTGCAACTTTTTTTTTCGCAGGGGGGTTTTTCAAAACACGCCCATATGGCAGGGGTGAAAATAGGTATTAACCCTTATATTATATATACCCCTAAGATTGATAATCTTTTAAGAGCGAATATTAACTGTCGCTCCCAGGATTTTCATCCAGGTACAAACGCGAGAGCGACGCAGAAAAAACAGAGTCGTCAGCCGTGTAAATTTATCCCAAGAGAGGGAAAGGGAACACCGCATAAACTTGAGGAAGAGGGAAAGGAATGGTCATCGCAACCATAGCCTGGGTTCGGGAGTCGGTTACGCGAGGGGAAGGTGCTAGCACCCCACGCGTCCATCGTACTCGATGGGATCCACGCTTGTTGTCTATTCTAAGGGTGAGTCATACTATCGTCTAGGGCTGTACTAAACGGGGAGGGAAAGACAAAGACCGAATCGGTAGGACGTCAACGTCCTAGGCCTACGTACCGCCCTTGTGCAATGGGGAATTCAGAGTCAACGTAGTTCGGACCGAGTTCTTTTTGTGTTTTTTATGAGCAACGCTAAGTTCGCGTCCGACAGTTAGGGTCGATGCCTGTTTGCGACTCAGACGGAAGGTAACGTGCCCTTTTTGAAAATAGCCTTTAAGTTTGGAAATCCTGAAGGACAAAAAAAGGTTTGAAGTTTGTTTGTGTTTTTTAGGACAGAAGTGGCTTAACTTAGTTCCTAAGTTGCATTGCACCAAAGTCTAGGGCACAGGGGCGAATACTTAACGCATCGTCCCAAGACAGGACGCTCGCTAAGCACTCTAGAAAGATGAGAGGAAGCCCCTCATTTCTCATTCCCCATGCTTAAGGCTCGTGTGTAATACACCTTATTCTTATTAAGTGTTTTAAAGAAATTTGAGATGAGAAGAGAGAAGACACAAGGGTAACTCTAGGGGAGACTATGAGTCTTAAAGTTATCATGCATGGGTGACCTACGGTTAGTGAGGTTTGAAGACAACCTAAATCCTAAAGGAAGAAGATGAGGGAAGGAAAAAGTAAGGGTGACCATGGATACTTATCCATACCCTTAAAGAACTTACCTTAGTCCCTGCATAAGAGGTTAGTGAGAAACAGGCACAAGTAAGAGAAATGAAAATCACACAATAGCAAACAAAAGTGATTATCATCCAAACATGAATCAAAGAAACAAAGAACAGCCCTAAAGCAAATGGCACAAGTGCCTTTTCAAACAGATAATCACACAAGGTCAAAGATGCGTCTGCAAGAAAATCTCAAGTGAAAACAAATCAAATAATTAGAAAAATGACTCCTAAAATTCCCAAATTAAACATTAAGGTTACTCAACCAGAGGCAAACAACATTTCAAAATTCCCTGCAAAAAATCAAGATATTAGTCATTCAAATAATTAGGTAGAGCTCAGGTGGGAATTAGGGTACAATGTGCTAAAGGGAAGGACCTAAATGCAATATGAAATAAATTTAAAAATGAAAGAAAAATATTTTTAAGCACTTTAGAATGTTAATGAATGGATACAAAAGGAACGGATCAAAAATATTTCATAGAGGCAGAGAAATAAAACAAAGAAATTTGAGTATGCATGAGATGTGTGATGCAAAAAGAAATTGAATTAAACAATTAATTTAAATGATGAAAAATAAAATAAAATAAAAATAAAATTTGTAACAATTTTATAAAGATGATAAAAATGAAGTATGAATTTTATGGGAATTTTAAAATGCAAGAATGTATTAAAAAAAAATAAAAATGAAAACGTAATAATAAAAAATAAAAATGAGAAAATAGTATGGGGGGTGGGGGGGGGGGGGGTGCGAACAGTAAGGATTTTATGTTGAAAATGAGATTGGGCTGGTGATGGGGGGTGTGAGTAGCGAAGCCCGCCCACTAAATGATCAGAAAAAAAAGAAAAATGAGGAGGGCTTACCGTGTTCGTGCCATGTGCAGGGCGCGTGGGTTTTTTAAATTGCTGGCATGTTAGCAACCGTACGATTCATCAAACGATCATGGTCAAGTCAATAAAAACAAAAGTAATCAAAACAAAATGATCTGATTGGACGAACACACTAACTACCGTGAGGTAATGAACACCAAATCATGAAACAAAAATCAGAAAAAAAATAAAAAGAAAACACATGGCACGATCTAGACCGTGCGATCAGAAAAATGGGCGGCTGAGGGTCATCTTCCTCGCCAAAAACCCTAGCTGGCCGGAAACTCCCCAGGTCGCCGGAGCCCTAGCTCCGACCGCCTCCCACCACCACCTGCAACTCCAAACTCGCCCAGAAATCCTCGACCCTTATACCATTTGAACCGGAATTCCACGAGGATTCTAAATCTCTCCTCCAAAATCACAAATAATTAACACATAATACAAATAGAAGGGATTAGTGTTAGGGCAAAAAAATTCAAATCAACATTACAAGCAATATACGCATCCAATCACCAAACCAATCATACCAGTATGATCAGTGACAACAACACAACAATATTTACGTAAAAAAAAAGAGTTTCATGAGCACAAAAAAAATCATCCACCTGAGATGGCACAGCTCCAATCCTTGCTTTTGGCTGCGAATGGAGGTTGATTTCTACTCTGTGGATCCCCAGGAAGAGATTTGTGGAAGTACTTTTGGCAAAGACCTTGTGGATCGTGAGTTTTGATGAAAAAGAGCCTTAGGGTTCAAGCTTGGATTCCTCTCCAAAATCACGTGTATGAACCCTAACCAGTGCATGATTGAGCTTATATAGACTAGGGTTTTCTACTGAATATGAATTGGGCTTGGGTAATCCATTGTTTAATGATTTTTTACTTATTTTGGAATTTGGCATTATGTTGAATAAGTGGAAAATACACCCCTTCCATGCACTTAAATTCATAATGGATCACTTGCATCTGAATTGCTAATCACACCACATTTAACTTGGGCCTTGAGAACAATTGATTCATGAGTTTTTCAACATTTTGGCAATTTTGAATAATGGGAAGAAAGTGAATAATAAACCATGGAATCTCTTTATTCTTGGGCCCAAAATAATCCTCAAGGAACATCTTTTAATATTGGAATGTGGCATGAAGCAATGGAATTGGTTATAGGTCACTATGCCCAAAGTTGTGAAAATGGGATCATGAGAAACCCTAAAAACCACTTTTCCTTCTTTTGATCATAACTGGAGTTTCACAAATGATATGGAGACCCACTAGTACTTGTTGGAAAGAGGAGAAAAAGATCTTCAACTTTCATGTTGGAGAAAAATTCATTTGAAGATTTCTTTATGATGAAAAGTCAAGTTGAATGCAGTGCAGGAACTTGCCCAAAAAGGAAACTTTTCATTATAGGTCACTTTCCAAATTTAGAAACTTTGCACCAACTCCTGATTCCTGATACATATGTATGAAATTTGACCCCTGGAGACCATATGAGGGTGTGAGACCTTAAAATCCCTTAAGAGAACCTCAAAATTTCACAGTTGACTTTTCTCCTTTCACTGTTGACCTTTCCCCAAATTCAACTGATTCCCAGTCCATTGGCCAATTGAACCTCTTCTGAACCAAACTGATGGTTAATCTTCCATCCCTAAATACTTAGGGACCCAATGAATACCATGGAATCAAGTCTTGCCCAAAAAATCAGAAATAAACTGACTTTATAGCAAACCCTAGTTTTGGTACCCCTAGTCTATGATGAAATAACACAGTCTCCAAATCCAAATTCCTCTGAATATGATGTGTATCCTCTTCAACAAAGATAAGATATGCCATTTGATGATGATAAAAACCCAAGGATCTCGCCCATTGGAGCAATAAACCCAAGAATTTCAAAACCCTAATTCATGCACTGGTTAGGAGAGAGTGATCCACTTGAGATCCCTTGCCTCCTGTGAACTCTTGATGATGTAGTAGACCAGATAGGACTTTCCTGAACTGCCTCAGGCACCTTGACCCCATGCTAATGATATGCATACATGATAATGCAAAAAATGAAATGAAACATAAGCCAGTTAGTAATAAAGTAAGGAGGGCAAATTTTAGGGTGCAACAGCTGCCCCTATTCAATCAACTTGGTCCTGAGGGTATGATAGCGATGGCTTTCAGACAATCGGGATACACGGAGATTGAATACCAAAGAACCCGGAAATTTGCAATCAACAAAGGAGGGATGAATCCATTGGGGAACAAGTAATAAATGTTGCACTTGTCACGACACGTACGAGTGTTGGAAACCAAGGTATTGGAAATTCATAAACGAGTGTTAACTATGCTGGGGATAAACACTGACGGGTGTCAAGGGATCAAATACGGACGGGTATCAAAAAGGTACACGGACGAGTGTAAAGGTTTCATTACGAACGGGTATCAAAAAGGTACACGGACGGGTATGAAAGGTTCAATACGGACGGGTATCGGAAAGGTACACGGACGGGTGTAAAAAGGTTTCAATACGGACGGGTATCAAAAGGGGTACACGGACGGGTGTAAAAAAGGTTTAATACGGACGGGTATCGGAAAGGTACACGGACGGGTGTAAAAAGGTTTCAATACGGACGGGTATCAAAAGGGGTACACGGACGGGTGTAAAAAGGTTTCAATACGGACGGGTATCAAAAGGGGTACACGGACGGGTGTAAAAAGGTTCAATACGGACGGGTATCGGAAAGGTACACGGATGGGTGTAAAAAGGTTCAATACGGACGGGTATCGGAAAGGTACACGGTCGGGTGTAAAAGGTTCAATACGGACGGGTATCGAAAAGGTACACGGACGGGTGTAAAAAGGTTTAATACGGACGGGTATCGGAAAGGTACACGGACGGGTGTAAAAGGTTCAATACGGACGGGTATCGGAAAGGTACACGGACGGGTGTAAAAGGTTCAATACGGACGGGTATCAAAAAGGTACACGGACGGGTGAAAAGTTGTAAAGCAAATTTTACCGAGGATTAATCTCGCTGGGGAATGGATAAGTCTAAATAAAAGACTCTGTCGGGGAACACAAATATGAGGAATGCGCCCCTCCAAAAATCTCCTGAGTTATGCCATCTCCGCTGGCAAAGAAAGCATCAAACCTGGCTTATGCTTCCAATGCAAATGTTTGAATTTTACCGTAATGCTCCACACGAAGTGGAAATGCTACGCGCTTGAGGATGCGATGCAAGTGCTTATGTTATGCAAAAGGGCCCCTCCAGCAAAATAAATCCTGGAGAGAAAGGACCAATTCAGTTGGGGATGACAAAAAATAAATTGTCCTCTGAACCCAAGAATTCTGCTAACACTGACTGACTCTTTGGATCAGCAAACTCTGCTGGGGATGAAGTCCCAAATGAACATTCGCTCTACTGGGGATTATACATAACTCTTTGAAAAAGGAGGCCACGGCCTGATTCAGGAGAGTGTCAAATATCACTTGGATTTAAAACCTGCTGGGGATGTCGACCACCGTTGGACAAACCACCGAACTCTGCTTGGGGATATTGCTGAACTTAGCCTGCTGATGGGGGAGAAGGAGCACCTTGACTTTGTGGGGAAATAACGTCTTGACCTGGAGAAGATACCTCCTAAGTCTCCTGCTGGGGAAGGTCTGCTCTGCTGAGGAAAGTGCAATCTCAATGCTGGGGAGTACGATCCTGTTACCCTGCAAGTCAAACAACAAAATAGAATACGCCACAACATGACTATTACCGTTAATGCCTAAATAATTTCTCCTGCTTTTCATCATGCTCTGCAAAGCTCGAAGTTTTATATGCAATGTTTATCAAAAATATCGGACGTTTTTGCAAACAAAACAGTAACAGTAAAACAAACAATAGAAAGCTCTTTGAGTGAAATGAATATTTTATTGAGAAAAGTGGCCTGTAAATAGGCATTTACAATTGGAAGGAATTCCTAGAAAGAGGTAATTGCGCACAAAGTAAAAGAAAAAATACAAATGTTGGCAATGCGGGAACAGATATCCACCATGATTCGACTCGGCTATGACTCATATGTCCTGCTTATCCACAAAATATCTTGACTTCTGAATAGACTGACTGTACTGATTCCTCCCTTTCAGAATTTCTGAGTACCGAGAGCGTTCACAGATCGAATGCAGACCATAGCCTTTCGCTTATAAATCCCTAACTTTTGCCTGGATCGCCCTTTTCGGGTTTTCAATCCACCGGGATACCCATTTTTGCCAAAGTCGCCTTTTCAGGTTTTCAACTTTGCGGGTTTACACATTTCTTTTTTACATTTTATCCCTAACTTTTGCCCGAACCTTTTCCTTTTTATGGTTCGCCGGGATGCCCCTTTTTTGCCTGGACTTTCTTTTTATGTCCAGCGGGTCTCTTTTATGTGAAGTATTTTTTTACTACGTCTGCGTTCACAGGGGATGTAAAGTCTTCACCATCCATAGTTGAAAGTAGTAAGGCTCCACCAGAGAAAACCTTTCTGACTACATACGGCCCTTCGTAGTTTGGAGTCCATTTGCCCCTGTGATCTGTCTGAGGAGGAAGGATCCTTTTCAAAACCAATTCACCTGTCTAAAAATTCCGAGGACGCACTTTCTGATCAAAGGCGTGCTTCATCCTACTCTGATACAAACGACCATGTGCGATGGCTGCCAATCTCTTTTCTTCAATAAGGTTCAACTGATCCAACCTGGAACGCACCCATTCAGCTTCATCAAGCTTCACATCTGCCAGAACTCTCAAAGACGGAATCTCGACCTCTAAGGGTAAGACTACTTCCATACCATATACCAATGAGAAAGGGGTTGCCCCAGTTGACGTACGCACCGAAGTACGATAACCATGTAGGGCGTAAGGTAACATCTCATGCCATTCCTTATATGTTACCACCATCTTCTGCACAATCTTCTTGATATTCTTATTTTCCGCCTCAACAGCCCCATTCATCTTTGGATGATACGGAGAAGAATTATGATGCTCGATCTTAAAACTCTGACATAGTTCCTTCATCATCTTGTTGTTCAAATTCGAGCCATTATCAGTAATGATTCTCTCCAGGACCCCATAACGACAGATGATGTCCTTCTTTATAAACTGGGCTACCACTTGCTTGGTGACGTTGGCGTACGAGGCTACCTCCACCCACTTTGTGAAATAGTCAATGGCAACCAAAATGAAACGATGCCCATTGGAAGCAGTAGGCTCAATCTTTCCAATCATATCTATACCCCACATCGCAAACGGCCAAGGAGATGACAACACATTTAGAGGCGTAGGCGGTACGTGCATCTTATCTGCATAAATCTGGCATTTATGACACTTCCGAGCGTACTTGAAACAATCAGACTCCATAGTCATCCAATAATATCCTACTCTTAACAGCTTTTTAGCCATGGTGTGTCCACTGGAATGAGTACCAAAAGAACCCTCGTGAACTTCCTCCATCAATGAGCTTGCCTCGTGTTCATCAACACAACGTAGCAAGACCATATCGAAGTTCCTCTTATATAACACACCATCCTTGTTCAGAAAGAAGTTCCCTGACAACCTTCTCAGAGTCTTCTTATCTTTGGTGGAGGCACCCTCTGGATACTCCTGTCTCTTCAGAAAAACCTTAATATCATGATACCACGGTTTACCATCAGACACATCTTCAATTGCAAACACAAAAGCCGGTATGTCCAAACGCATGATTTTAATCGAAGGTGTTTCATTCCAACGGTTCACCTTATACATGGATGCCAATGTCGCCAACGCATCAGCCATCTGATTCTCAGCTCTAGGCACATGATGAAAATCCACCCTATCAAAGAAAGGTAACAACCTTCTGGCATAGTTGTTATAAGGTACCAAATTTTCCTGACGAGTCTCCCATTCTCCTGTAATCTGATTAACCACTAACGCGGAATCACCATAGACATCGAGGTTCTTAATTCTCAAGTCAATTGCTTCTTTTAACCCCATGATGCATGCTTCATACTCCGCCTCATTGTTGGTACACACGAATGCTAACCGGGCAGTGAAAGGTATATGAGAACCCTTCAGAGTTATAATGATTGCCCCAATTCCGTTACCATATGAGTTAACAGCCCCATCAAAGATCATCTTCCACTGAGACCCAATCTCTAGTCCTTCGTCAGACAGAGGCTCTTCACAATCCTTCATTTTCAGAAACATAACATGCTCGTCTGGAAACTCAAACTTCATAGGCTGATAATCTTCGACCGACTGTTCGGCAAGATATTCTGACAGAACACTTCCCTTAATGGCCTTCTGAGAAACATACTGAATATCGTACTCTGTCAAAACCATCTGCCAATGGGCTATCCTTCCAGAAAGCACCTGCTTCTCAAACACGTACTTAATCGGATCCATCTTCGAAATCAACAAGGTTGTGTGATTTAACATATACTGCCTTAGGCGCTTGGCTGCCCAGGCGAGTGCACAACATGTTTTTTCCAGCATAGAGTATCTTGATTCGTAATCAGTGAACTTCTTACTCAGGTAGTAAACGGCGTGCTCTTTCTTACCCGTCTCGTCGTGTTGACCGAGCACACAACCCATCGAATTCTCAAGAACCGTAAGGTACATAATCAACGGTCTCCCAGACACCGGTGGCATAAGGACTGGAGGTTCCTGCAAATACGTCTTTATTCTTTCAAACGCTTCTCGACAATTTTCATTCCACCTGACCTCTTGGTCCTTTCTTAACAACTTGAAAATTGGTTCACACGTAGCCGTCAGATGAGAGATGAACCTGGCAATGTAATTCAACCTCCCCAAAAAACCACGAACCTCTTTCTCTGTTCTTGGCTCAGGCATCTCCTGTATGGCTCTTATCTTTGCAGGATCAACCTCTATACCTCTTTCACTAACAATGAATCCCAGCAATTTACCAGACCTCACGCCGAAAGTGCACTTGTTCGGATTCAATCTTAACCTGAACTTCCTCAACCTTTCAAACAGCTTCTGGAGGTTTACCAAGTGTTCTTCCTCTGTCTGTGACTTTGCAATCATGTCATCAATATAGACTTCAATCTCCTTGTGAATCATATCATGAAAGAGAGTCACCATCGCCCGCTGATAGGTTGCCCCAGCATTCTTCAATCTAAAGGGCATTACCTTGTAGTAAAATGTTCCCCACGGTGTTATGAAAGTAGTCTTCTCCATGTCCTCTGGGGCCATTTTGATTTGGTTATACCCAGAGAAGCCATCCATGAAGGAAAACACAGAATATTGAGCGGTATTGTCCACTAACACATCAATGTGGGGGAGCGGGAAATCATCCTTCGGGCTCGCCCTATTCAAATCTCGGTAATCAACACACATCCTGACCTTCCCATCCTTCTTAGGTATAGGTACAATATTAGCAACCCACGGAGGATAATTTGTCACAGCAAGAAATCCGGCGTCCAACTGTTTTTGAACCTCTTCCTTGATCTTGACAGCCATATCTGGTTTCGTCCTTCTCAATTTCTGCTTGACTGGAGTACAACCCTCTTTAAGCGGCAGTCTGTGTGAAACAATGTCGGTATCAAGTCCGGGCATGTCTTGGTAAGACCAGGCGAAGATATCCACATACTCTCGAAGTAACTCAACCAATCTTCCCTTAACAGTGTCTTCCAGGGCAGCCCCAACCTTTACCTCTCGTTTAACATCCTCGGTTCCCAGATTAACAGTCTCAACTTCCTCCTGATGAGGTAGAATAACCCTCTCCTCTTGTTTCAGTAGCCTGGCTAATTCTTCTGGTAAGTCACAGTTTTTGTCAGTCTCTTCTTCGGCCTGATAGATGGGATTGTCGAAGTCATATCGAGCCATAGCTAAGTCATGGGTGGAATCTGAACAAAGGAACCTGCATGATGGATGTTTTATGTTCATTATGAGTGCAACAAACAAGAAAACACATTGCCATTTTGATGTGGGTTAATGCAAAAAGTAAAAATAGGAAGACAGGGATCAAAATATTTGAATGAAAAAACATCCTTTATTGATGATAAAAATAGCAAATAAAACATCCAAGCCCTACAAACAAATATCACTACGCCTTGGGCAGAGCGCAGGACTCAACATAACAGGAAACAAAAGTAAATTACTCCGGGCGCGTCACTTGGATAACTTTTTCGGAGGACCAGTTGCCTAAACTCTGACCAGGAATGTAGGGACGGATCCATTCATCCATGTCACAATCACTATCTCCTTCATCCTCAATAGCATTGACTCTGTCGAAGAAAACACCGGCACTGGTGAAACGGACTGGACCATAGAACTTGGGAGGCTCTTCAGAACGCCTAGGTGGCTTGTAACCCAGTCCATGAGTATCTTGCTTCCTTTGAACATCAATAACACTGCCCTACTTCTGAGAACCACCAGCTTCAACTATAGCACGCGCCTCTTTGAAAGAGGACATTGGAACTTCTGGTTGTATGACGACTTCAGGTTGGGCAACCGCCTCAGGCTGAGTGACTGCCTTTGGGGGTTCCTGGGGAATCTTCACAGCTTCAAAGGCTTGGCACAAAGTTTCCTGTATCTCACCATCTACCTCTACATACTCGAAGGTCGACAGGTGACTCACCATAATATCTTCTTCACCACAAACAGTCACAACGTGGCCATCCACCATATACTTCAACTTCTGGTGTAGCGTAGAAGTTACTGCCCCAGCACCATGGATCCAAGGGAGACCCAGCAAACAACTATAGGCAGGCTGAATATCCATTATGTAAAAGGTGGTGTTGAAAATCTCAGGACTCACCTTGATCGACAACACTAACTCTCCAAAAACTGACCTCTTGGAGCCATCAAAAGCACGTACCACCAAGTCACTTGGTGTACAAATCAACCCACAAGTATCCAGTTTCATCAGAGCCTTCTTCGGTAATACATTCAAAGACGACCCAGTATCAACTAACACATGCGACATTAAAGAACCACGGCATTCCACTAAAATATGCAGAGCGTTGTTGTGATTCCTCCCAGCCGGAGTCAGATCTAAATTGGTGAAACCAAAACCATTACCAGCATTCACATGAGCACAACCCCTTCTAACTGGTTGACAGATATCTCCTGTGGTACATAAGCCATATTCAGAATCTTCAGCAATGCATTTCGGTGTGCCTCGGAGCACAACAGTAAGGATAGGATGGAAATCTTCGATGGAGTTTGGTGGAGTTGGTCAACAATCTTGTAATCACTTTTTCTGATCAACCTCATAAACTCTTCTACATCTTCTAAGAAAGTATCCCCACCTGGCTTTGTCGTAGAATTATTAGCTTCCTGCCTCTGTACAGACTCATCCATCATCTGCTTACCTTTGTCTTGTCTTGAACTGCTAGCTTGATTCTCGGAGGGAGTAGAGACTCTACCACTCCTAGTGATAGCCCCTGCTTCAACAAGATTTTCCACCCCTGTGTTCACAGCGGATGTCTCTTCCAATTCCAGCTTCTTACCATTAACAAACACCTCGGCCCCATAATTCCATGGGATGGCCTTGGTACTCTCATACGGAACTGGTCCGGGAACAGTGATAGTGACCGGCGCTGGTCTCGCCGGCGCTGATATAGTTATCGTCTTGAATGGAATTGTTATCGTGGCAACATCGATCTCTCTGTCAGTAATAATATTCTGCTTACAGCCCCTGTCAAACTGTAACACCCCTTCGCTGATCATTTTCTGAATGCCTACTTTCAATAAATCACAACCGCCTGGCTGCGACACACACTTTACACAACCTTCACCACAACCGGGAAATACCCCTCCCTTCAACAGTCTTTTCTTCACCACACCCAAGGGAGTTTGGATTTCGTTCACATCTGAAATCAAACTCAAGTCTTCACAGTCTTTAATAATAGCACTGATCTTCGGCCCACCGTGATTCGGCATCGGGTTCTGATTCACATTAGGAACATCGTTGGAGAAATTGATGGCTTTAGAATCCACTAAGTCTTGAACCAGATGTTTAAAAGCTCTACAGTTCTCAGTATGATGTCCGGGTGCTCCAGAATGAAATTCACAGTGGGCGTTGGCGTCATAGCTGGGAGGTGGATTACCAATAGGTGGAGCCAATGTTCTTTTCTGAATCAACTGTAGTTTTAACAAGTGCTGAAATAATTGAGCGTGGGCATAGGCGGAGTTTCAAGATGCCTATCCCGCCTAGACGCAGGTTGTGATCTGCGAGGACCCTGATTTTGTTGTTGAGACACTACTGACTGCTGAGGTGCTGCTGGGATGGTTACAGAAGCCACCTGCTGATTGTAATTCTGACGAGGACCTTCTCTACCACGATATGATGACACAGAGTTTGTATCTCCCTCCTTTTTCTTGTAACCACTAGCATAAGGCTTCTTACTTCCTCTAGATGAGGACCCATCTCCGCCTGATATTTTTCCTGCCTTAATTCTGCTTTCTACCATCTCTCCTACCAAGATCAAATCAGCAAACTTTCTAGACATACACGGTACCAATTTTTCAAAGTAATGACCCTGCAAGGTGGCCATAAACATAGTTATCATCTCACGCTCCAACATGGGAGGCTGAACCCTAGCTTCCAGTTCACGCCACCTCTGAGCGTACTCCTTGAAACTCTCATTGTTCTTCTGTGATAGATTCTGCAGCTGTGTTCTGTTAGAAGCCATATCAGTGTTATATTGGTAATGTCTGATAAATGCCCCTGCCAGATCTCTCCAACTACGCACATCCTTCCTTTCCAGTTGCATGTACCACTCCAGGGATGCCCCAGATAGGCTATCTTGGAAGCAATGCATCATCAACTTCTCGTTCTTCGCATGCGCAACCATTTTACTTGCGTATGCTCTCACATGGGTCCTTGGACAAGACATACCATTATACTTCTCAAAAGTGGGAGTCTGAAATTTATGTGGAATAACAACGCCTGGAACCAGCCCCAAATCCTCTAAATCCATGCCCACAGAATCCTGATTCACAACACCCCTTAGCTGTTCCTCAATCAACCTGATTCTTTGATCGTTGTCAATCTGGGGACCAGCATCCCCACCTGGCAGAGAAAATGCGTCATCTTGAACATCATCGTACTGACGGCCATGAACTGCGCCAACACCAGTACCACTACCCCCAGCATTTTCAGCTCCGCCCGGAGGAATCACAACACCAGAAATAGGAATGCCTCCGCCAGTAGGACCATTCTGACCATTATTACCAGTAACACCAGTATGAAGGACACCGTAATCATCAACCCTCGCAATCAGTGGTTGAACGAGAGTCCTTAACTGCTCTTGTCCCTGAGCAACCCCTTGCATTAATTCCATGATTTGGTTCATGCGAATCCGCATCTCAATGATCTCATTCTGTAGCTGATCCATGAGTCTCTTCCGATTCTGCTTAGTAGGATACCGGTGAATATGCTGATCTGCAATTCTGAGATGAGAACAAGATAAGAATACCGGAGAAAAACACCTGTCATGCAAAATGATTATGCAAAATGATTATGAATATGCAAATGCAAATGGACATGTTTGAAAATTCACAAGGCGATCCACCCCTTGATTCCGGTTTAATAACAAGATATAATGGAACTTCTGCTCATATATTAAGAAAACCAGAGGAAAACCAAATGTCGACAATCACGAATCCAAGATAACAAATCTGAACACATAAACCATGGAGGTCCCAACCAACAAGCCTGGCGGTGATCCCAATATAATAAAAGAGAAAAGAGAGCTACGACATATCATCAAAGTTTACAAGAGTCAATCCTCCCCATCCACTATGCTTTCTGCACCAGCCTTGAATTTCCTCGAACAACTTTCTGGTGTCGGGATGCTTGGGTCTCTGAATTAGTCCTTGAATGAGAAGGTCTCTCCTATGTATGATCCCATCCAAGTATCTGCAATGTAATTCCCAAGCGTCTTCTCCAGAAACACCCTCCATGCTAGGCCCCTCATGTCTAGATCTCTTCACTTCAGCCTGGGCTTTCAGTTCTTCCATGGAGGCTATGGCTTCATTGAGTCGACCCTCGACTACTTGTCTCTTGAATATCCCTGATAAGATCTCGGCGTCTTTCTTCTTGAGCGTCGACTTCAACTGATCAATCTTAGTTAGGTAGTTGTCTTTCTTTCTCTTATTCTCCGCCATGGCAGTTTCTTGGTGATCATTGAACCTGTGAATCTTCAACAAAGCCTTGCCTAATTCCTCCTCCTTAGTCCTGAGAATGTTACTGATAACATCCAAAGCTTGTTTCATTCTTTCTCTAGATGCGACCATGTCAGCAAGCTCCTTTTCTGCTTTAGCAAGGAGCTCTGTCTTCAACTTGGCGGTATGAACAGCTTCACCCCGCTCATGCTTCCACTGATAAATCTCTCTCTTTAGCTCACTATTTTCTTCCCGCAACCTTTCCTTTTCAGCCCATAATTTGTCATACTTCTCTATCTCAACCGTGGTAGGAGGCTCGATCACCAAAGGATACAAAGGTGGTTCCACCGGGAATGGAAGAAGCTCCTCTTCTACTCTCTTCTTAATCCACTCTTTATAGGGAGGGAAAACCCGATTGTTACTTTTCCCGAATGGAATCTTACCCTTCTTAGTCACCTGCTTCCAAGCATTCGCAACTTTCCTTATCAACCCTTGATCCTCAATACCATTGAAGAACAAGGACTCACGGACATCTCGCTCTTCGGGTGGATTCTTCAAAGGATAGCCAAACTGTCTGATAGCTAGGGAGGGATTATAGTTAATTCCACCTTTCCTCCATATCAAGGGAACATTAGGGAATTCTCCGCATTTGCAAATAATCTCCATTCCTAGCAAGTCACGATTAATCCAAGTAATGTTGTCAGCAGTCAAGCCCATAACCCTCTTAGACCACTTCAGAGAATCTTTCGTATCAACGAAAGCGCCAGATTCAGGGAGACGACTCAGAAACCAAGTAGCTAAGAGCGGCGCACAATAAATCACAGTTTTCCCACGCCTATTCTCATTCTTATAGTGAACTGAATGGTACACATCACCTAGCAAGGTAGGTATAGGATTCTTCGAAATAAAGAGTCTGACGGCATGCATATCCACCAGATCAGGAATATTCGAAAACAAAACAATCCCGTAGATACGCATAGCCAGAATAGCTTGGAAAGCAGTCCATTTCTTCTCTTTGACATGTATGCAAGCCTGATCAAACAAGAACTTCAACAAGAAACCCTTAACTCCTTGTTTTTCTGCAATATTACTGTTAAGAACAGATTCATCAATATGAAGAGCAACAGCCATATCTTTCACCCCGGGGTGTTCTTCAGAAAAGAAAACTATATCATGACTAATAGGAATTCCCAAAATAAATAAGAACTCCTCCAAAGTTGGGGCCAGGATGTAGTCCGGGAAAGTGAAGCAACGCAGAGATGGATCGTAAAACTGAAGGAGTGTGTGAATGACATCCTTCTCATACTGGGAGATAGTATAGACAAATTTCAGAAGTCTTCCATACCTTCCACTGAACTCTGTACGAACTCTGGAACTAGCCATATTAATCAGCTTATGAATCAGTGTCAAAGTCGGTTCTGGGAACGAATAGGTAACAGTCTTTTTTCTCTGAACATCCATGCTGAAGTAACCTCAGAAAACCAGAATCAAGAGTAAGATACAAGCCCTGAAAAATGTCAAACATGTCAGAATGCAAGAAAAATGATATGCCCATGCAAACATGGGGTCAAGGCACACTGCTGGATGTGCTGTGTTGTTAGCTGAATGAGAACCCAAAAAACCAGAACTCTGAACCACTGAGATACTCAAATAATCAGACATTGATGAGCAATCCAGAAAAGCAGGGTAGGTTGAAGGTCTCGGTTACCTGTAAACGCCCATCCCCTCTCACATGTGGGTACTAGGATGTTCAGTATCCCGGGCTCTCAGGTCGAGAAATGATGATACGTTCACCATTTCTGGTTTGGCATCATCATCAATCGAGGAGGCCTCAACTGATTCTCCAAAGCGAAAGGTCCTCAGCTTTGGCACTGAGGTCGAGAAACAATAGTACATTCATCCCTCGGGGTACAGTACTAAAGTCAATCGAGGAGTGCCTCCACTGATTCTCTTCAAAATGTAGGGGCCATCCTATGCGAGTTCCAAAGCGGGCCCTCGGGTGCGAATGGGTTTGCCACAGGATGTGGTTTGCCACTATCACCGCTAAAGAGGGATGTTTCCACTAAGGTCCTCAATGATCGGTCACCAGAGTCGACAGCTCTCTAGATCAACACCCCAACACGCGCAAGACACACACGTTAGAATGCATCCCAAGATAGCCTCGTCTGGTTGTGAATTTCGTGAACACACAAACGTACCAAGCGGGCACGTAGGTCCCACTACTTTCCCCTCTAGTCCTAGGGTATTCTCAATCCTTGGTATTGGGCTTATCTCTCAGACCCACCCAACCTGCAAAACAAAGAACAGCTAGCACAGCACAGCAGCATGACAGTAATAAAAAATGAAATGCAGAAAATGCGGTAAAAATAAAATACAACACATAAAGCAAAACAAAAACAAAACACCCAAAGAGAACAAAGACAAGCAAGGGCTATAATTGAATCGCTTAGGGATGGACCAGCATACGTCAACCAGAGTCCCCAGCAGAGTCGCCAGCTGTCGCTCCCAGGATTTTCATCCAGGTACAAACGCGAGAGTGGCACGGAAAAAACAGAGTCGCCAGCCGTGTAAATTTATCCCAAGAGAGGGAAAGGGAACACCGCATAAACCTGAGGAAGAGGGAAAGGAATGGTCATCGCAACCATAGCCTGGGTTCGGGAGTCGGTTACGCGAGGGGAAGGTGCTAGCACCCCACGCGTCCATCGTACTCGATGGGATCCACGCTTGTTGTCTATTCTAAGGGTGAGTCATACTATCATCTAGGGCTGTACTAAACAGGGAGGGAAAGACAAAGACCAACTCGGTAGGATGTCAACGTCCTAGGACTACGTACCCCCCTTGTGCAATGGGGAATTCAGAGTCAACGTAGTTCGGACCAAGTTCTTTTTGTGTTTTTTATGAGCAAAGCTAAGTTCGCGTCCGGCAGTTAGGGTCGATGCCTGTTTGCGACTCAGACGGAAGGTAACGTGCCCTTTTTGAAAATAGCCTTTAAGTTTGGAAATCCCGAAGGACAAAAAAAGGTTTGAAGTTTGTTTGTGTTTTTTAGGACAGAAGTGGCTTAAGTTAGTTCCTAAGTTGCATTGCACCAAAGTCTAGGGCACAGGGGCGAATACTTAACGCATCGTCCCAAGACAGGACGCTCGCTAAGCACTCTAGAAAGATGAGAGGAAGCCCCTCATTTCTCATTCCCCATGCTTAAGGCTCGTGCGCAATACACCTTATTCTTATTAAGTGTTTTAAAGAAATTTGAGATGAGAAGAGAGAAGACACAAGGGTAACTCTAGGGGAGACTATGAGTCTTAAAGTTATCATGCATGGGTGACCTACGGTTAGTGAGGTTTGAAGACAACCTAAATCCTAAAGGAAGAAGATGAGGGAAGGAAAAAGTAAGGGTGACCATGGATACTTATCCATACCCTTAAAGAACTTACCTTAGTCCCTGCATAAGAGGTTAGTGAGAAACAGGCACAAGTAAGAGAAATGAAAATCACACAATAGCAAACAAACGTGATTATCATCCAAACATGAATCAAAGAAACAAAGAACGACCCTAAAGCAAATGGCACAAGTGCCTTTTCAAACAGATAATCACACAAGGTCAAAGATGCGCCTGCAAGAAAATCTCAAGTGAAAACAAATCAGATAATTAGAAGAATGACTCCTAAAATTCCCAAATTAAACATTAAGTTTCCTCAACCAGAGGCAAACAACATTTCAAAAGTCCCTGCAAAAAATCAAGATATTAGTCATTCAAATAATTAGGTAGAGCTCAGGTGGGAGTTAGGGTTCAATGTGCTAAAGGGAAGGACCTAAATGCAATATGAAATAAATTTAAAAATGAAAGAAAAATATTTTTAAGCACTTTAGAATGTTAATGAATGGATGCAAAAGGAACGGATCAAAAATATTTCATAGAGGCAGAGAAATAAAACAAAGAAATTTGAGTATGCATGAGATGTGTGATGCAAAAAGAAATTGAATTAAACAATTAATTTAAATGATGAAAAATAAAATAAAATAAAAATAAAATTTGTAACAATTTTATAAAGATGATAAAAATGAAGTATGAATTTTATGGGAATTTTAAAATGCAAGAATGTATTTAAAAAAAATAAAAATGAAAACGTAATAATAAAAATAAAAATGAGAAAATAGTATGGAGGGGGGGGGGGGGGTGCGAACAGTAAGGATTTTATGTTGAAAATGAGATTGGGCTGGTGATGGGGGGTGTGAGTAGCGAAGCCCGCCCACTAAATGATCAGAAAAAAAAGAAAAATGAGGAGGGCTTACCGTGTTCGTGCCATGTGCAGGGCGCGTGGGTTTTTTAAATTGCTGGCATGTTAGCAGCCGTACGATTCATCAAACGATCATGGTCAAGTCAATAAAAACAAAAGTAATCAAAACAAAATGATCTGATTGGATGAACACACTAACTACCGTGAGGTAATGAACACCAAATCATGAAACAAAAATCAGAAAAAAAATAAAAAGAAAACACATGGCACGATCTAGACCGTGCGATCAGAAAAATGGACGGCTGAGGGTCATCTTCCTCGCCAAAAACCCTAGCCGGCCGGAAACTCCCCAGGTCGCCGGAGCCCTAGCTCCGGCCGCCTCCCACCACCACCTGCAACTCCAAACTCGCCCAGAAATCCTCGACCCTTATACCATTCGAACCGGATTTCCACGAGGATTCCAAATCTCTACTCCAAAATCACAAATAATTAACACATAATACAAATCGAAGGGATTAGTGTTAGGGAAAAAAAATTCAAATCAACATTACAAGCAATATACGCATCCAATCACCAAACCAATCATACCAGTATGATCAGTGACAACAACACAACAATATTTACGTTAAATAAAAAGAGTTTCATGAGCACAAAAAAAATCATCCACCTGAGATGGCACAACTCCAATCCTTGCTTTTGGCTGCGAATGGAGGTTGATTTCTACTCTGTGGATCCCCAGGAAGAGATTTGTGGAAGTACTTTTGGCAAAGACCTTGTGGATCGTGAGTTTTGATGAAAAAGAGCCTTAGGGTTCAAGCTTGGATTCCTCTCCAAAATCACGTGTATGAACCCTAACCAGTGCATGATTGAGCTTATATAGACTAGGGTTTTCTACTGAATATGAATTGGGCTTGGGTAATCCATTGTTTAATGATTTTTGACTTATTTTGGAATTTGGCATTATGTTGAATAAGTGGAAAATACACCCCTTCCATGCACTTAAATTCATAATGGATCACTTGCATCTGAATTGCTAATCACACCACATTTAACTTGGGCCTTGAAAACAATTGATTCATGAGTTTTTCAACATTTTGGCCATTTTGAATAATGGGAAGAAAGTGAATAATAAACCATGGAATCTCTTCATTCTTAGGCCCAAAATAATCCTCAAGGAACATCTTTTAATATTGGAATGTGGCATGAAGCAATGGAATTGGTTATAGGTCATTATGCCCAAAGTTGTGAAAATGGGATCATGAGAAACCCTAAAAACCACTTTTCCTTCTTTTGATCATAACTGGAGTTTCACAAATGTTATGGAGACCCACTAGTACTTGTTGGAAAGAGGAGAAAAATATATTCAACTTTCATGTTGGAGAAAAATTCATTTAAAGATTTCTTGATGATGAAAAGTCAAGTTGAATACAGTGCAGGAACTTGCCCAAGAAGGAAACTTTTCATTATAGGTCACTTTCCAAATTTAGAAACTTTGCACCAACTCCTGATTCCTGATACATATGCATGAAATTTGACCCCTGGAGACCATATGAGGGTGTGAGACCTTAAAATCCCTGAAGAGAACCTCAAAATTTCACAGTTGACTTTTCTCCTTTCACTGTTGACCTTTCCCCAAATTCAACTGATTCCCAGTCCATTGGCCAATTGAACCTCTTCTGAACCAAACTGATGGTTAATCTTCCATCCCTAGATACTTAGGGACCCAATGAATACCATGGAATCAAGTCTTGCCCAAAAAATCAGAAATAAACTGACTTTATAGCAAACCCTAGTTTTGGTACCCTCAGTCTAGGATGAAATAACACAGTCTCCAAATCAAATTCCTCTGAATATGATGTGTATCCTCTTCAACAAAGATAAGATATGCCATTTGATGATGATAAAAACCCAAGGAGCTCTCCCATTGGAGCAATAAACCCAAGAATTTCAAAACCTTAATTCATGCACTGGTTAGGAGAGAGTGATCCACTTGAGATCCCTTGCCTCCTGTGAACTCTTGATGATGTAGTAGACTAGATAGGACTTTCCTGAACTGCCTTAGGCACCTTGACCCCATGCTAATGATATGCATACATGATAATGCAAAAAATGAAATAAAACATAAGCCAGTTAGTAATAAAGTAAGGAGGGCAAATTTTAGGGTGCAACATTAACATGTCAAAATCTAATGGACCATCCTCAACACTTAAGTTATTGAAATATAGTAACTACACTTATGATAACAAAAAGTGAAAAACTCGTAAAAAATGTGTCAATGGAACAACGAACAATGCATGAACTGAATCACTAACTGAGGTTTAAATTCCTAGTCCTTGGACTAGGGACCCTGTTATCCGGTCTTGCTTCATCTTGTCTTCTTCTTGTTCTTGTTCACTATTGCTATCATAGAATCAAATAAACATTAATAAACACAGTTGGCACGTGATTTCTCTTGGCTGAATAAGTTATCAATTTCAATGGGTGATTACACTGATGAATGGCAACATGTACGAAGGAGGGGTTGGAAAATGACTGGTTTCCACAAGAAAATAGCAGATATAAGCCTTAATAAGAAGAACAATGTAGCTGTCCATGATTCACGTTCTAGCTTTTTCTTTACAAAATTTCCAGACTCCCATGGTGATCAGGAAATGTATGATATCTTCAAGAGGTATGGTGACATAGATGAAGTGGTGATATCATCAAGAAGAGACAATAATGGTGAAAGATACATTTTTGTCAGGTTTTTCAATGTCTCTGATGAAAGATCCATGGCTGTGAAGTTGGACAATATATTTGTCAACAATCTGAAATTTTTTGGTAACACACGAAGATTCCAAAGAAGCAACCATGACTTCAAACAAGATGCACATTCTGGTCGGCGGAATAACCACAAAAATAATGAAAATCATAATACTCATGCAAAGAACTATGAAGGAAACCACAAAACATATGCTGAGGTGGTGAACAATTGAAACTTGGATAAAGGGAAGACAAACTAGTGAAAACATATACAACACAACTATGAGAAGAAACATGTGTTTGCTCACCTAAAATTCAACACCAAGGATGAGAACAACACTAGATTTCACAAAGCTTACATTGGGATTGTGGCAAATTCGGGAATGACAACATTCAAAAGTCCTTCCATTTGGAAGGATATTTCTCGATCAAAGTCACCCCCATAGGTGCAAACCTATGATTAATGGAAGAAATGGAGGATGGGGAATTAAAAGCCTTGGTGGAAGATGCTAGTGAATGGTTAGCTCAGTGGTTCAATGAGGTTAGACCATGGACGCCAAGTGACATTAACAATGAAAGATTAATATGGATATCATGCTTTGGCATCCCATGTCATGCATGGTGCCCTGAACTTTTTGAATTCCTCACGTGCTATGTGGGTAAATACATTTGTGCAGATGATGAAACAAGGTTACACAAAAACTTTGATGTTGCAAGAATCCTGGTCAGAACCAAGTATTCCATGGTCCTCAATCAAGCTATCAATGTGGATATCGATGAACATGTGTATCGGGAAAAATGGCAGAAGCTTTACACGGGCCAAAGAGAATAGTAATACCTAATCATCATGAACATGCAAATGAGTCTGACCATTCTTCATCTGATGAAGATGTTAGTGTGTGGGAGAAAGATGGAGATGAGAAAGATAAAGATGTCCCTATCACACACACTTTTTCTCCCAAGACAAAGTTGGTAGTGGACAAGACGACTGAGGTGGCTACACAGAAGAACATCCAACATCTCAAAAATAAGGACATTGTTGATGTAACATCTTCCAATGATGCCCTAGAAGTCTGCAGCATCGCGGGGAGCAGGGAGAGGGTTGCATAGAGTGGGCCTTATGAAGCTAAAAATATGAGGAAAAGGAAGGGTAGGCTAAAGTCAATTGTGGCCCATGGGAAAAGGGTCAAACAATTCCTTTTGGCCAATAGATCTTGTCAGGTACCATGGCCTCATGGAAAGAATAAGAAAAAGTCAAATTCAAAAAATGTTGTTCATGATGTGGCAAAACCATCAGATCTTATCTCAACAAGTATGAATGGGCCTTTGCCAAAAGTGCCAGCAATTGCTAAGCCCATGAAAGCCAAGAAGAAAAAGCTCATGGTAGATGTGTTAAACAAGGCTGAGAGCCCAGTCACTAACACCTTCGAGCCTTTGAATTACTTCATCCCACTAACTACCATTTTTTTCTCTCAGTTTATTACTTTTTTGAATGATTCTTCAACATTTTCGGGGGGATCAGTTTTATGTAGGGGTGTGCAAAAAAACTGGTTCACAAAAACCAAATTTAAAAATATGGTGCACCAATTTCAAAAATCCATATTATTTGGTTTAAAAATTAGTCCAAATTCATTTTACTAAAACCATAAAAAACCAATGTCCACTTTTTAAAACCAATACATAAATGGTTAGTCCACTTTTTAAACATAATTTGCTTTTTGTCTTATTTTTGTTTCATAGTCATAAGTGACAATTAAGGTGATTTATATTTAATAAATAAAAGTTATATATATATATATATATATATATATATATATATATATATATATATATATATATATATATATATATATATATATATATATATATATATATATATATATATAACTTTTATTTATTAAGACATGGCAATTCAACACAGAATAAAGTCAATTTATTTCAAGACATATTGAAATAGCAAACTAAGTTCCAATCATTTTTGCAAGTAAAGTCATCTCACAAGCCCAACCATTTAATTCAATTTTCTAATTGAATCTCTAATAGAGATCTAACCACAAGAAATTAACCTAGCTTCATAAATAGAATTTATCATGTCTAATTGACTCGCTTAGCATACCATGATACGACTCTCAGCTAACTTCATTGCTTCACAAAATTAATTAATTAAGTTCAAAGCACTAATGCATATAACATTAATTACTTTTTTTTTACAATTCCTTAGCATTTTTTTTTCATAATTATTACTTATTAATTCAATTCAATATTATTGAACTATGTAATTTACTATTAGTGAATGGTTATTAATTTCAAAAATGGTTGGATGGAGTTAAGAATAAGTTGTTGAATTGAGAATTAAGTTTTAGTCAAAATAAGTTTGAGAGAAATTTGGTTTTAAAACTGGTCCAAACAAAAACTGGTTTTTGGTGCAAACCGGTTATTAACTAAACTGATCCAAATATAAACCGGTTTTAAAAAAATAAACCAGTTTTGTCAAAGTAGTTTTAAAAACCAAACTAATCCATATATTTGGTTCAATTTGGTTTGGTTTTAGAACCATGCACACCCCTAGTTTTATGTTGTGACTCCATCTCTTCTGGTGGCATCAAACAAGGAAACATTAGAGCACTTAAAGCCTTGGATTTTGATGTTGCTACCAAGGTTTGGTTGCCCATCAAATCTCTTGGGATTGTTGGAGATGGATATGATGAAATCTTTGAGGACATTATCAAGAACATGGAGGCTAGGGATCTTAATGAAGCCAATGTAAGGAAAGAGAATGCAAATAAGTCCCCATGAATATTACATCCATCAATATCAGAGGGCGTGGCACTGCCATTAAAAGGAAAAGAGTAAGACATCTGGTGGAGAAAGGGAAGGTTGATCTAATTTTCATTCAGGAAAGAAAATCTCAAAAAAGTCTGATGCAATTGTTAGAGACATGTAGGGACCAATTGATGTATCTTAGTATGCTTTATATGCTTGTGGACAATCAGGGGGAATAATTACTATATGGAAACATGTAATCATAAAGACTATATTAAGTTTCAAAGGGAATGACTTCATAGGAATACAAGCTATCCACAAAGGTAATACCATATTCTTTCTGAAAATTTACTCTGCTTGCCAACTAGTTGAAAAAAGAAGAATGTGGACTGAAATTGTTGAATGGAAGAAAAAGTTAGGGGTTAGGGAGTGGATTATTGGGGGGGACTTCAACTCAGTCAAACATAAGAAAGAGAGAATAGGCTGTAGTGTTAGAACTCACAGACCTGAAATGGATGATTTTATTTCTTTCATTGATCTAATGGAAGTGGTTGACCTCCAAACTTTTGGGAATCAATTTACCTGGTTCAGTTCTTATGGGAAGTCTAAGAGCAGGATTGATCGTTTCCTTGTGTCTGAAGGCATTATAGATTCCTGGAAACTTATCTCCCAAGAAATTAGGTGTAGGGATGTTTCTGACCAATGTCCCATTTGGATCAAAGGTAGTCATGCGAATTGGGGTCCTATCCCATTTAAGTCAATCAAATGTTGGTTTGACAATAAACAATTCTTGCCTTATGTGGAAGAGCAGTGGTCCTCCTTCCATGTGACTGGTATGAAGGCTTACACTTTGAAAGAAAAATTTAAATTACTCAAGGGAAGTTTGAAGAAGTGGAACAAGGAGGTATTTGACATTCTTGACGTCAAGATTGAGAATGCTGTTGAGGAACTAAACAACCTTGACAGCATCATTAGTTCTCAATCATCAGCTGATTTGATTGAAGAAATGAAAGAAGCTTAACACAATATTTGGAGCAAACTTCATCTAAAGGAAAGTTTGCTAAAGCAAAAATCTAGACAAAAATGGATCAAGGAGGGTGACCTTAACTCTAGATTTTTCCATAATATGGTGACTTCTAGAAGAAGGAAGAACTGTATTGTTGCTATTGTCACTGAGGAGGGAAGAGTGGAGGATGTTCCTGTAGTAAAAAAAATGCTTCCAAGGCACATTTCCAACACAGATTCACTGATCCTGGTGGACAAAGACCTTCTTTGGATGTGTGAACTTTAATTCTTTGACTGAGGATGATAGACTGTATCTTAAAGAGGATTTCTCTAGGGATGGGATAAGAGGAATTATTTAGGATTGTGACGGGGATAAAAGCCAGATGGATATATTTCTTAAAAGGCTAAATTACCTACTGGGTCCTTTAACTTATTTAATTGTAACACTTTGGTCCTTTATGTTTGTTTTGCTTCAAGTAGGTCTTTTATGTTACATAACTGTTGCAACGTTACCCTTTTAACCAACTTCCGTTAAAAAAAATGTGATGTGGCACAAACGTTGCTTATGTGGCGTTTAACAGTGCTGAGGTGTAATTATTCAATTTATTATTTATTTATTCATCATCTTCTTCGTTGGAAAGTGATAAGTGCAAATTGTACCTATTTTTGTATAAAAGTTTGTTGCACTTATCGTTACTTTGTGTTAAAATTGGTTGAATAAACCCCACTTTATGTGTAAATACGTTTACTTTACGTTTTCGTGTGTATATTACGTTTTCTTATAAATATCATTGAGTTTAATTGATTTTATCTCATTTTTGTAGGTATTCCAGCAATGGGATTTTGCCATTGTTGTATAGAGCATTGAATAAGCTTTCCAACGCTTCAAACCGTGCGTCAATCAGAGTTACGGTTCAAAAGTTATGAAGAAAACAAGTTCTGGTTTGCTGTCATGTTCGCTAAGCGAACCAGGAGGCGAGCGCATTCGCTGGCGAGTTCGCTAGGCGAACCCGGGCGAATAAAAAGTTCCAGAAGCGTGAAAAAACACAATTTTAAGGCGGTTTACGTTCGCTAGGCGAACCTGGAAAGCCAATTTTGCCTATTTTAGTCATTTTTCATCATTTTTTAGGTTATGGTTTTGGGGATTCTTGCTCCAACTCCATCAAACTTCATTTTTTCAGTAGATTAGCTTAGAAAACAACTGTGGAGCATGCATACGGATGAACCGGGGTGGATTGATCGTCGACCGGCGCTGACAATCTGCGAGATGTTTGGTTTATTTCTCTTTTTCTTTGTGGTTTTCTTTATGGTTGGGTTGTGTATATGTATTTGCTGTAAACTCATGTATATTTGTCGCCCATGGCGTTATATGAAACTTGCTTTACAAATCTCTATTGGAGATTGTCTCTGATTTTTGCTTTATGCGCGAGGTTTGGGTTGCGTTAGAGATAACCGTCGCAAACTTCGATTAGGGATGATTGTCTGTTAGTTTCTAGATTCTAGAGATAGATTTAGGGCTAACAATCTTTAATAGGCGTCGAAACTTAATGCCTCCGTGCCTTGAGCTAGTGTGCGAAAGTATCAGAAATGGTAACACGGTTGTTCTCTCAACTTTGCGTTAGACATAACCTGTGTTGTGAGCGATGCTGGGTGATATTGAGGAGTATTGTAGGTTGAGTAAAACTGGTCGGTAAGTTTAAGTTTGTGAGGAGTCGATTATGTGCACGCCTGATAAGTTTCTTGTCTCTGAAGAATGAATTTCTTGTTATGTTTTAATGTTTACTTTTCTGTTTTCTTGTTTAAAACCATTTTAAACCCAAACTCATTAACGCGAGAGACTGTCGAATGACATTCTTTCCCTCGAACCGATCTCTGTGGACACGACATAAATCCCGGAGGGAATTCTTCCAAAAATAAATATTTTTGCTGCTTGCCCTATTCTGCATTCAACAAAAATGGCGCCGTTGTCGGGGATCGGTTTTGATATTGAATCGCATTGCGATAGTTTCTTTGTTTTTGAGTTTTTTATATATCGTATATAGTGTCTGTTTCCATTATGTTTGTTCAAGTGTTGTATACAATTTGTTCTCTTAACGTTTGTTTAAGTGTTTGGTTATGACACTTGCTTTTGGTTTGCGCGGTGAGGCATCACTATGGCATGAAGGAAGGAAGTTACTAGCTAAGCATTATAAAGGCGTCGAGCTTAAGATGTAAAACAAGCATGGTGTATTCTTTTCTTTTGTTGTTGTTTAGTTTAGGTAGTGTGGTGAGTATTCATTAAACAAGTTGTACTCGGATTTTTCGTAAAATTCTCAAATCTTCACTTTACAACTTGTTTAATGAATTTTTGCCGGTTTTTCAGTTTGTGTATATTAATAGTTTTCGCGTTTGTCAATGAGCTTGTTTTGAGTAGCTTGAGGAAATTTGGTGATGTTCCAAGTTTGATCGTTTCAACTCGCGGATGTATGGTAATGATATTGTTAAGTTTTGTACGCGTCCAAGGTATGTGTTTATCGCTTTCTAGACTTTAGCATATTCATGATACTTAGGCATTTTACAAACTTCCATGCCATTCATTCTTTTTTATACTTGTTCAATTGTGAATCACTTTAGTTCCCACCCTTTTTGTGAGGAAGCCTTCTATTGTTCATATATGCACGGAGTACCACATTCTTGTTTTAACTGGATTTTATTATGCTTAATCTTTTGTTTGTGTTGATTATATGAAAGCATGAAAAGGATCAAGGCATTTTGTTTCATTTTGAGCACAACTACCTAGCCAAGTAGTCAATTCACCTTGTGAGTGTGTGATCCTTCGTAACCCTTTGAGCTTTTTGATCCATGTTTTATTTAAACTTAATGCTTGTCTACGAGTATTTAGTTCACTTATTTTTTATTGGATTTTGTTTTTTCTTGGGCCCTCAACTTTGTGTTGTTGTATGAATTTTTACCTTGTCTTAGAAAGTAGGGAGTATTCACATGATGATGTGGTTGAATTCAAGTTGGGGAGAGAATGGTTGTTTACTCATTGGTTGGTTTTTATGAGGTGGAAAAAGAAAAGAAAAAAGAGAAAAATGTGAAAAGGAAAAAAAAAAAGTGAAAAAGAAAGAAACAGAAAATCCTTGAAAAAGGAAACAAAAAGAGTTCAAATAATTGTGCTAAATAAGTATTGTGTGTTGTGTAACACTTGGGATTTTGGAAGAAGTTGATTGGAATTTGGTGTTTGAACTTTTGTGAGTTGATCACTCCCTTAGGTTTAGGCAAGTTTTTGTTTCAATTACCTTTAGGAATTGCCCATTGTTTGTTTACCCGACCACGCTACAACCTTGAAAGTCCTTGTGATTCTTGCCTTTGTATGTTCAATATGATTTTTGGATGGTTGCATAATTTAGTCTATTGTTTGCATGATTGTTGTGTGAGTGATAAGAACCTCATTTTGTGTTTTCCATCTACCGATGATTGTTTTTGCTAGGTGTGATTCACATTTGAACTTGCGTTGTTTTAGAATTTTTGGCATGATTTTTGTATTTTGCATTTGTTTCGTGACTATGTTATCGTTGTAGTTTAGTGGTAAGTATTTACTTTGTGTGTACCATTTTTCATTTGACCCATACATTTGTTTTCCGTTTTTCAAAACTTGTTGATTCGTGGTTCTTTGGTTATCACTCTGTTTCGTTGAGTTGTTTGATCTTTGTTTGAGGACAAACAATTATATAAGTTGGGGAGAGTTTGATAAGTGCAAATTGTACCTATTTTTGTATATAATTTTTGTTGCACTTATCGTTACTTTGTGTTAAAATTGGTTGAATAAACTCCACTTTATGTGTAAATACATTTACTTTACGTTTTCGTGTGTATATTGCGTTTTCTTGTAAATATCATTGAGTTTAATTAATTTTATCTCATTTTTGTAGGTATTTCAACAATGGGATTTTGCCATTGTTGTATAGAGCATTGAATAAGCTTTCCAACCCTTCAAACCGTGCGTCAATCGGAGTTACGGTTCAAAAATTATGAAGAAAACAAGTTCTGGTTTGCTGTCATGTTCGCTAGGCGAACCAGGAGGCGAGCGCATTCGCTGGCGAGTTCGCTAGGCGAACTCGGGCGAATAAAAAGTTCCAGAAGCATGAAAAAACACAATTTTAAGGCTGTTTACGTTCGCTAGGTGAACGGGGGCTCGCTAGGCGAACCTGGAAAGCCAATTTTGACTATTTTAGTCATTTTTCATCATTTTTTAGGTTATGGTTTTGGGGATTCTTGCTCCAACTCCATCAAACTTCATTTTTTTAGTAGATTATCTTAGAAAACAACTGTGGAGCATGCATACGGATGAACTGGGTGTCGCTCCCGGGATTTTCATCCAGGTACAAACGCGAAAGTGGCACCGAAACAGAGTCGCCAGCAATGTGTATTTATCCCAAGAGAGGGAAAGGAAACACTGCGTAAACCTGAGAGGAAGGATAGAGCATGGTCTTGCGACCAAGAGAACTGGGTTCAGGAGTCGGTTACGCGTGAGGAAGGTATTAGCACCCCCTCGCGTCCATCGTACCCGATGGGATCCACGCTTGCTTGCTTCAATTAAAGGGTGTAAGAAAAGGATACTGGAAAAGGAACTGCTGACTGGAAAACAGGAAAAGGAAAGGAGAGAGAAAGAGAAACAAATGTAGGGAAAATAAAAGAAGTGCTCGAATGGGCCCTACCCCACTGCCTACGTGTCTCATCGGGAGCATGAGAATCAGAGCGACGTAGTTCCCCTCACCGAGGGTTGTTTTGTGTTTTTTAGGGAACGTAATGTTCTAGCTCAGGTGTTGCAGCTCGCTGTATGGAGACTTAGGCGTTACCGTCTTGCAAGAGAACGAGGAGAAGCACGTTCGTACGTCGAGAGTGAGTGAGATGAGAAAAGAATTCCTGAAGGAAAGACGTTATTGTTTGTTTTTGTATTTTTTAAGCAAGAAGTGTTTTTTAAGTTAGTTCATAACTTGCATTGCACCAAAGTCTAGGGCACAGGGACGAATACTTAACGAATCGTCCCAAGACAGGATGCCCGATAAGCACTCTAGAAAGATGAGAGGAAGCCCCTCATTTTTCATTCCCCACGCTTAAGGCTCGTGCGCAATACACTTTATCTGCACTGTTGTACTTAGTTTGTAATATGAATATATGCACCCTTTATAATTTTTGTTCTATGATTTGTTATGCTAACTGTGAGGCTAACAATGAGAGCTAGGGTAGTACTAACTGTATTTAATAGGGCTTCTAGTTGATGGTTGTCAAATTGTGGCTAAAAAGGGGGAGAAATAGCCAAGTGAGCCAAGAGTATCAAGGAGTACAAATGTCAGTTGCTGCTAAGGAATGAAGTCAAGAAATATGCAGCTGAGGATGTAGCTGATCTACTGAACAGCTGTTATGCTGGTTCTGGTTTTGAGGGGGAGCACCAGTTTGGTTGTTACCAAGTGGCTGATGAAGATGGTGCTGCAGCAAAGTTGTTGAGAGACTATTTGAAGATGCTGTTGCTTGAAGTTTTAAAACTATTGAAGTTTATTCCGCTGCTGAAGTCTCTGAAGGTGCAGAGATTGTTTTAGCCAAAATTAGCCAAAGGGGGAGATTGTTAGTTTCTTGGATTGGCTGGAATTTTGGTAAAACAAAGGTTGTTTAATGTTTGATGTCATATGGGTGATGTCACAACATTGAGTCTTAACACTGGGCTGTGTTAAGTGTTTAAATTGCTGAAGTTGGATGTCTGATGTCACAGGCGATGTTGTAACATTAGATCTGCAGAATTAATAACATCAGGTTGTTAGGGTTTGCGTGTTAGCTGGAATTGTGGAGAGCTGTTAGTCTCATTGGATGAGAATATCTTGGGTTAGATATTCTTCGTTGCATAGGAGATCTGGTGCAGATTTGTAGGAGATTTAAAAGGTTGAAGATTTGAAAAGATTTTAGGAGAAAATCTGTTTTGAAGATTCAGTTTTAAATAACAAATCAAGTCAGATATTGTAGGAGTCCAAGCCCAAATTCAGGTGGCTATATAAAGCGCATAAGACCAAAGGAAAAGGTACAGAAATACAGAGAGAAGATCAAGAGCATAGGCTGAGTGTCTTAAGTATTTTGTACGAGTTTTGTATACACCATTCTAGGTTGAAATGGTGAGTTGTTTTCTGTCCTCTCTTAGAAGCTGTGAAGCGATAGAGAGTTGTGTAACTTGATCAAAGCTGTGAAGCAGAATCAAGTAGTGTTATTCAAAGTGTGTGATCTTTGAAGAGTTTTAGGGATTGAGTAGTGTTCTCATATCTAAGTGGTTTCTTAGGTAGAAAGTCACTAGTAGGAATTAAGATTAGGATATTGTCAACTGGGTTGTTGAGTCTGTAATTTAATTCTACAAGTAGTGAATTTCATCCCTGGCTTGGTAGCCCCCAGACGTAGGTAGTTAGACCGAACTAGGTAAACAATTTGGTGTGTTATTCTGCTGTTTAATTTGTCCATTGTGCAGAGTGTGTTGTTGTGACATCGCACTTAACATCACACGTCTGATACCAGAATTTCAATTAATAAATAATTTGATACAAGTACCAAAAGTAATGGCCTCTAGGGCTTACACTGACAGGTTATAAGCTAGTATTGTAGCAAACTCTATTGAAGTCGAAGACCTCTTTCGAAGTCAAAGTTGTGTATGCCATAGTCGAAGTTTGTTCTTGCATGCAAAAATATGTTACCTTATTGTTTAAGTTAGAATGTTGAATTGGGCCAGTCTATTGGGCCAATTGTTTAGTATGTTTGTTGAAAACTAGGGTTTAGTTTTCTTATAAAGAGCATACTAGTCACCACTTATGCATCAATCCCTGATAATCCTAATAAGAGGGAGAAGGTGATGTGGTTAAGATTCAATTGTAAACATTATTCCCTTAATGTGTAATTGAATCAAGAATCTAATTTTTAACCACTTTGAATTGTCTTTATATTTTCTTTTCTTTTACTTTTTGGTTTTCTTATTAATCAAGAAATCAATCATACTTTGATTTCTTGGGCATCGTTTCACAACAAATTGGTGCGGTGAGCGTGGAAGAGAAGATGTTGTAAACAAAGTATGAGTTTGAGAAATTAACCAGTGTGAATGATTTTGATTTGTGGTGCTTAAAGATGCAATCCCTACTGGTTCAACAGGGTTTGTTAGAAGCATTGAAAATATTAGAGAAGATGGATGCTACCCTAACGGAGAAGAAGAAGAAGATGATAATGACCGAGAAAGCCCACAATGCCATCATATTGAGCCTTGGTGATAAAGTTCTCCAGTAGGTCTTGAAGGAGAAGACGACATCGGGTGTGTGGAGCAAACTCGAGGGTTTATACATGACCAAATCTTTAGCCAATCGCCTCTACCTGAATTAAGCTTTGTATTCATTCAAGATGAGTAAAGACAAAGTCTTGGCCAAACAAATGGGTATATTCAACAAGTTGATTCTTGATCTTGAAAATATCAAGGTCAAGGTTAATGATAAAGATTAAGTGTTGATATTGTTGTGTGTTTGACCGAAGTCTCATGCTCATTTCAAAGAAACTCTATTGTATGGAAGAGATTAATTGACCTTTGAAGAAGTTCAATCAACCTTGTTCTTTAAGAACTTCAACGAACAAAAGAAGCACAAGCCATCTTGTGTTAGTGAAGATTTGTTTGCTAAGGGGAAATTCTTGAAGAAAGATGGTATGTTTGAGAAAAAGAAGGGTAAAGTTTTGCATAACTCTAATGGTGGTAATGCTCCTGCAATTAGGTGTTATCGTTGTAAGAAGGAATGACATACAAGAAAGGTATGCCCTGATCGACTGAATAATCATAGTGGAAAGAATAATGGTAATATAACCATTACGGAAGATGATTATGACTCATCTAATGTCTTAGTGGTTTCAAGCAGCGACTCTAGCAAGGAGTGTATTATGGATTCATGGTGTACTTTGCACATGACTCCAAACAAAAATGTGTTTGAGGAATTATGTGATCAAGATAGTGGATCAGTGTTGTTGGGAAACAATAAAGCTTGTAAGATTATAGGTATTGGATCTATTAGATTCAAGCTCCATGATGAGTCAATAAGGTTATTGACTGATGTCAAGTATGTACCTGATCTTAAGAGAAATTTGGTTTCTCTTGGTGAGTTCGACAATAAAGGATATGTCTTCAAAGGAAAACAAAGTATCTTATGGGTAATGAATGGGTTGAAGTAAGTCTTGAGATGCGTAAAGAAACAAGGCTTGTATACCCTTGAGGCAAAGGTTTAAGTGGTTCAGCAGATGTGGCATCCAGAAAACCTGTTTCGAAGACTGAGTTATGGCACAAGAGACTTGGCCTTGTCACTGAAAGAGGAATGGTCGAATTGTCATAAAAAATATATTATATGGTGAAAAGGTAGAAAAAATGGAGTTTTGTGAGCCTTATGTATTTGGTATATCCTGCAGGGTAAAGTTTAATAAAGGTAAACAAAGAACTCATGGATCCCTTGGTTACATTCATGCTGATCTTTGGGGGCCTGTAAGGAATTCTTCACACTCAAGTGCAAAGTGTTTCCTATCCATAGTTGATGATTATTCTAGAAAGTTATATGTATTCATCCAGAACACTAAGGATGAAACTTTTGAAAATTTCAAATTTTGGAAGACTTTGGTCGAAAACTAAACTGGCAGAAAGGTCAAGAGGTTGAGTACCGACAATGATCTTGAACTTTGCAATGAGGATTTCGACAACTATTGTGTTGTGTTTGGTATTGCAAGGCACATAACTACTTCAGGTAATCCCAACAAAATGTTTTGGCTGGAAGGTTTAATCGAACCATTCTGGAAAGGGTTAGATGCATGTTGGTCAATGCAGGATTGAAGAAGGTGTTTTGGGCAGAAGTTGTTGTGAATGCAGCATACCTGATAAATAGGTGTCCCTCAACTGCCTTGGGAATGAAAATACTTGAAGAAGTTTGGTCAGGATATCCACCTAATATTTACAGACTTAGAGCATATGGTTGTTTAGCCTATGCTCACATTAGGCAAGACAAGGTTGAACCTAGAGCTCTGAGATGTACATTCCTTGGATACCCTAAAGGAGTCAAAGCTTATAGTCTATGGTGCCTAGAGCCAGGTCACATGAGGTGTATCATAAGTTAAGATATCGTTTTCAATGAAGATGAAATGGGTTTCAAGAAAATTGATGACGTTGGTCGAAGTTTGAAGGTCTCTGAAGAAGAGTTGGAACAGGAAAAGATTCCTGTCGAGGTGGAGCATATTGGTGCTGAATTACCTAACCCAGATAAAGTCGAAGATCAAGCACAAGTTACTGATGAAGATAAGGAGACTGATAATGACTACCTGTTGGCAAGAGACAGGTCGAGAAGAGTCATCAAGCCACCTCAGAGACTTTGTTATTCAGATCTCATAGCATTTGCCTTAATCTCTGCAAGTGAGGTTCTTGATGAAGAACTTAGAGACTATAAGGAAGTTGTGAAGAGTCAAAACAAGATCGAATGGATGAAAGCCATGATGATGAGATGAAATATGTTCTTGATAATAACACTTGGGAGCTAATCGATAAACCTGCTGGAGCTAGGTTAGTCAGTTGTTAGTGGATTTTCAAGGTTAAGTAAGGAATCGAAAGAGTGATGTCAAAGTGGTTTAAGGCAAGGTTGGTTGCTAGGGGGTTCACTCAGAAAGAAGGTGACAACTTCAATGATGTGTTCTAATCTGTTGTAAAGCATAGATCCATTAGAAGTTTGTTAGTCATGGTGGCAAAGTTTGACCTAGAACTTGAACAAATGGATGTAAAGATAACCTTCTTATATGGTGGTCTATATGAAACAATCCCTATGAGGCAACCTGAAGGGTATGCAGAAAAGAGAAAATAATATTATGAGTGTAAGTTGAATTGGTTTCTGTATGGCGTGAAACAATCTCCTCGAAAATGGAATAGGAGATTCGACAAGTTCATGGCACACATATGTTTCACTATGAGCCAATTCGACCTTTGTGTTTACTTCAAATTTCAACCTATGAGCAAAGTTATGTGGATAACATCCTCATAGCAAGAAACAATGTCGAGGATGTATTAAAGGTGAAAGTTGAACTCGATAAAGAGTTCAATATGAAGGATCTATGAGCTTCTTCTAGGATTCTTGGGATTGACATATGGAGAGACAGAAAGCAATCGAAATCATGTTTATCTCAAGAAACATACCTGAAGATGATTCTCGAAAATTTTGGTATGTCGAATTTAAATCTTGTTCTAAAAATGACTAATCCTCAGTTCAAGCTGAGTACGACTCAAAGTCCTAGTACTGAAGTTGAAAAAGCCTATATGAATAGCATTTCATATGCTAGTATAGTAGGTTCTTTGATGTATGTTATGGTTTGTACAAGGACAAACATAACATACAGAGTGAGCCTTGTAAGAAGGTATATGACCAATCATGGGAAGGCGCACTGGCAAGCATTAAAGTGGAATATAAGGTACATAATGGGTTTCTGAGTAGAGTCTTGATTTATGGTGGAACCTGTGGTGACAATAGCAAAGTCGAAATCGAAGGATTTGTCAACTCTGATTATGCAGGTTATATGGATTCTATAAAATCTATTTTTGGATATGTGTTCACTATGTTTAACACATAATTTAGTTGGAAATCAAAACTTTAGAAGGTTGTTGCCTTATCAACCATTGGAGAGGAATATATCGACCTCATTGAAGTTGTGAAAGAAGCATTGTGGCTTAAAGGTTTTGCTAAGGCGATAAAACTTCAAGGCCGAGTTATCACTATTAAATGTGATAGTCAAAGTGAAATACACCTATCATGAGCAAACTAAGAACATCGATGTTAGGATGCATTTCTTCAGAGGGATAATCGAGTGTGAAGAAGTCCAAGTGTTGAATTTTTTTGACTGATGACAATGTTACTGATATGATCACCAAGACATTGCCAAATCGCAAGTTTTTCCACTATATGCAGATGATCGGACTGCATGATGATATCTAGTTAGTTTCTGGGTCCAGAGTTTGTTCCAAGGTGGAGATTTGTAGTTATGGGTTATAAGCTAGTGTTGTAGCAAACTCTGTTGAAGTCGAAAAGCCCTGTCGAAGTCGAATTTGTGAATTTTGTTGTTGAAGTTTGTTTGTGCATGCATAAATATGTTAGCTTATTGTTTATGTTAGCATGTTGAATTGGGCCAATTGTTTAGTATGTTAGTTGAAATATAGGGTTAAGTTTTTTTGTAAATAGCATACTAGTCACCACTTCTCCATCAATCCATGATAATCCTAATCAGAGGGAGAAAGTGGTTTGGTTGAGATTCAATTGTAAACATTGTTCACTTAATGTATAATTGAATCAAAAATCCAATTTTAACCACTTTGAAATGTCTTTCTCTTATCTTCTCTCTTTTCTTTTACTTTGTGGTTTTCTTGTTAATCAAGAAACCTATCATACTCTATTTTCTTGGGCATCGTTTCATAACATCAACAAATATACCAACTATTAGGCTAAAATATGAGGATTAAATGGTCTATAAGGGGTTTAATAACCAATCCTTTTTTACCATTTTCAAAATCTTTTTCTTGCATAAAATTAGAGTTCAGTAAGCGAAAGTGCATATGGCAGGCAGAAGAAAAATATAGTTGGTGATTTGAAAGATTATATGTTTCAATGTTTACCTAAGATACACGATTCAGTTAAAGTTCAATATAGTCGAGATGAATGAAGTTGTTTTGACAAAAAATTCAAAAATGACCATCAATAAAACTTGTTATATACCGAAGATTTACTAATTCAAAATTAAAATCTTTACAATTATAATCAAGAAATAGAATAATTAATGAAATAGGTACATCACAGACTTAAACTTATATGATAAACACTATAAGAAAGATCAAAATTTATATGACATTATATTCTAAAGATAAACGAATTCATAACATACGATATAATGTATAAATGTATAAGAGGTAGGGAGAAGAAAAATGTACACCAAATTTATAGTGGTTCGCCTTATTCATCCTCTCTAGAGCTTAGTCCACACTTAACGGTCTTCCATTATTTGCAAAGTTAATATACAAATATTTTGGTACAATAAATAATCAACAATCTGAACATTACAGGCCAACTGCATTAGCTAACACATATCTAAATTGATTTTCCCTTCTGTTGATGCATATTACTAAAACTACAAACATTAAGGTCTTCAACGATCTTGATCCATCGATCTTGCTAGACACAATAATCCTGCTCCAAGCTTTTGTTCAACAACAACCTTTACCCGATTCTATCGCTTCCTTGTGTAAGCGATTATTCTACAGACTTTCTTATCTATCTCTCTTTTAGAGCCCTGAAGGCAGGGAAGACGAAGAATACATACATTTTTGTGTGTCCGATACAGATTACACGCTCTTATGTGTATCTGATATGGCTTAAACGCATCTATGTATAGACAAAGTATACACATATTTCTATGTGTTCGGTACAAATTACACATATTTCTATGTATCTGATACGGATTAAATGCATTTCTGCATAGTTGGTGCACCACCCTTTGAACCTAGCCAGTCCAAGGGTGCCAAATGGTTGTCATACCCCAAATTTGTCCTACCTGTACATTACTTTCATTTGTACTTCCATCCACTAACCATTATTCAAAAATCCAAAAAAAAATATGTTGCTTTCAATTTCTCATTAAGTCCAGGTTTCATTCAAGGGCATCCAGACCAGAGTATGCATGATTTGAGTGTTTTGTGTCTGAGGTTTCAGTTAGGGTTTCTGTGTCAATTCCCGTTATCTGTGTGTGGATTAGGTTGTCATGCTATGTCAAGATATCAGTGCTTCATGATGAAAGAATTGTCAGAATTCAGATTATTTTTCAGATAGGGTTTTATGCAATGTGTTGAGGTCCATATGACAAGTCATTATCTTTTGATTTCAAGGCATTTGGTTCATGGTGGAAGCTTTGGTTTATTCGCAAATTTGATTCATCAGTGGTTTCATTATTTTTCAAGGCATGTTCATAATATTGTTCAAGAAAGATCAATGTGAGGATTGTGTTTCATTAAGTTTCAAATGACTTCAAGTGCAAGGATCGAGTCAAGAGTTTATGAAGATTCTAAGAGATTCGATAATTGCAAATCATATAAATTTGACTACAAGCGTATGAGGTGCAAATAAAACCTTGGAAATCCATCACCAATATTGCTACAAAAAATAATCCTTAATCCTTGTACAATATCCAAAATCCCATGCAATAGAAAAGTCAATTCTCAAAAATAGAAGTCCATTAAAATTAAAAATTATGCAAGGCCCAAGCCCATCTTACATGGTTTTACAACCAAAATTAAGAAAATTTCTAAAAATATCCATAAGCATGACACGACCCACATGATTAATAAGCCAAACACATGAAGTTCCACCAGCTACAAGCATTTACGAGCCGCATCCTGCCTTGCCAAACGTAATATGCACCACACCACACCTCCATAAGCCATAACATTGGCAAAATTCTTGCACCAAAGTTTAACACACCCAAAGTTATGCGCAATGTAACCATACCCAATACGCATAGTAGCCAACCTCATATCATGAGCCACCATCACAATACCACATCCTGCATAAACAGAACCAAACTTTACACAAGATCATACAACACGCACATAGTGAATAAGTTTGAACCACAACAGACAAAATGAAAACTTACCGCAAGCCAATGCAAAACGCAACATCATGCGACGTACAACACGTCCAAATGATTGCAACGAATCCTCTCAATTTCACCAACGGAATTTCAAGGACAAACCCCATTCTACCCTCACAAGTGCCTATATAAACACTTTCTATTCACTCTCAAATGAAGCTCTGAGCAGCCAAATCCACTATGCTAAAATCTCTCCTTAAATTCCTCTTTGACCTTTTCACAAACCTCAACTGAACAACTCGTTTACAAACCTTCACTACCCTTCTTCTTCCTCAACTGTTAATTTATTTCGTTTTTTGTTGTTGTTTGATTTGAAAAGTGGATAGTGTTGGTTTTTCAGTGAATAACGTTAGCTTGGATTACTAAGATGTGGTTTTGTTTTTAATAAACCATGCCTTGATGTCTTTGGACCGTGCTATGGTTTTAGAGAATGATGGGCTTTAAGCCCATTTGATTTCTATCACACCACCTGTGTTTACTTCATCCCTCCCCTCTCTTTTCTTTTTCTTTTTCTTCTCGTATTTTCTCCTTTTTGAGTTTATAGTTTTTTACTATTTATTTTGTAATAATTTATTTCACGTGATTTCCTTTTATCATTAGCATTTCCATGATTTAATTTCTTTCTTATTTTCGAGTTTCATTTCGATTCTGTTTTGGTCGACGAGGTCTTTAAAATCATGAATATTTCAATTTGTAGAGAATGATCCTTTGGATCATTTTTTATACCTTGGGATCGTGATAGGTTACCTTCGATTAATCGATGAAAGTTTGTGATTAAGACGAGACCGTTCTCTTTTTCTTTTCGTGTGGCACGATTCTTTGAGAATGATCTATGTATCATTTCTCTATCGTGTTTTAGCACAAACATTGTTATTGACCGGTCTCCCATAGCATGATCTTCCTCATAGATCGTGCTACGATTGCTTAGCGCTAAAGTGGACCCGATTCGAAAAGTGATCATCCGATCAATGACAATTAACAACTAACAGCTGACTTTAATTTTTGTTCATTATTCTCTTGCTTTATCTTTCTGTCAATATATCACTGTTCTTATATTATTCATATCCTTGATCATATTATTTTTCATATTATCATTGTTCATTGTTAATATTATTCATATCTTACTATCCCGAGCACTGGAGTTTGGACCTTGTACAGAAACCCTAGCAAATGAGATTTTGTCTATACTCTTTTTTATTACTTAGTTTAGGACACATTGCACACACACACGACTTCCTCTTGGGCTACTTAACAATGACCCCATTTATTTCTTGCACTCCCGTGTACTTTACATGTACCCCGCTCCCTTTCTAATGTACGCTATTTTCTTGCTCTTCTTTGATTGTGGTTTTGTTTACTAGGAGCACCCTTAGGGACTAGGGTAGACTAAACCATTTTCAAAATAGTTCTCAATTCGATGTCGAGCCCCTTTTCAAAACACCCTTGTAAGTCGATTACTTTTTAGCATCGCCATCAACCTAATGCACACACTTGAACCTTTCTTTGGTTGTGGTTTCGTTTACTATGAGCACCCTTAGGGGCTAGGATCGACCTCACCTCTTTCACAAACCCTTGGTCCAATGCCAAGTAAAGTTTTCAAATCCGATTCAATCATTTCTCAAAACTTTTTCTCAATCAAATTACAAAAGAAGAAGGTTCTGGGAGTCTCACATTCCTTGAAACTTTGAATGAATGCTCTTGAGGCACACGCCTTGGGTTGTTTTTCATTCAATCTTTCGACTTTAAAACACTTAATATTTTCGAAACCTTTTCTTAATTAAATCACGAAGGAAATGGATTCTTGGAGTCTCGCATTCCTTGAATCCTTGAATGACTGCTCTCGAGGCACACACCTTGGTTTGTTTGCCATTCAATATTTCGTTTCTAAAAAAAAACCAACAAACCGTAGTTTCACGAACTACGAACTCTCTGATTCTTCATTCTCGTCGGAATAAAGATACGTAGGCACAAGGGCCCCAATCCTTGGCGAGCTACCATTTGTTTTTTCCACCTTTTCCCGTAGGCAAAACTACTGATGCTCTGATTCTTCATTCTCGTCCGAATGAAGGTACGTAGGCACAAGGGCCCCAATCCTTGGCGAACACCCTAATAAAAATCCACATATTTCCCCCTTAGCAAACAAATCCCTTATCTCATGCCTTTTCGCATTACTCGCTTAGAAGAAAACAAATAACATTAGCTAATATTCATCATAAATCAAACAAAGAGGTTCCTGTTGAGTACAACGGGCGTGAGGAGTACTAATACATTCCCTTTGCGTAATCGACTCCCGAACCTAGAATTTGGTTGCAATGACCATGTTCTTATCTCTTAAAGGTTTTCTCGATATTTTCCTATTCCTTCATTGGAATGAATAACGTTCGGTGGCGACTTTGTTCGAACCATTTTTCCGCGTCCCATCATGAAGGTCGTATCATTTTTCAAGTTGCGGCAACGATGCAACCCAAAAACGTCCACCTCGATATAATCCAAGCCTCTGGGGCAGGGACGAGGATCATACCCTTGGTCGAGGAACAGTCCTCTGTGACGCGGAGCGCAATACAAAGGTAAGACAACATATAGCCTATTCCGAGCCCTACCGTGGGAAGCACAAACAATATGCTCAATACAATGCAAAATTAATATGCCACTACAATGAATGCTAACCACAATAGATAAATATAACAAACAAAAATAATAGTTAATGACAGTCGATGTGCTAAGCAGTAAATCACAAAAACCATTGTCAAGATAGTGCGAAGAGCACATCAGGTAGTTCGATGTAATAAGGCACCTTTTTCCCTCGTAAAGGAAAGCAATCAGCGTTTTTATACCCAAAACAAATAGGAATTCACAACGGTGAACACTGGAGTTGCTCTTGTGGTAGGAAAACTTTAAATTACAGGGGTAATAGGTAAACCCTAGCGTTACGAAAATTCTCAAGCAACCAACAGCTGTGGCATAATGACAATAATAAAATGAAGCCAAGTGTATGACTTTCAGCTAAGCAATGCATAAATCATTTAGGTAAATTACTTTTATAAATAACGTTACACTTAAGACATAAATCTTAGGAAATGTTGTAGGTAAATAATAATAAAAAAATAAGAGGCAATTAATTGTAACATCCGGAGTTGAGGTACCAGGGTCACCATCTGAAGTTCCCTCAGGTGGTAGCTAGGAACGAGTTCAGCGCCTTAACGAAAATTATGGTTGTGGGACAAACCCTTCTCATTTTCTCCACAACTTGATCATATACCCCGTACAAGGTCTGCATTGTCCGTTAAAGGTAGTCACAAACCGTTACCTTTAAGCTGACAACATTATCTTCCAGAGTCTTCAGGGCCTTACCACGAGCCTCCGACTCCCAAAGAAGAGTTTTCTGGTAGTCTTCCACCTGATGGGTCTTCATAGTAACAACATTAAAAGCATCATTATGATGCTTATCATCTACCTTAAGAGCCATCTCTAGCTCAGTTATTCGAGCAACCAGAGTAGAAGGGGAGCCATAGGTCTTCACCTCCTCTCACAAATACTCAGGAAGCCCGACCTTCTTTTGTATCTCATCTAGATCCTACTGAAAAGAGAAGCACTTTTGCTTAATAGCCTCACACTTCCCTTTCCAAGTGTCCCTTTCCTTATAGGGATTGCCGGCAGCCAAGACATCTCCTCGGCCAGCAGCAACCAGTGAAAGCATGGAAGAAGCCTGATACATGGTACAACTGATCTCAGAGATGAGTCGCATCTTCTCCGCCTCAGAGAGGTTTTAAACATAAGCCAGATCCTTTAACAACACATGCACAACAACTTATTTAGGAGTGCTAGCAACGAGTGAGGAAAAAATAGTAGGCATTTGCATGATGGGGCTCATCTCCCCTGAAGCATCGTCCCCATAAAGATTATTCTATTTTGAAAACCCCTCTTCCCCGGGGGAAGTGTTGGTATTCTTCCCGACCCCTATTTGTCAAAATTGGAGACGCAGACACTTTCTCCACACTTGAAGTGGCAATAACAGTACCAAGTTTGTCGACTTAGGAGGCAGCAATCGAGGTCTTAATGGTCGGGGTCAGATTGATGGTCGGAGCAGGATCAATAGTCTTCGGAGGAGGCAACACAATATAAATTCCTGAGCACTTGCAAAGTCATAGAGCATCTGCAAGTTGTCCCTGTTATATGCAAAACACAACAACACATGTCAAAAAATATATACTAAAGGTCCCTGTTCTCACTGAAAATTTCCCATCTCTAATCCCAGCTAACTGCCCTCACGATGACTTAAGTTTCAATTCACCTCTTCCTCACCTCGGTGGAAGGAACCTCACTGAGGCCAAGTTCCTCTTCATAGCCGAGTTCATGAAACTAGGAGCGTAATTCCTCTTTCATCATCGACTGGTCAGGAGAAAGAGAGCCCAACTTGGTGCGGTAGAAACTAACGCCCCGATTGAAGTGATATGAAGACCAGAACTTGAGAAATGAGCTCATATAAAAATGAGAAGACTCGACATGGGAGTAACACAAAGTGAGATGAGACTTTGGCGTAATGGGCATTTCTATTAAAAAACACCCCAGAAAATCACTAAAATCCTAAGTGAAGGGTCAACCCAAGGATCGTCCGGATAAAAATTAATGAGCCTTTAGTTGCAAAAGTTATCCTGAAAGGAGTATTTCGAGTGGAACTGGTTGAAGAACAGTCTAAGGGAATGCTTCCAAGACTTATGCTCGACACACAACTTGAATACCCTCATGTTGGTCGAGGACCTCATATGAAGTTGAGAAAGGTCAACCTTTTAAGTGCTTCAAAACGGCAACCTCAAAGCCAGAGAAAGGCATACACAGTCGTATCATTGTGAACAAGCACTCATAAAGCGAGATAACACAATCGTCAAAGAAGTTGCATATCCTCTTCTCCGAGTTCACTAAAAGAACCAACCACTCTAGAGGGTCTCCTACCACGATACCATATATCTCTATTGCTGCCTTAGTATTTAGGAAGGACGGGGCACCCACTACCTTTATATCCACCTATTCGCACCTCATCGTGTTGATTGTCTCCACCATTGTCACGCCTCTCCATAATAGATGATCAACTTTAGAATATTTTCCAGGGGTGATCCGAGATGCTGTGGTCAGTCTGCTTTGGGAATCTAAGTGGGTCATCACTTCAAGATCGCTAGGTTTGCGGCTGGTGGTTCTCAGCGAAAGTTGAATAAAATTATTAGTGTGTTACCTTATCTAGTGGATAACTTGGATTTCCTCTTTAGTTAAGACGAGATGGGCATACGAGCCTCAACACAATTCACCTCTCCGCCGACAGTTGACAAAAAGGCTTATAAGGAGTCGGATGAAGAAGCTCCTTCATCCCGAAAATTCCCATATGCCCTTTCTAAAGCAGAGTCATTAGATAAAGATATCACTTCTAGATCCATACGGTTATAAGCAAGAGGAGGGAGATGAGAATCATAGATGCACCACCCCTACAGTAGAGGAAGTTTCACTATCAGAATCACTCACTAAGTTAACAGTACTATCATTTATTTTGACTAGAAAACAATAAATGCTGAAAGAAAAGCTTAAGTGAAGGAGGGTGTCTGAGTAATCGAAATTGATAAAACAAATAAAATGACGAATGCATAAACTCTAATCAAGGAATAAATTGTGGTCTGGTGAATGTTCTCCGAAATGAAAAAAGACATGTATTTGCTGAGACAGTGAATGCGGACTTGAATGCCAAGGATTACAAAAAGTTTTCCAAAACGCTTAACTCCTCATATTTATAAGCAATGACAACTGAACGACTCATATCAACCAGGGAGAAGAGTTATGAGATTAATGACTATATTTTACCTGGGGAATACACACAAACTCGAGTGCACTCATCTGCACTATAAGTCTCGCAATGTCCTAACTTGTCATGTCAACACACATGTTAGGAGAAGACGCTGAAACATTTTAATGATAGAAAGACATTTAATGCACTTGTTCCCCACCGCTTCCTCAATTGATCCCAAAATTTGAAGTTCTAGTTCCCATCAGACAGCGTCCCGAAAGCTGGCCAAAATCACTAAGGCTTCCCCAATTCACTCAATGTCCGACAAAGCCTTCGGGGCAACTGTTTTGGGTCGGCCAAAGACCAAATCCATCGTAAATTCACTCTACTTAACCCAAGGTATATAAGTCAGTTCATACAGAAAGTAAGGTACACTCTATCTAATCTCCATTTCCACTATACTCTTCTTGAATCTTAAACTAACTTGGATATTTTAGTGTTAACCATGCATGTCCATCTCGAGCCACTGTACCGGAGATCGGAGTTGCGAGTTCAAGATCCCCAATTCATCAACTATACTCAACTCTGGTTCCAGAATGGAACATCAAAATTTCAAAAAATCACCTAATTTTAAAGTTATTTCAAATAGATTTTCATAAAAATTATATTTGAAATACAATTTTTTAAAAAATTGTGATTTTAACTATGTTTTGATCTCTGATAATATATTTATGTTATAGAATGTTTAAATTAATCTTTCGATTTATAAAAAATAAATTAAAAAAAACTTTTAATATTTTAAAAAGTGTTTTCATAAAAATCTTTTTTAAAAATACAAATTTTTTTTAAAGATAAAATAAACCGGCATATTATCAATTTCAACAAATAAACTCATATATCAATCAGAGTCAAATTAGACCCTTTTAAGATTTTAAGGTGACCGGTTTTAAATTTCAAATAAAAGCTTGTATTATAAAAAACATATGGAAAAATAAAAAACGAGTGAATATAAAATAAAATGTGGAAAATATATCAAGTAAATTAGGGTAAGTGCAAATTGAAATTGAAGTATATTAATATATAAAATGAGGTATATATCATTATTTTATATATACCCCTAAGATTGATAATCTTTTGAGAGCGAATATTAACATGTCAAAATCTAATGGACCATCCTCAACACTTAAGTTATTGAAATATAGTAACTACACGGGTTAATACATATTTTCACCCCTGCTATATGGACGTGTTTTGAAAAACCCCCCTGCGAAAAAAAAAAGTTCCAAGACTGACCTTAACAAATTTTAAAAGTTTTGATTTAAACCTTTATCAGGCCACATCATCAAAAATACTTATGTGGCAATCATTTTTTTAATTTTTAATTAGAACATATTGCCACATCAATTAATTAGGACATGCAATGACTCTTTTACCCTCTTTAACAATCACTCTTTAACAATCACTCTTTAACAAAAACCCTAACCCATCATCTTCTACGTTTTCTTCTTTTTCGTTTTCTTCTCTTTCGTCTTCTTCTCATCTTCTTCTTTTTTCTTCTTTTTTCGTTTGCCCTACCCTATCCGTTTCCTTGTTTTTTCGTTTTCGTCAATGAATTCCAGCTACGATAGTCAACCATTTTCGTCTAACTCAAGCTTATCTTCCAATGGAAGAGTAACTCCCAAATGTGGCCACAATGTCTCCATGAAGATGTTTGTATCGAAATCGGTTTCAAACCCTGGGAGAGAATATTGGAAATGTAAGTTTTGGGGTAAAGGTGACGATTGCAACGCATTTCACTGGGATGATGAGTTTTTCAGCTACTCTGATGTAGAAGCAGTTCAACTGAGTGATATTACAAGCAAGATGGAAGAAATGAAGAAAAAGCTTGATGGGTTAACAAAGAAGATGAATTATGTTTTAGTTGCTTTAATTTGTATCTGTGTTCATTTCTTTCTTAGGTCATGTTGTAACTGAAGTGATTGTAACTTTGTTGTAACTTATCTGATTGTAACTGATGTGGTCCAATGTTGTAATGTTTTTCTGCGTGAATAAATTTAGTTGTTGTTTATGTTATATGATTTTATTGCTTTTATTGGAATATTGCACTGTTATATGTTAAGATAACAAGAACATAAAAGAACAAGAACATAACTAATAATTTGGATAGATAACAATTATCACATAAAGAGAATGGCACATTATGTGCTTAACAAAATAAGTCATATGTGCTTAACAGAATGGCACATTATGTTCACAAAATAAGTCAAAGTTACAAAATGGCACATTATGTGCTTAACAAAATAACAAACAAACAGAAAAATTTCAAATCCAAGTTACAAAATGGCACATTATGTGCTTAACTACTGAGTCATGCGTCTAGCAATATCCTTCCACTTATTCTTTGATGTACTCCCACCAGTTTCATCATCAAAAACTAATGGCACATCAGGTGTTGATCCAGGCCCACCATGTCTTTTGGAATTCCTTACTTCTTTCAACCTTTCACGGCACCTCTTTCTTGATGGCTTCTTACTTGTAACTTTTTTCTTAGCAGAAGGTTTTGTGACATTGATAGCAGCAGGTAGTGTATCTGTTATAGCAGCAGGTTGTGTTTCTGAAACTTGTGTAGCAGCAGGTTGTGAAACTTGTGTAGCAGCAGGTTGTGAATCTTGTGTAGCAGCAGGGTGTGAATCTTGTGTAGCAACAGGGTGTGAATCATTTGGTTTAGGTGTGGGATTAATAAGTTGTGACTGTTATTCTTCATAAAGACTCATCATTTCATTCAGCAATGCATCTAACTCTGGGTCATCAACATTTCCATCAGCTTGTGCAGTAGATGTTTGTGGTGCATCAGGCTTTGTAGAGGCTTTGGTCCTTGGTGTCTTTCTCTGCATAATGCAGAAACATATATAAGAACACATATTAGATCAACATATAATTCAGAAACATTACATGATACACCTTACCTTTCTCTTCGGTGCATTAGGATCTTGTTCCTTAGCTTGACACTTACTTGAATTGTGGCCAAATTTGTCACACTTTGTGAATCTATATGATACACCTACCCTCCTCATCCTTGAACCAGTCTCATCCAGCTCTCTAAACTTCAGTTTCTTAGGCCTTCCAGGGCCCTTCTTGTATTGTGGTGGCAACAAGTTTTCAGCATCCACAGTAGGCCACATGTCCATACCATTGATTAGACTGACATTGTTTTCATAGCATGTCTTGTAAGCTTCCCTCATATAGCAAGGGTCAACATATTTCTCAGGATCTAAATTCTGATATTGCAATGCAGAAACCGTATGCCTACAAGGTATGCCTACAAGATCCCAAAAGCAACAAGTGTAGGTTTTTTTCCCTACATCAACAACAAACTGCAACCCATTATATGGGTGGTGGACTTGCCACAAATCGCCCATACTCCATGTAGGCAGCCATTCTCCACTTAATAGTGTTTCCTTATCTAGCCTTTTCCTAGGATTAGGCATCACATTGTGCTTCCACTTATCAAGCTTGACTATACTATTAGCAATCCTATTCATTAAATAGTTTCTAATCCATTCTACCATAGTGAGTATTGGCTTATCCCTAGCTTGTAAAATGGTACTATTAAAAGATTCACTTAATTTATTCATCAAAACATCACACTTAGGGTAGAATAAAAATGAATGCTTACACCACAATTTTGTTGGCACTCCCATTAACCAATCCCATGCTTTCTTATCAAGTTGTTTAAGCTCATTCATCTTCTTCTCCCAAGCCTGGAAGTATGTTGCTTTTGCAGCCCCCATTAAAAGGTCCTTAATGGGAGCTCCACCACCAAATTTCTTCTTGAAGTTTGCATACAAGTGTCTCAGGCAAACCCTGTGTTCAATTTGCTCAAACATCTCCTCAAAGACACTAACAAGACCCTAAAACCAGAAGCACACAAACAACAAAACAATATAACATTAGTTTGAATCTATAAACATATAAACTTCATAAAAATGCATAACATATCACACCATGTACCTTTTATTGGTCTGAAATAAAAACATACTTTCTTTCCTCTCCAATGTCTTCCATAAGCAATTGCATAAACCATCTCCAACTTTCCTTTGTCTCAATCTCCACCACACCAAATGCCAAAGGATAATATTGGTCATTTGGGTCCCTTGCTACAGCAATTAATAACTGTCCTCCATATTGTGTCTTAAGATGACATCCATCTACCCCTATAAAGGGTCTACAACCCTTGGTAAACCCTTTCTTGCTTCCATCAAAACAGAAATAAAATCTCCCAAATCTTGGTGGTAGTGTTGGATGTGGTCTCTCAGTACTTATCTTGACTGTATTCCCAGCACAGTGGTTTCTCAACTCAGCTGCATAACTCCATAACATATTATATTGTTCCTTTGCATCTCCTTCAATTATTTCCTCTGCCATACATCTATCTCTCCTTCAATTATTCCTTTGCTACACAAGGCTAAAAAACCACATTTGCCCTTGCACTCAACCCTAACCCTATAACTCTCATTCTTAACAAAAGTTAACTCCCTACCATTTAAAACTGACCATTCTCTAATAGCATCTTTAAATTCAGAAAGAGATTTGAACTCCATACCTAATTTGATTTGAAAGTCTTTGTTAAGCAGCTCTGATCTGAACTTCTCATACTTTGGCTTAGTAGGTTTGTCATCCATGTCACTTTCATCAGCATCTGAACTATTAAGTTCCTCACTAGCATAATCCACATCTTCACAGTTTGTTGCATTCCTCTGTGAACAGGATCCTAAGACCCTTTTGGGCACCAAAAGATTCAGCTTATTTACCTTGCTCCTTGATTTCATCTTCTTTGGATCCTTGGATACACAAAGCTTGACTCTCAGTGATTTTCCATTGACATCCACCTTATTCCCACTAGCTGGATAATCTACCTGCACTTGTTCAAATTCTTCCTCTTCTACTTCACATGCTCTTTCCTCTTCACTGTCATCGAAACATTGTCCAACATCAACATCAGAATCAGTGTTATCATCTTCACTAGAAGTTATGAAGTCATCCACATCAGGATGAAGCACCTTGGTCATCATGTCTTTTACACCATGCTCTACCCATAGATGGCCATCAACCTTACAAGACATGCAATGCTTTGCAATTTCTACAGCTTGTGCATCATCAACAACATTTGTAAAACCTTCGTCCATATGAGGAATCTTTCTCCAAAGCCTAAAACCTTCATATCCCCAATCTTTAACCAGACTAACAGCTTCAAAAAAGCTCCATTTATCTTCGTCTAGCCCTTCAACAATTGTCTCCCTACCCCCTCTATAGTACGTATGACTGTCTTGAACAAAATTTCCCCCATGGTGAAATATTAAACTAAACACGCCCATATCTGCAGAATACAAAGAATAAACCGTACATATTGTTAGAAAGATACTCACTTGGGACCATATTATTGTACTTGGATGAGAATAGAAACTTTGAGAATAGTACGTACCTTTCAAAATAAAACTTTTGGAGGTTTTGTTACAAGAACTCTTTCGGATGTTGGAATGCAAACGATATGACTTCTGCAGTTGACTTACGAACGAAATTGAAGAACCTTAAGGAAGATGAAGATGAAGAACCGTATTAGTTAGGGTTTGAAATGAGACCTTTCCCAAATGTCCAAGAAATCTGGATATTTTTTTAAGAAAAGTGCTGAGGGTAAAAGAGTCATTGCATGTCCTAATTAATTGATGTGGCAATATGTTCCAATTAAAAATTAAAAAAATGATTGCCACATAAGTATTTTTGATGATGTGGCCTGATAAAGGTTTAAATCAAAACTTTTAAAATTTGTTAAGGTCAGTCTTGCAACTTTTTTTTTCGCAGGGGGGTTTTTCAAAACACGCCCATATGGCAGGGGTGAAAATAGGTATTAACCCTTATATTATATATACCCCTAAGATTGATAATCTTTTAAGAGCGAATATTAACTGTCGCTCCCAGGATTTTCATCCAGGTACAAACGCGAGAGCGGCGCGGAAAAAACAGAGTCGTCAGCCGTGTAAATTTATCCCAAGAGAGGGAAAGGGAACACCGCATAAACCTGAGGAAGAGGGAAAGGAATGGTCATCGCAACCATAGCCTGGGTTCGGGAGTCGGTTACGCGAGGGGAAGGTGCTAGCACCCCACGCGTCCATCGTACTCGATGGGATCCACGCTTGTTGTCTATTCTAAGGGTGAGTCATACTATCATCTAGGCCTGTACTAAACGGGGAGGGAAAGACAAAGACCGAATCGGTAGGACGTCAACGTCCTAGGCCTACGTACCGCCCTTGTGCAATGGGGAATTCAGAGTCAACGTAGTTCGGACCGAGTTCTTTTTGTGTTTTTTATGAGCAACGCTAAGTTCGCGTCCGACAGTTAGGGTCGATGCCTGTTTGCGACTCAGACGGAAGGTAACGTGCCCTTTTTGAAAATAGCCTTTAAGTTTGGAAATCCTGAAGGACAAAAAAAGGTTTGAAGTTTGTTTGTGTTTTTTAGGACAGAAGTGGCTTAAGTTAGTTCCTAAGTTGCATTGCACCAAAGTCTAGGGCACAGGGGCGAATACTTAACGCATCGTCCCAAGACAGGACGCTCGCTAAGCACTCTAGAAAGATGAGAGGAAGCCCCTCATTTCTCATTCCCCATGCTTAAGGCTCGTGCGTAATACACCTTATTCTTATTAAGTGTTTTAAAGAAATTTGAGATGAGAAGAGAGAAGACACAAGGGTAACTCTAGGGGAGACTATGAGTCTTAAAGTTATCATGCATGGGTGACCTACGGTTAGTGAGGTTTGAAGACAACCTAAATCCTAAAGGAAGAAGATGAGGGAAGGAAAAAGTAAGGGTGACCATGGATACTTATCCATACCCTTAAAGAACTTACCTTAGTCCCTGCATAAGAGGTTAGTGAGAAACAGGCACAAGTAAGAGAAATGAAAATCACACAATAGCAAACAAAAGTGATTATCATCCAAACATGAATCAAAGAAACAAAGAACAGCCCTAAAGCAAATGGCACAAGTGCCTTTTCAAACAGATAATCACACAAGGTCAAAGATGCGTCTGCAAGAAAATCTCAAGTGAAAACAAATCAGATAATTAGAAAAATGACTCCTAAAATTCCCAAATTAAACATTAAGGTTACTCAACCAGAGGCAAACAACATTTCAAAATTCCCTGCAAAAAATCAAGATATTAGTCATTCAAATAATTAGGTAGAGCTCAGGTGGGAATTAGGGTTCAATGTGCTAAAGGGAAGGACCTAAATGCAATATGAAATAAATTTAAAAATGAAAGAAAAATATTTTTAAGCACTTTAGAATGTTAATGAATGGATACAAAAGGAACGGATCAAAAATATTTCATAGAGGCAGAGAAATAAAACAAAGAAATTTGAGTATGCATGAGATGTGTGATGCAAAAAGAAATTGAATTAAACAATTAATTTAATTGATGAAAAATAAAATAAAATAAAAATAAAATTTGTAACAATTTTATAAAGATGATAAAAATGAAGTATGAATTTTATGGGAATTTTAAAATGCAAGAATGTATTAAAAAAAAATAAAAATGAAAACGTAATAATAAAAAATAAAAATGAGAAAATAGTATGGGGGGTGGGGGGGGGGGGTGCGAACAGTAAGGATTTTATGTTGAAAATGAGATTGGGCTGGTGATGGGGGGTGTGAGTAGCGAAGCCCGCCCACTAAATGATCAGAAAAAAAAGAAAAATGAGGAGGGCTTACCGTGTTCGTGCCATGTGCAGGGCGCGTGGGTTTTTTAAATTGCTGGCATGTTAGCAGCCGTACGATTCATCAAACGATCATGGTCAAGTCAATAAAAACAAAAGTAATCAAAACAAAATGATCTGATTGGACGAACACACTAACTACCGTGAGGTAATGAACACCAAATCATGAAACAAAAATCAGAAAAAAAATAAAAAGAAAACACATGGCACGATCTAGACCGTGCGATCAGAAAAATGGACGGCTGAGGGTCATCTTCCTCGCCAAAAACCCTAGCTGGCCGGAAACTCCCCAGGTCGCCGGAGCCCTAGCTCCGGCCGCCTCCCACCACCACCTGCAACTCCAAACTCGCCCAGAAATCCTCGACCCTTATACCATTTGAACCGGAATTCCACGAGGATTCTAAATCTCTCCTCCAAAATCACAAATAATTAACACATAATACAAATAGAAGGGATTAGTGTTAGGGAAAAAAAATTCAAATCAACATTACAAGCAATATACGCATCCAATCACCAAACCAATCATACCAGTATGATCAGTGACAACAACACAACAATATTTACGTAAAAAAAAAGAGTTTCATGAGCACACAAAAAATCATCCACCTGAGATGGCACAGCTCCAATCCTTGCTTTTGGCTGCGAATGGAGGTTGATTTCTACTCTGTGGATCCCCAGGAAGAGATTTGTGGAAGTACTTTTGGCAAAGACCTTGTGGATCGTGAGTTTTGATGAAAAAGAGCCTTAGGGTTCAAGCTTGGATTCCTCTCCAAAATCACGTGTATGAACCCTAACCAGTGCATGATTGAGCTTATATAGACTAGGGTTTTCTACTGAATATGAATTGGGCTTGGGTAATCCATTGTTTAATGATTTTTTACTTATTTTGGAATTTGGCATTATGTTGAATAAGTGGAAAATACACCCCTTCCATGCACTTAAATTCATAATGGATCACTTGCATCTGAATTGCTAATCACACCACATTTAACTTGGGCCTTGAGAACAGTTGATTCATGAGTTTTTCAACATTTTGGCAATTTTGAATAATGGGAAGAAAGTGAATAATAAACCATGGAATCTCTTCATTCTTGGGCCCAAAATAATCCTCAAGGAACATCTTTTAATATTGGAATGTGGCATGAAGCAATGGAATTGGTTATAGGTCACTATGCCCAAAGTTGTGAAAATGGGATCATGAGAAACCCTAAAAACCACTTTGCCTTCTTTTGATCATAACTGGAGTTTCACAATTGATATGGAGACCCACTAGTACTTGTTGGAAAGAGGAGAAAAAGATCTTCAACTTTCATGTTGGAGAAAAATTCATTTGAAGATTTCATGATGATGAAAAGTCAAGTTGAATGCAGTGCAGGAACTTGCCCAAAAAGGAAACTTTTCATTATAGGTCACTTTCCAAATTTAGAAACTTTGCACCAACTCCTGATTCCTGATACATATGTATGAAATTTGACCCCTGGAGACCATATGAGGGTGTGAGACCTTAAAATCCCTTAAGAGAACCTCAAACTTTCACAGTTGACTTTTCTCCTTTCACTGTTGACCTTTCCCCAAATTCAACTGATTCCCAGTCCATTGGCCAATTGAACCTCTTCTGAACCAAACTGATGGTTAATCTTCCATCCCTAGATACTTAGGGACCCAATGAATACCATGGAATCAAGTCTTACCCAAAAAATCAGAAATAAACTGACTTTATAGCAAACCCTAGTTTTGGTACCCCCAGTCTATGATGAAATAACACAGTCTCCAAATCCAAATTCCTCTGAATATGATGTGTATCCTCTTCAACAAAGATAAGATATGCCATTTGATGATGATAAAAACCCAAGGATCTCGCCCATTGGAGCAATAAACCCAAGAATTTCAAAACCCTAATTCATGCACTGGTTAGGAGAGAGTGATCCACTTGAGATCCCTTGCCTCCTGTGAACTCTTGATGATGTAGTAGACCAGATAGGACTTTCCTGAACTGCCTCAGGCACCTTGACCCCATGCTAATGATATGCATACATGATAATGCAAAAAATGAAATGAAACATAAGCCAGTTAGTAATAATGTAAGGAGGGCAAATTTTAGGGTGCAACAGCTGCTCCTATTCAATCAACTTGGTCCTGAGGGTATGATAGCGATGGCTTTCAGACAATCGGGATACACGGAGATTGAATACCAAAGAACCCGGAAATTTGCAATCAACAAAGGAGGGATGAATCCACTGGGGAACAAGTAATAAATGTTGCACTTGTCACGACACGTACGAGTGTTGGAAACCAAGGTATTGGAAATTCATAAACGAGTGTTAACTATGCTGGGGATAAACACTGACGGGTGTCAAGGGATCAAATACGGACGGGTATCAAAAAGGTACACGGACGAGTGTAAAGGTTTCAATACGAACGGGTATCAAAAAGGTACACGGACGGGTATGAAAGGTTCAATACGGACGGGTATCGGAAAGGTACACGGACGGGTGTAAAAAGGTTTCAATACGGACGGGTATCAAAAGGGGTACACGGACGGGTGTAAAAAAGGTTCAATACGGACGGGTATCGGAAAGGTACACGGACGGGTGTAAAAAGGTTTCAATACGGACGGGTATCAAAAGGGGTACACGGACGGGTGTAAAAAGGTTTCAATACGGACGGGTATCAAAAGGGGTACACGGACGGGTGTAAAAAGGTTCAATACGGACGGGTATCGGAAAGGTACACGGACGGGTGTAAAAAGGTTCAATACGGACGGGTATCAGAAAGGTACACGGTCGGGTGTAAAAGGTTCAATACGGACGGGTATCGAAAAGGTACACGGACGGGTGTAAAAAGGTTTAATACGGACGGGTATCGGAAAGGTACACGGACGGGTGTAAAAGGTTCAATACGGACGGGTATCGGAAAGGTACACGGACGGGTGTAAAAGGTTCAATACGGACGGGTATCAAAAAGGTACACGGACGGGTGAAAAGTTGTAAAGCAAATTTTACCGAGGATTAATCTCGCTGGGGAATGGATAAGTCTAAATAAAAGACTCTGTCGGGGAACACAAATATGAGGAATGCGCCCCTCCAAAAATCTCCTGAGTTATGCCATCTCCGCTGGCAAAGAAAGCATCAAACCTGGCTTATGCTTCGAATGCAAATGTTTGAATTTTACCGTAATGCTCCACACGAAGTGGAAATGCTACGCGCTTGAGGATGCGATGCAAGTGCTTATGTTATGCAAAAGGGCCCCTCCAGCAAAATAAATGCTGGAGAGAAAGGACCAATTCAGTTGGGGATGACAAAAAATAAATTGTCCTCTGAACCCAAGAATTCTGCTAACACTGACTGACTCTTTGGATCAGCAAACTCTGCTGGGGATGAAGTCCCAAATGAACATTCGCTCTACTGGGGATTATACATAACTCTTTGAAAAAGGAGGCCACGGCCTGATTCAGGAGAGTGTTAAATATCACTTGGATTTAAAACCTGCTGGGGATGTCGACCACCGTTGAACAAACCACCGAACTCTGCTTGGGGATATTGCTGAACTTAGCCTGCTGATGGGGGAGAAGGAGCACCTTGACTTTGTGGGGAAATAACGTCTTGACCTGGAGAAGATACCTCCTAAGTCTCCTGCTGGGGAAGGTCTGCTCTGCTGAGGAAAGTGCAATCTCAATGCTGGGGAGTACGATCCTGTTACCCTGCAAGTCAAACAACAAAATAGAATATGCCACAACATGACTATTACCGTTAATGCCTAAATAATTTCTCCTGCTTTTCATCATGCTCTGCAAAGCTCGAAGTTTTATATGCAATGTTTATCAAAAATATCGGACGTTTTTGCAAACAAAACAGTAACAGTAAAACAAACAATAGAAAGCTCTTTGAGTGAAATGAATATTTTATTGAGAAAAGTGGCCTGTAAATAGGCATTTACAATTGGAAGGAATTCCTAGAAAGAGGTAATTGCGCACAAAGTAAAAGAAAAAATACAAATGTCGGCAATGCGGGAACAGATATCCACCATGATTCGACTCAGCTATGACTCATATGTCCTGCTTATCCACAAAATATCTTGACTTCTGAATAGACTGACTGTACTGATTCCTCCCTTTCAGAATTTCTGAGTACCGAGAGCGTTCACAGATCGAATGCAGACCATAGCCTTTCGCTTATAAATCCCTAACTTTTGCCTGGATCGCCCTTTTCGGGTTTTCAATCCACCGGGATACCCATTTTTACCAAAGTCGCCTTTTCAGGTTTTCAACTTTGCGGGTTTACACATTTCTTTTTTACATTTTATCCCTAACTTTTGCCCGAACCTTTTCCTTTTTATGGTTCGCCGGGATGCCCCTTTTTTGCCTGGACTTTCTTTTTATGTCCAGCGGGTCTCTTTTATGTGAAGTATTTTTTTACTACGTCTGCGTTCACAGGGGATGTAAAGTCTTCACCATCCATAGTTGAAAGTAGTAAGGCTCCACCAGAGAAAACCTTTCTGACTACATACGGCCCTTCGTAGTTTGGAGTCCATTTGCCCCTGTGATCTGTCTGAGGAGGAAGGATCCTTTTCAAAACCAATTCACCTGTCTAAAAATTCCAAGGACGCACTTTCTGATCAAAGGCGTGCTTCATCCTACTCTGATACAAACGACCATGTGCGATGGCTGCCAATCTCTTTTCTTCAATAAGGTTCAACTGATCTAACCTGGAACGCACCCATTCAGCTTCATCAAGCTTCACATCTGCCAGAACTCTCAAAGACGGAATCTCGGCCTCTAAGGGTAAGACTACTTCCATACCATATACCAATGAGAAAGGGGTTGCCCTAGTTGACGTACGCACCGAAGTACGATAACCATGTAGGGCGTAAGGTAACATCTCATGCCATTCCTTATATGTTACCACCATCTTCTGCACAATCTTCTTGATATTCTTATTTTCCGCCTCAACAGCCCCATTCATCTTTGGATGATACGGAGAAGAATTATGATGCTCGATCTTAAAACTCTGACATAGTTCCTTCATCATCTTGTTGTTCAAATTCGAGCCATTATCAGTAATGATTCTCTCCAGGACCCCATAACGACAGATGATGTCCTTCTTTATAAACTGGGCTACCACTTGCTTGGTGACGTTGGCGTACGAGGCTGCCTCCACCCACTTTGTGAAATAGTCAATGGCAACCAAAATGAAACGATGCCCATTGGAAGCAGTAGGCTCAATCTTTCCAATCATATCTATACCCCACATCGCAAACGGCCAAGGAGATGACAACACATTTAGAGTCGTAGGCGGTACGTGCATCTTATCTGCATAAATCTGGCATTTATGACACTTCCGAGCGTACTTGAAACAATCAGACTCCATAGTCATCCAATAATATCCTGCTCTTAACAGCTTTTTAGCCATGGTGTGTCCACTGGAATGAGTACCAAAAGAACCCTCGTGAACTTCCTCCATCAATGAGCTTGCCTCGTGTTCATCAACACAACGTAGCAAGACCATATCGAAGTTCCTCTTATATAACACACCATCCTTGTTCAGAAAGAAGTTCCCTGCCAACCTTCTCAGAGTCTTCTTATCTTTGGTGGAGGCACCCTCTGGATACTCCTGTCTCTTTAGAAAAACCTTAATATCATGATACCACGGTTTACCATCAGACACATCTTCAATTGCAAACACAAAAGCCGGTCTGTCCAAACGCATGATTTTAATCGAAGGTGTTTCATTCCAACGGTTCACCTTATACATGGATGCCAATGTCGCCAACGCATCAGCCATCTGATTCTCAGCTCTAGGCACATGATGAAAACCCACCTTATCAAAGAAAGGTAACAACCTTCTGGCATAGTTGTTATAAGGTACCAAATTTGCCTGACGAGTCTCCCATTCTCCTGTAATCTGATTAACCACTAACGCGGAATCACCATAGACATCGAGGTTCTTAATTCTCAAGTCAATTGCTTCTTCTAACCCCATGATGCATGCTTCATACTCTGCCTCATTGTTGGTACACACGAATGCTAACCGGGCAGTGAAAGGTATATGAGAACCCTTCGGAGTTATAATGATTGCCCCAATTCCGTTACCATATGAGTTAACAGCCCCATCAAAGATCATCTTCCACTGAGACCCAATCTCTAGTCCTTCGTCAGACAGAGGCTCTTCACAATCCTTCATTTTCAGAAACATAACATGCTCGTCTGGAAACTCAAACTTCATAGGCTGATAATCTTCGACCGACTGTTCGGCAAGATATTCTGACAGAACACTTCCCTTAATGGCCTTCTGAGAAACATACTGAATATCGTACTCTGTCAAAACCATCTGCCAATGGGCTATCCTTCCAGAAAGCACCTGCTTCTCAAACACGTACTTAATCGGATCCATCTTCGAAATCAACAAGGTTGTGTGATTTAACATATACTGCCTTAGGCGCTTGGCTGCCCAGGCGAGTGCACAACATGTTTTTTCCAGCATAGAGTATCTTGATTCGCAATCAGTGAACTTCTTACTCAGGTAGTAAACGGCGTGCTCTTTCTTACCCGTCTCGTCGTGTTGACCGAGCACACAACCCATCGAATTCTCAAGAACCGTAAGGTACATAATCAACGGTCTCCCAGACACCGGTGGCATAAGGACTGGAGGTTCCTGCAAATACGTCTTTATTCTTTCAAACGCTTCTCGACAATTTTCATTCCACCTGACCTCTTGGTCCTTTCTTAACAACTTGAAAATTGGTTCACACGTAGCCGTCAGATGAGAGATGAACCTGGCAATGTAATTCAACCTCCCCAAAAAACCACGAACCTCTTTCTCTGTTCTTGGCTCAGGCATCTCCTGTATGGCTCTTATCTTTGCAGGATCAACCTCTATACCTCTTTCACTAACAATGAATCCCAGCAATTTACCAGACCTCACGCCGAAAGTGCACTTGTTCGGATTCAATCTTAACCTGAACTTCCTCAACCTTTCAAACAGCTTCTGGAGGTTTACCAAGTGTTCTTCCTCTGTCTGTGACTTTGCAATCATGTCATCAATATAGACTTCAATCTCCTTGTGAATCATATCATGAAAGAGAGTCACCATCGCCCGCTGATAGGTTGCCCCAGCATTCTTCAATCCAAAGGGCATTACCTTGTAGTAAAATGTTCCCCACGGTGTTATGAAAGTAGTCTTCTCCATGTCCTCTGGGGCCATTTTGATTTGGTTATACTCAGAGAAGCCATCCATGAAGGAAAACACAGAATATTGAGCGGTATTGTCCACTAACACATCAATGTAGGGGAGCGGGAAATCATCCTTCGGGCTCGCCCTATTCAAATCTCGGTAATCAACACACATCCTGACCTTCCCATCCTTCTTAGGTATAGGTACAATATTAGCAACCCACGGAGGATAATTTGTCACAGCAAGAAATCCGGCGTCCAACTGTTTTTGAACCTCTTCCTTGATCTTGACAGCCATATCTGGTTTCGTCCTTCTCAATTTCTGCTTGACTGGAGTACAACCCTCTTTAAGCGGCAGTCTGTGTGAAACAATGTCGGTATCAAGTCCGGGCATGTCTTGGTAAGACCAGGCGAAGATATCCACATACTCTCGAAGTAACTCAACCAATCTTCCCTTAACAGTGTCTTCCAGGGCAGCCCCAACCTTTACCTCTCGTTTAACATCCTCGGTTCCCAGATTAACAGTCTCAACTTCCTCCTGATGAGGTAGAATAACCCTCTCCTCTTGTTTCAGTAGCCTGGCTAATTCTTCTGGTAAGTCACAGTTTTTGTCAGTCTCTTCTTCGGCCTGATAGATGGGATTGTCGAAGTCATATCGAGCCATAGCTAAGTCATGGGTGGAATCTGAACAAAGGAACCTGCATGATGGATGTTTTATGTTCATTATGAGTGCAACAAACAAGAAAACACATTGCCATTTTGATGTGGGTTAATGCAAAAAGTAAAAATAGGAAGACAGGGATCAAAATATTTGAATGAAAAAACATCCTTTATTGATGATAAAAATAGCAAATAAAACATCCAAGCCCTACAAACAAATATCACTACGCCTTGGGCAGAGCGCAGGACTCAACATAACAGGAAACAAAAGTAAATTACTCCGGGCGCGTCACTTGGATAACTTTTTCGGAGGACCAGTTGCCTAAACTCTGACCAGGAATGTAGGGACGGATCCATTCATCCATGTCACAATCATTATCTCCTTCATCCTCAATAGCATTGACTCTGTCGAAGAAAACACCGGCACTGGTGAAACGGACTGGACCATAGAACTTGGGAGGCTCTTCAGAACGCCTAGGTGGCTTGTAACCCAGTCCATGAGTATCTTGCTTCCTTTGAACATCAATAACACTGCCCTACTTCTGAGAACCACCAGCTTCAACTATAGCACGCGCCTCTTTGAAAGAGGACATTGGAACTTCTGGTTGTATGACGACTTCAGGTTGGGCAACCGCCTCAGGCTGAGTGACTGCCTTTGGGGGTTCCTGGGGAATCTTCACAGCTTCAAAGGCTTGGCACAAAGTTTCCTGTATCTCACCATCTACCTCTACATACTCGAAGGTCGACAGGTGACTCACCATAATATCTTCTTCACCACAAACAGTCACAACGTGGCCATCCACCATATACTTCAACTTCTGGTGTAGCGTAGAAGTTACTGCCCCAGCACCATGGATCCAAGGGAGACCCAGCAAACAACTATAGGCAGGCTGAATATCCATTATGTAAAAGGTGGTGTTGAAAATCTCAGGACCCACCTTGATCGACAACACTAACTCTCCAAAAACTGACCTCTTTGAGCCATCAAAAGCACGTACCACCAAGTCACTTGGTGTACAAATCAACCCACAAGGATCCAGTTTCATCAGAGCCTTCTTCGGTAGTACATTCAAAGACGACCCAGTATCAACTAACACATGCGACATTAAAGAACCACGGCATTCCACTAAAATATGCAGAGCGTTGTTGTGATTCCTCCCAGCCGGAGTCAGATCTAAATTGGTGAAACCAAAACCATTACCAGCATTCACATGAGCCACAACCCCTTCTAACTGGTTGACAGATATCTCATGTGGTACATAAGCCATATTCAGAATCTTCAGCAATGCATTTCGGTGTGCCTCGGAGCACAACAGTAAGGATAGGATGGAAATCTTCGATGGAGTTTGGTGGAGTTGGTCAACAATCTTGTAATCACTTTTTCTGATCAACCTCATAAACTCTTCTACATCTTCTAAGAAAGTATCCCCACCTGGCTTTGTCGTAGAATTATTAGCTTCCTGCCTCTGTACAGACTCATCCATCATCTGTTTACCTTTGTCTTGTCTTGAACTGCTAGCTTGATTCTCGGAGGGAGTAGAGACTCTACCACTCCTAGTGATAGCCCCTGCTCAACAAGATTTTCCACCCCTGTGTTCACAGCAGATGTCTCTTCCAATTCCAGCTTCTTACCATTAACAAACACCTCGGCCCCATAATTCCATGGGATGGCCTTGGTACTCTCATACGGAACTGGTCCGGGAACAGTGATAGTGACCGGCGCTGGTCTCGCCGGCGCTGATATAGTTATCGTCTTGAATGGAATTGTTATCGTGGCAACATCGATCTCTCTGTCAGTAATAATATTCTGCTTACAGCCCCTGTCAAACTGTAACACCCCTTCGCTGATCATTTTCTAAATGCCTACTTTCAATAAATCACAACCGCCTGGCTGCGACACACACTTTACACAACCTTCACCACAACCGGGAAATACCCCTCCCTTCAACAGTCTTTTCTTCACCACACCCAAGGGAGTTTGGATTTCGTTCACATCTGAAATCAAACTCAAGTCTTCACAGTCTTTAATAATAACATTGATCTTCGGCCCACCGTGATTCGGCATCGGGTTCTGATTCACATTAGGAACATCGTTGGAGAAATTGATGGCTTTAGAATCCACTAAGTCTTGAACCAGATGTTTAAAAGCTCTACAGTTCTCAGTATGATGTCCGGGTGCTCCAGAATGAAATTCACAGTGGGCGTTGGCGTCATAGCTGGGAGGTGGATTACCAATAGGTGGAGACAATGTTCTTTTCTGAATCAACTGTAGTTTTAACAAGTGCTTAAATAATTGAGCGTGGGCATAGGCGGAGTTTCAAGATGCCTATCCCACCTAGACGCAGGTTGTGATCTGCGAGGACCCTGATTTTGTTGTTGAGACACTACTGACTGCTGAGGTGCTGCTGGGATGGTTACAGAAGCCACCTGCTGATTGTAATTCTGACGAGGACCTTCTCTACCACGATATGATGACACAGAGTTTGTATCTCCCTCCTTTTTCTTGTAACCACTAGCATAAGGCTTCTTACTTCCTCCAGATGAGGACCCATCTCCGCCTGATATTTTTCCTGCCTTAATTCTGCTTTCTACCATCTCTCCTACCAAGATCAAATCAGCAAACTTTCTAGACATACACGGTACCAATTTTTCAAAGTAATGACCCTGCAAGGTGGCCATAAACATAGTTATCATCTCACGCTCCAACATGGGAGGCTGAACCCTAGCTGCCAGTTCACGCCACCTCTGAGCGTACTCCTTGAAACTCTCATTGTTCTTCTGTGACAGATTCTGCAGCTGTGTTCTGTTAGAAGCCATATCAGTGTTATATTGGTAATGTCTGATAAATGCCCCTGCCAGATCTCTCCAACTACGCACATCCTTCCTTTCCAGTTGCATGTACCACTCCAGGGATGCCCCAGATAGGCTATCTTGGAAGCAATGCATCATCAACTTCTCGTTCTTCGCATGCGCAACCATTTTACTTGCGTATGCTCTCACATGGGTCCTTGGACAAGACATACCATTATACTTCTCGAAAGTGGGAGTCTGAAATTTATGTGGAATAACAACGCCTGGAACCAGCCCCAAATCCTCTAAATCCATGCCCACAGAATCCTGATTCACAACACCCCTTAGCTGTTCCTCAATCAACCTGATTCTTTGATCGTTGTCAATCTGGGGACCAGCATCCCCACCTGGCAGAGAAAATGCGTCATCTTGAACATCATCGTACTGACGGCCATGAACTGCGCCAACACCAGTACCACCACCCCCAGCATTTTCAGCTCCGCCCGGAGGAATCACAACACCAGAAATAGGAATGCCTCCGCCAGTAGGACCATTCTGACCATTATTACCAGTAACACCAGTATGAAGGACACCGTAATCATCAACCCTCGCAATCAGTGGTTGAACGAGAGTCCTTAACTGCTCTTGTCCCTGAGCAACCCCTTGCATTAATTCCATGAATTGGTTCATGCGAATCCGCATCTCAATGATCTCATTCTGTAGCTGATCCATGAGTCTCTTCCAATTCTGCTTAGTAGGATACCGGTGAATATGCTGATCTGCAATTCTGAGATGAGAACAAGATAAGAATACCGGAGAAAAACACCTATCATGCAAAATGATTATGCAAAATGATTATGAATATGCAAATGCAAATGGACATGTTTGAAAATTCACAAGGCGATCCACCCCTTGATTCCGGTTTAATAACAAGATATAATGGAACTTCTGCTCATATATTAAGAAAACCAGAGGAAAACCAAATGTCGACAATCACGAATCCAAGATAACAAATCTGAACACATAAACCATGGAGGTCCCAACCAACAAGCCTGGCGGTGATCCCAATATAATAAAAGAGAAAAGAGAGCTACGACATATCATCAAAGTTTACAAGAGTCAATCCTCCCCATCCACTATGCTTTCTGCACCAGCCTTGAATTTCCTCGAACAACTTTCTGGTGTCGGGATGCTTGGGTCTCTGAATTAGTCCTTGAATGAGAAGGTCTCTCCTGTGTATGATCCCATCCAAGTATCTGCAATGTAATTCCCAAGCGTCTTCTCCAGAAACACCCTCCATGCTAGGCCCCTCATGTCTAGATCTCTTCACTTCAGCCTGGGCTTTCAGTTCTTCCATGGAGGCTATGGCTTCATTGAGTCGACCCTCGACTACTTGTCTCTTGAATATCCCTGATAAGATCTCGGCGTCTTTCTTCTTGAGCGTCGACTTCAACTGATCAATCTTAGTTAGGTAGTTGTCTTCCTTTCTCTTATTCTCCGCCATGGCAGTTTCTTGGTGATCATTGAACCTGTGAATCTTCAACAAAGCCTTGCCTAATTCCTCCTCCTTAGTCCTGAGAATGTTACTGATACCATCCAAAGCTTGTTTCATTCTTTCTCTGGATGCGACCATGTCAGCAAGCTCCTTTTCTGCTTTAGCAAGGAGCTCTGTCTTCAACTTGGCGGTATGAACAGCTTCACCCCGCTCATGCTTCCACTGATAAATCTCTCTCTTTAGCTCACTATTTTCTTCCCGCAACCTTTCCTTTTCAGCCCATAATTTGTCATACTTCTCTATCTCAACCGTGGTAGGAGGCTCGATCACCAAAGGATACAAAGGTGGTTCCACCGGGAATGGAAGAAGCTCCTCTTCTACTCTCTTCTTAATCCACTCTTTATAGGGAGGGAAAACCCGATTGTTACTTTTCCCGAATGGAATCTTACCCTTCTTAGTCACCTGCTTCCAAGCATTCGCAACTTTCCTTATCAACCCTTGATCCTCAATACCATTGAAGAACAAGGACTCACGGACATCTCGCTCTTCGGGTGGATTCTTCAAAGGATAGCCAAACTGTCTGATAGCTAGGGAGGGATTATAGTTAATTCCACCTTTCCTCCATATCAAGGGAACATTAGGGAATTCTCCGCATTTGCAAATAATCTCCATTCCTAGCAAGTCACGATTAATCCAAGTAATGTTGTCAGCAGTCAAGCCCATAACCCTCTTAGACCACTTCAGAGAATCTTTCGTATCAACGAAAGCGCCAGATTCAGGGAGACGACTCAGAAACCAAGTAGCTAAGAGCGGCGCACAATAAATCACAGTTTTCCCACGCCTATTCTCATTCTTATAGTGAACTGAATGGTACACATCACCTAGCAAGGTAGGTATAGGATTCTTCGAAATAAAGATTCTGACGGCATGCATATCCACCAGATCAGGAATATTCGAAAACAAAACAATCCCGTAGATACGCATAGCCAGAATAGCTTGGAAAGCAGTCCATTTCTTCTCTTTGACATGTATGCAAGCCTGATCAAACAAGAACTTCAACAAGAAACCCTTAACTCCTTGTTTTTCTGCAATATTACTGTTAAGAACAGATTCATCAATATGAAGAGCAACAGCCATATCTTTCACCCCGGGGTGTTCTTCAGAAAAGAAAACTATATCATGACTGATAGGAATTCCCAAAATAAATAAGAACTCCTCCAAAGTTGGGGCCAGGATGTAGTCCGGGAAAGTGAAGCAACGCAGAGATGGATCGTAAAACTGAAGGAGTGTGTGAATGACATCCTTCTCATACTGGGAGATAGTATAGACAAATTTCAGAAGTCTTCCATACCTTCCACTGAACTCTGTACGAACTCTGGAACTAGCCATATTAATCAGCTTATGAATCAGTGTCAAAGTCGGTTCTGGGAACGAATAGGCAACAGTCTTTTTTCTCTGAACATCCATGCTGAAGTAACCTCAGAAAACCAGAATCAAGAGTAAGATGCAAGCCCTGAAAAATGTCAAACATGTCAGAATGCAAGAAAAATGATATGCTCATGCAAACATGGGGTCAAGGCACACTGCTGGATGTGCTGTGCTGTTAGCGGAATGAGAACCCAAAAAACCAGAACTCTGAACCACTGAGATACTCAAATAATCAGACATTGATGAGCAATCCAGAAAAGCAGGGTAGGTTGAAGGTCTCGGTTACCTGTAAACGCCCATCCCCTCTCACATGTGGGTACTAGGATGTTCAGTATCCCGGGCTCTCAGGTCGAGAAATGATGATACGTTCACCATTTCTGGTTTGGCATCATCATCAATCGAGGAGGCCTCAACTGATTCTCCAAAGCGAAAGGTCCTCAGCTTTGGCACTGAGGTCGAGAAACAATAGTACATTCATCCCTCGGGGTACAATACTAAAGTCAATCGAGGAGTGCCTCCACTGATTCTCTTTAAAATGTAGGGGCCATCCTATGCGAGTTCCAAAGCGGGCCCTCGGGTGCGAATGGGTTTGCCACAGGATGTGGTTTGCCACTATCACCGCTAAAGAGGGGTGTTTCCACTAAGGTCCTCAATGATCGGTCACCAGAGTCGACAGCTCTCTAGATCAACACCCCAACACGCGCAAGACACACACGTTAGAATGCATCCCAAGATAGCCTCGTCTGGTTGTGAATTTCGTGAACACACAAACGTACCAAGCGGGCACGTAGGTCCCACTACTTTCCACTCTAGTCCTAGGGTATTCTCAATCCTTGGTATTGGGCTTATCTCTCAGACCCACCCAACCTGCAAAACAAAGAACAGCTAGCACAGCACAGCAGCATGACAGTAATAAAAAATGAAATGCAGAAAATGCGGTAAAAATAAAATACAACATATAAAGCAAAACAAAAACAAAACACCCAAAGAGAACAAAGACAAGCAAGGGCTATAATTGAATCGCTTAGGGATGGACCAGCATACGTCAACCAGAGTCCCCAGCAGAGTCGCCAGCTGTCGCTCCCAGGATTTTCATCCAGGTACAAACGCGAGAGTGGCGCGAAAAAAACAGAGTCGCCAGCCGTGTAAATTTATCCCAAGAGAGGGAAAGGGAACACCGCATAAACCTGAGGAAGAGGGAAAGGAATGGTCATCGCAACCATAGCCTGGGTTCGGGAGTCGGTTACGCGAGGGGAAGGTGCTAGCACCCCACGCGTCCATCGTACTCGATGGGATCCACGCTTGTTGTCTATTCTAAGGGTGAGTCATACTATCATCTAGGGCTGTACTAAACAGGGAGGGAAAGACAAAGACCGACTCGGTAGGATGTCAACGTCCTAGGACTACGTACCCCCCTTGTGCAATGGGGAATTCAGAGTCAACGTAGTTCGGACCAAGTTCTTTTTGTGTTTTTTATGAGCAAAGCTAAGTTCGCGTCCGGCAGTTAGGGTCGATGCCTGTTTGCGACTCAGACGGAAGGTAACGTGCCCTTTTTGAAAATAGCCTTTAAGTTTGGAAATCCCGAAGGACAAAAAAAGGTTTGAAGTTTGTTTGTGTTTTTTAGGACAGAAGTGGCTTAAGTTAGTTCCTAAGTTGCATTGCACCAAAGTCTAGGGCACAGGGGCGAATACTTAACGCATCGTCCCAAGACAGGACGCTCGCTAAGCACTCTAGAAAGATGAGAGGAAGCCCCTCATTTCTCATTCCCCATGCTTAAGGCTCGTGCGCAATACACCTTATTCTTATTAAGTGTTTTAAAGAAATTTGAGATGAGAAGAGAGAAGACACAAGGGTAACTCTAGGGGAGACTATGAGTCTTAAAGTTATCATGCATGGGTGACCTACGGTTAGTGAGGTTTGAAGACAACCTAAATCCTAAAGGAAGAAGATGAGGGAAGGAAAAAGTAAGGGTGACCATGGATACTTATCCATACCCTTAAAGAACTTACCTTAGTCCCTGCATAAGAGGTTAGTGAGAAACAGGCACAAGTAAGAGAAATGAAAATCACACAATAGCAAACAAACGTGATTATCATCCAAACATGAATCAAAGAAACAAAGAACGACCCTAAAGCAAATGGCACAAGTGCCTTTTCAAACAGATAATCACACAAGGTCAAAGATGCGCCTGCAAGAAAATCTCAAGTGAAAACAAATCAGATAATTAGAAGAATGACTCCTAAAATTCCCAAATTAAATATTAAGTTTCCTCAACCAGAGGCAAACAACATTTCAAAAGTCCCTGCAAAAAATCAAGATATTAGTCATTCAAATAATTAGGTAGAGCTCAGGTGGGAATTAGGGTTCAATGTGCTAAAGGGAAGGACCTAAATGCAATATGAAATAAATTTAAAAATGAAAGAAAAATATTTTTAAGCACTTTAGAATGTTAATGAATGGATGCAAAAGGAACGGATCAAAAATATTTCATAGAGGCAGAGAAATAAAACAAAGAAATTTGAGTATGCATGAGATGTGTGATGCAAAAAGAAATTGAATTAAACAATTAATTTAAATGATGAAAAATAAAATAAAATAAAAATAAAATTTGTAACAATTTTATAAAGATGATAAAAATGAAGTATGAATTTTATGGGAATTTTAAAATGCAAGAATGTATTTAAAAAAAATAAAAATGAAAACGTAATAATAAAAATAAAAATGAGAAAATAGTATGGAGGGGGGGGGGGGGGGGGGGGTGCGAACAGTAAGGATTTTATGTTGAAAATGAGATTGGGCTGGTGATGGGGGGTGTGAGTAGCGAAGCCCGCCCACTAAATGATCAGAAAAAAAAGAAAAATGAGGAGGGCTTACCGTGTTCGTGCCATGTGCAGGGCGCGTGGGTTTTTTAAATTGCTGGCATGTTAGCAGCCGTACGATTCATCAAACGATCATGGTCAAGTCAATAAAAACAAAAGTAATCAAAACAAAATGATCTGATTGGATGAACACACTAACTACCGTGAGGTAATGAACACCAAATCATGAAACAAAAATCAGAAAAAAAATAAAAAGAAAACACATGGCACGATCTAGACCGTGCGATCAGAAAAATGGACGGCTGAGGGTCATCTTCCTCGCCAAAAACCCTAGCCGGCCGGAAACTCCCCAGGTCGCCGGAGCCCTAGCTCCGGCCGCCTCCCACCACCGCCTGCAACTCCAAACTCGCCCAGAAATCCTCGACCCTTATACCATTCGAACCGGATTTCCACGAGGATTCCAAATCTCTACTCCAAAATCACAAATAATTAACACATAATACAAATCGAAGGGATTAGTGTTAGGGAAAAAAAATTCAAATCAACATTACAAGCAATATACGCATCCAATCACCAAACCAATCATACCAGTATGATCAGTGACAACAACACAACAATATTTACGTAAAATAAAAAGAGTTTCATGAGCACAAAAAAAATCATCCACCTGAGATGGCACAACTCCAATCCTTGCTTTTGGCTGCGAATGGAGGTTGATTTCTACTCTGTGGATCCCCAGGAAGAGATTTGTGGAAGTACTTTTGGCAAAGACCTTGTGGATCGTGAGTTTTGATGAAAAAGAGCCTTAGGGTTCAAGCTTGGATTCCTCTCCAAAATCACGTGTATGAACCCTAACCAGTGCATGATTGAGCTTATATAGACTAGGGTTTTCTACTGAATATGAATTGGGCTTGGGTAATCCATTGTTTAATGATTTTTGACTTATTTTGGAATTTGGCATTATGTTGAATAAGTGGAAAATACACCCCTTCCATGCACTTAAATTCATAATGGATCACTTGCATCTGAATTGCTAATCACACCACATTTAACTTGGGCCTTGAAAACAATTGATTCATGAGTTTTTCAACATTTTGGCAATTTTGAATAATGGGAAGAAAGTGAATAATAAACCATGGAATCTCTTCATTCTTAGGCCCAAAATAATCCTCAAGGAACATCTTTTAATATTGGAATGTGGCATGAAGCAATGGAATTGGTTATAGGTCATTATGCCCAAAGTTGTGAAAATGGGATCATGAGAAACCCTAAAAACCACTTTGCCTTCTTTTGATCATAACTGGAGTTTCACAAATGATATGGAGACCCACTAGTACTTGTTGGAAAGAGGAGAAAAATATCTTCAACTTTCATGTTGGAGAAAAATTCATTTAAAGAATTCTTGATGATGAAAAGTCAAGTTGAATACAGTGCAGGAACTTGCCCAAGAAGGAAACTTTTCATTATAGGTCACTTTCCAAATTTAGAAACTTTGCACCAACTCCTGATTCCTGATACATATGCATGAAATTTGACCCCTGGAGACCATATGAGGGTGTGAGACCTTAAAATCCCTGAAGAGAACCTCAAAATTTCACAGTTGACTTTTCTCCTTTCACTGTTGACCTTTCCCCAAATTCAACTGATTCCCAGTCCATTGGCCAATTGAACCTCTTCTGAACCAAAATGATGGTTAATCTTCCATCCCTAGATACTTAGGGACCCAATGAATACCATGGAATCAAGTCTTACCCAAAAAATCAGAAATAAACTGACTTTATAGCAAACCCTAGTTTTGGTACCCTCAGTCTAGGATGAAATAACACAGTCTCCAAATCCAAATTCCTCTGAATATGATGTGTATCCTCTTCAACAAAGATAAGATATGCCATTTGATGATGATAAAAACCCAAGGAGCTCTCCCATTGGAGCAATAAACCCAAGAATTTCAAAACCTTAATTCATGCACTGGTTAGGAGAGAGTGATCCACTTGAGATCCCTTGCCTCCTGTGAACTCTTGATGATGTAGTAGACTAGATAGGACTTTCCTGAACTGCCTTAGGCACCTTGACCCCATGCTAATGATATGCATACATGATAATGCAAAAAATGAAATAAAACATAAGCCAGTTAGTAATAAAGTAAGGAGGGCAAATTTTAGGGTGCAACATTAACATGTCAAAATCTAATGGACCATCCTCAACACTTAAGTTATTGAAATATAGTAACTACACTTATGATAACAAAAAGTGAAAAACTCGTAAAAAATGTGTCAATGGAACAACGAACAATGCATGAACTGAATCACTAACTGAGGTTTAAATTCCTAGTCCTTGGACTAGGGACCCTGTTATCCGGTCTTGCTTCATCTTGTCTTCTTCTTGTTCTTGTTCACTAATGCTATCATAGAATCAAATAAACATTAATAAACACAGTTGGCACGTGATTTCTCTTGGCTGAATAAGTTATCAATTTCAATGGGTGATTACACTGATGAATGGCAACATGTACGAAGGAGGGGTTGGAAAATGACTGGTTTCCACAAGAAAATAGCAGATATAAGCCTTAATAAGAAGAGCAATGTAGCTGTCCATGATTCACGTTCTAGCTTTTTCTTTACAAAATTTCCAGACTCCCGTGGTGATAAGGAAATGTATGATATCTTCAAGAGGTATGGTGACATAGATGAAGTGGTGATATCATCAAGAAGAGACAATAATGGTGAAAGATACATTTTTGTCAGGTTTTTCAATGTCTCTGATGAAAGATCCATGGCTGTGAAGTTGGACAATATATTTGTCAACAATCTGAAATTTTTTGGTAACACACGAAGATTCCAAAGAAGCAACCATGACTTCAAACAAGATGCACATTCTGGTCGGCGGAATAACCACAAAAATAATGAAAATCATAATACTCATGCAAAGAACTATGAAGGAAACCACAAAACATATGCTGAGGTGGTGAACAATTGAAACTTGGATAAAGGGAAGACAAACTAGTGAAAACATATACAACACAACTATGAGAAGAAACATGTGTTTGCTCACCTAAAATTCAACACCAAGGATGAGAACAACACTAGATTTCATAAAGCTTACATTGGGATTGTGGCAAATTCGGGAATGACAACATTCAAGAGTCCTTCCATTTGGAAGGATATTTCTCGATCAAAGTCACCCCCATAGGTGCAAACCTATGATTAATGGAAGAAATGGAGGATGGGGAATTAAAAGCCTTGGAGGAAGATGCTAGTGAATGGTTAGCTCAGTGGTTCAATGAGGTTAGACCATGGACGCCAAGTGACATTGACAATGAAAGATTAATATGGATATCATGCTTTGGCATCCCATGTCATGCATGGTGCCCTGAACTTTTTGAATTCCTCACGTGCTATGTGGGTAAATACATTTGTGCAGATGATGAAACAAGGTTACACAAAAACTTTGATGTTGCAAGAATCCTGGTCAGAACCAAGTATTCCATGGTCCTCAATCAAGCTATCAATGTGGATATCGATGAACATGTGTATCGGAAAAAATGGCAGAAGCTTTACACGGGCCAAAGAGAATAGTAATACCTAATCATCATGAACATGCAAATGAGTCTGACCATTCTTCATCTGATGAAGATGTTAGTGTGTGGGAGAAAGATGGAGATGAGAAAGATAAAGATGTCCCTATCACACACACTTTTTCTCCCAAGACAAAGTTGGTAGTGGACAAGATGACTGAGGTGGCTACACAGAAGAACATCCAACATCTCAAAAATAAGGACATTGTTGATGTAACATCTTCCAATGATGCCCTAGAAGTCTGCAGCATCGCGGGGAGCAGGGAGAGGGTTGCATAGAGTGGGCCTTATGAAGCTAAAAATATGAGGAAAAGGAAGGGTAGGCTAAAGTCAATTGTGGCCCATGGGAAAAGGGTCAAACAATTCCTTTTGGCCAATAGATCTTGTCAGGTACCATGGCCTCATGGAAAGAATAAGAAAAAGTCAAATTCAAAAAATGTTGTTCATGATGTGGCAAAACCATCAGATCTTATCTCAACAAGTATGAATGGGCCTTTGCCAAAAGTGCCAGCAATTGCTAAGCCCATGAAAGCCAAGAAGAAAAAGCTCATGGTAGATGTGTTAAACAAGGCTGAGAGCCCAGTCACTAACACCTTCGAGCCTTTGAATTACTTCATCCCACTAACTACCATTTTTTTCTCTCAGTTTATTACTTTTTTGAATGATTCTTCAACATTTTCGGGGGGATCAGTTTTATGTAGGGGTGTGCAAAAAAACTGGTTCACAAAAACCAAATTTAAAAATATGGTGCACCAATTTCAAAAATCCATATTATTTGGTTTAAAAATTAGTCCAAATTCATTTTACTAAAACCATAAAAAACCAATGTCCACTTTTTAAAACCAATACATAAATGGTTAGTCCACTTTTTAAACATAATTTGCTTTTTGTCTTATTTTTGTTTCATAGTCATAAGTGACAATTAAGGTGATTTATATTTAATAAATAAAAGTTATATATATATATATATATATATATATAACTTTTATTTATTAAGACATGGCAATTCAACACAGAATAAAGTCAATTTATTTCAAGACATATTGAAATAGCAAACTAAGTTCCAATCATTTTTGCAAGTAAAGTCATCTCACAAGCCCAACCATTTAATTCAATTTTCTAATTGAATCTCTAATAGAGATCTAACCACAAGAAATTAACCTAGCTTCATAAATAGAATTTATCATGTCTAATTGACTCGCTTAGCATACCATGATACGACTCTCAGCTAACTTCATTGCTTCACAAAATTAATTAATTAAGTTCAAAGCACTAATGCATATAACATTAATTACTTTTTTTTTACAATTCCTTAGCATTTTTTTTTCATAATTATTACTTATTAATTCAATTCAATATTATTGAACTATGTAATTTACTATCAGTGAATGGTTATTAATTTCAAAAATGGTTGGATGGAGTTAAGAATAAGTTGTTGAATTGAGAATTAAGTTTTAGTCAAAATAAGTTTGAGAGAAATTTGGTTTTAAAACTGGTCCAAACAAAAACTGGTTTTTGGTGCAAACCGGTTATTAACCAAACTGATCCAAATATAAACCGGTTTTAAAAAAATAAACCAGTTTTGTCAAAGTAGTTTTAAAAACCAAACTAATACATATATTTGGTTCAATTTGGTTTGGTTTTAGAACCATGCACACCCCTAGTTTTATGTTGTGACTCCATCTCTTCTGGTGGCATCAAACAAGGAAACATTAGAGCACTTAAAGCCTTGGATTTTGATGTTGCTACCAAGGTTTGGTTGCCCATCAAATCTCTTGGGATTGTTGGAGATGGATATGATGAAATCTTTGAGGACATTATCAAGAACATGGAGGCTAGGGATCTTAATGAAGCCAATGTAAGGAAAGAGAATGCAAATAAGTCCCCATGAATATTACATCCATCAATATCAGAGGGCGTGGCACTGCCATTAAAAGGAAAAGAGTAAGACATCTGGTGGAGAAAGGGAAGGTTGATCTAATTTTCATTCAGGAAAGAAAATCTCAAAAAAGTCTGATGCAATTGTTAGAGACATGTAGGGACCAATTGATGTATCTTAGTATGCTTTATATGCTTGTGGACAATCAGGGGGAATAATTACTATATGGAAACATGTAATCATAAAGACTATATTAAGTTTCAAAGGGAATGACTTCATAGGAATACAAGCTATCCACAAAGGTAATACCATATTCTTTCTGAAAATTTACTCCGCTTGCCAACTAGTTGAAAAAAGAAGAATGTGGACTGAAATTGTTGAATGGAAGAAAAAGTTAGGGGTTAGGGAGTGGATTATTGGGGGGGACTTCAACTCAGTCAAACATAAGAAAGAGAGAATAGGCTGTAGTGTTAGAACTCACAGACCTGAAATGGATGATTTTATTTCTTTCATTGATCTAATGGAAGTGGTTGACCTCCAAACTTTTGGGAATCAGTTTACCTGGTTCAGTTCTTATGGGAAGTCTAAGAGCATGATTGATCGTTTCCTTGTGTCTGAAGGCATTATAGATTCCTGGAAACTTATCTCCCAAGAAATTAGGTGTAGGGATGTTTCTGACCAATGTCCCATTTGGATCAAAGGTAGTCATGCGAATTGGGGTCCTATCCCATTTAAGTCAATCAAATGTTAGTTTGACAATAAACAATTCTTGCCTTATGTGGAAGAGCAGTGGTCCTCCTTCCATGTGACTGGTATGAAGGCTTACACTTTGAAAGAAAAATTTAAATTACTCAAGGGAAGTTTGAAGAAGTGGAACAAGGAGGTATTTGACATTCTTGACGTCAAGATTGAGAATGCTGTTGAGGAACTAAACAACCTTGACAGCATCATTAGTTCTCAATCATCAGCTGATTTGATTGAAGAAATGAAAGAAGCTTAACACAATATTTGGAGCAAACTTCATCTAAAGGAAAGTTTGCTAAAGCAAAAATCTAGACAAAAATGGATCAAGGAGGGTGACCTTAACTCTAGATTTTTCCATAATATGGTGACTTCTAGAAGAAGGAAGAACTGTATTGTTGCTATTGTCACTGAGGAGGGAAGAGTGGAGGATGTTCCTGTAGTAAAAAAAATGCTTCCAAGGCACATTTCCAACACAGATTCACTGATCCTGGTGGACAAAGACCTTCTTTGGATGTGTGAACTTTAATTCTTTGACTGAGGATGATAGACTGTATCTTAAAGAGGATTTCTCTAGGGATGGGATAAGAGGAATTATTTAGGATTGTGACGGGGATAAAAGCCAGATGGATATATTTCTTAAAAGGCTAAATTACCTACTGGGTCCTTTAACTTATTTAATTGTAACACTTTGGTCCTTTATGTTTGTTTTGCTTCAAGTAGGTCTTTTATGTTACATAACTGTTGCAACGTTACCCTTTTAACCAACTTCCGTTAAAAAAAACGTGATGTGGCACAAACGTTGCTTATGTGGCGTTTAACAGTGCTGAGGTGTAATTATTCAATTTATTATTTATTTATTCATCATCTTCTTCGTTGGAAAGTGATAAGTGCAAATTGTACCTATTTTTGTATAAAAGTTTTGTTGCACTTATCGTTACTTTGTGTTAAAATTGGTTGAATAAACCCCACTTTATGTGTAAATACGTTTACTTTACGTTTTCGTGTGTATATTACGTTTTCTTATAAATATCATTGAGTTTAATTGATTTTATCTCATTTTTGTAGGTATTCCAGCAATGGGATTTTGCCATTGTTGTATAGAGCATTGAATAAGCTTTCCAACGCTTCAAACCGTGCGTCAATCAGAGTTACGGTTCAAAAGTTATGAAGAAAACAAGTTCTGGTTTGCTGTCATGTTCGCTAAGCGAACCAGGAGGCGAGCGCATTCGTTGGCGAGTTCGCTAGGCGAACCCGGGCGAATAAAAAGTTCCAGAAGCGTGAGAAAACACAATTTTAAGGCGGTTTACGTTCGCTAGGCGAACCTGGAAAGCCAATTTTGCCTATTTTAGTCATTTTTCATCATTTTTTAGGTTATGGTTTTGGGGATTCTTGCTCCAACTCCATCAAACTTCATTTTTTCAGTAGATTAGCTTAGAAAACAACTGTGGAGCATGCATACGGATGAACCGGGGTGGATTGATCGTCGACCGGCGCTGACAATCCGCGAGATGTTTGGTTTATTTCTCTTTTTCTTTGTGGTTTTCTTTATGGTTGGGTTGTGTATATGTATTTGCTGTAAACTCATATATATTTGTCGCCCATGGCGTTATATGAAACTTGCTTTACAAATCTCTATTGGAGATTGTCTCTGATTTTTGCTTTATGCGCGAGGTTTGGGTTGCATTAGAGATAACCGTCGCAAACTTCGATTAGGGATGATTGTCTGTTAGTTTCTAGATTCTAGAGATAGATTTAGGGCTAACAATCTTTAATAGGCGTCGAAACTTAATGCCTCCGTGCCTTGAGCTAGTGTGCGAAAGTATCAAAAATGGTAACACGGTTGTTCTCTCAACTTTGCGTTAGACATAACCTGTGTTGTGAGCGATGCTGGGTGATATTGAGGAGTATTGTAGGTTGAGTAAAACTGGTCGATAAGTTTAAGTTTGTGAGGAGTCGATTATGTGCACGCCTGATAAGTTTCTTGTCTCTGAAGAATGAATTTCTTGTTATGTTTTAATGTTTACTTTTCTGTTTTCTTGTTTAAAACCATTTTAAACCCAAACTCATTAACGCGAGAGACTGTCGAATGACATTCTTTCCCTCGAACCGATCTCTGTGGACACGACATAAATCCCGGAGGGAATTCTTCCAAAAATAAATATTTTTGCTGCTTGCCCTATTCTGCATTCAACAAAAATGGCGCCGTTGTCGGGGATCGGTTTTGATATTGAATCGCATTGCGATAGTTTCTTTGTTTTTGAGTTTTTTATATATCGTATATAGTGTCTGTTTCCATTATGTTTGTTCAAGTGTTGTATACAATTTGTTCTCTTAACGTTTGTTTAAGTGTTTGGTTATGACACTTGCTTTTGGTTTGTGCGGTGAGGCATCACTATGGCATGAAGGAAGGAAGTTACTAGCTAAGCATTATAAAGGCGTCGAGCTTACGATGTAAAACAAGCATGGTGTATTCTTTTCTTTTGTTGTTGTTTAGTTTAGGTAGTGTGGTGAGTATTCATTAAACAAGTTGTACTCGGATTTTTCGTAAAATTCTCAAATCTTCACTTTACAACTTGTTTAATGAATTTTTGCCGGTTTTTCAGTTTGTGTATATTAATAGTTTTCGCGTTTGTCAATGAGCTTGTTTTGAGTAGCTTGAGGAAATTTGGTGATGTTCCAAGTTTGATCGTTTCAACTCGCGGATGTATGGTAATGATATTGTTAAGTTTTGTACGCGTCCAAGGTATGTGTTTATCGCTTTCTAGACTTTAGCATATTCATGATACTTAGGCATTTTACAAACTTCCATGCCATTCATTCTTTTTTATACTTGTTCAATTGTGAATCACTTTAGTTCCCACCCTTTTTGTGAGGAAGCCTTCTATTGTTCATATATGCACGGAGTACCACATTCTTGTTTTAACTGGATTTTATTATGCTTAATCTTTTGTTTGTGTTGATTATATGAAAACATGAAAAGGATCAAGGCATTTTGTTTCATTTTGAGCACAACTACCTAGCCAAGTAGTCAATTCACCTTGTGAGTGTGTGATCCTTCGTAACCCTTTGAGCTTTTTGATCCATGTTTTATTTGAACTTAATGCTTGTCTACGAGTATTTAGTTCACTTATTTTTTATTGGATTTTGTTTTTTCTTGGGCCCTCAACTTTGTGTTGTTGTATGAATTTTTACCTTGTCTTAGAAAGTAGGGAGTATTCACATGATGATGTGGTTGAATTCAAGTTGGGGAGAGAATGGTTGTTTACTCATTGGTTGGTTTTTATGAGGTGGAAAAAGAAAAGAAAAAAGAGAAAAATGTGAAAAGGAAAAAAAAATGAAAAAGAAAGAAACAGAAAATCCTTGAAAAAGGAAACAAAAAGAGTTCAAATAATTGTGCTAAATAAGTATTGTGTGTTGTGTACCACTTGGGATTTTGGAAGAAGTTGATTGGAATTTGGTGTTTGAACTTTTGTGAGTTGATCACTCCCTTAGGTTTAGGCAAGTTTTTGTTTCAATTACCTTTAGGAATTGCCCATTGTTTGTTTACCCGACCACGCTACAACCTTGAAAGTCCTTGTGATTCTTGCCTTTGTATGTTCAATATGATTTTTGGATGGTTGCATAATTTAGTCTATTGTTTGCATGATTGTTGTGTGAGTGATAAGAACCTCATTTTGTGTTTTCCATCTACCGATGATTGTTTTTGCTAGGTGTGATTCACATTTGAACTTGCGTTGTTTTAGAATTTTTGGCATGATTTTTGTATTTTGCATTTGTTTCGTGACTATGTTATCGTTGTAGTTTAGTGGTAAGTATTTACTTTGTGTGTACCATTTTTCATTTGACCCATACATTTTTTTTCCGTTTTTCAAAACTTGTTGATTCGTGGTTCTTTGGCTATCACTCTGTTTCGTTGAGTTGTTTGATCTTTGTTTGAGGACAAACAATTATATAAGTTGGGGAGAGTTTGATAAGTGCAAATTGTACCTATTTTTGTATATAATTTTTGTTGCACTTATCGTTACTTTGTGTTAAAATTGGTTGAATAAACTCCACTTTATGTGTAAATACATTTACTTTACGTTTTCGTGTGTATATTGCGTTTTCTTGTAAATATCATTGAGTTTAATTGATTTTATCTCATTTTTGTAGGTATTTCAACAATGGGATTTTGCCATTGTTGTATAGAGCATTGAATAAGCTTTCCAACCCTTCAAACCGTGCGTCAATCGGAGTTACGGTTCAAAAATTATGAAGAAAACAAGTTCTGGTTTGCTGTCATGTTCGCTAGGCGAACCAGGAGGCGAGCGCATTCGCTGGCGAGTTCCAGAAGCATGAAAAAACACAATTTTAAGGCTGTTTACGTTCGCTAGGCGAACGGGAGCTCGCTAGGAGAACTTGGAAAGCCAATTTTGACTATTTTAGTCATTTTTCATCATTTTTTAGGTTATGGTTTTGGGGATTCTTGCTCCAACTCCATCAAACTTCATTTTTTTAGTAGATTATCTTAGAAAACAACTGTGGAGCATGCATACGGATGAACCGGGTGTCGCTCCCGAGATTTTCATCCAGGTACAAACGCGAAAGTGGCACCGAAACAGAGTCGCCAGCAATGTGTATTTATCCCAAGAGAGGGAAAGGAAACACTGCGTAAACCTGAGAGGAAGGATAGAGCATGGTCTTGCGACCAAGAGAACTGGGTTCGGGAGTCGGTTACGCGTGAGGAAGGTATTAGCACCCCCTCGCGTCCATCGTACCCGATGGGATCCACGCTTGCTTGCTTCAATTAAAGGGTGTAAGAAAAGGATACTGGAAAAGGAACTGCTGACTGGAAAACAGGAAAAGGAAAGGAGAGAGAAAGAGAAACAAATGTAGGGAAAATAAAAGAAGTGCTCGAATGGGCCCTACCCCACTGCCTACGTGTCTCATCGGGAGCATGAGAATCAGAGCGACGTAGTTCCCCTCACCGAGGGTTGTTTTGTGTTTTTTAGGGAACGTAATGTTCTAGCTCAGGTGTTGCAGCTCGCTGTATGGAGACTTAGGCGTTACCGTCTTGCAAGAGAACGAGGAGAAGCACGTTCGTACGTCGAGAGTGAGTGAGATGAGAAAAGAATTCCTGAAGGAAATACGTTATTGTTTGTTTTTGTATTTTTTAAGCAAGAAGTGTTTTTTAAGTTAGTTCATAACTTGCATTGCACCAAAGTCTAGGGCACAGGGACGAATACTTAACGAATCGTCCCAAGACAGGATGCCCGATAAGCACTCTAGAATGATGAGAGGAAGCCCCTCATTTTTCATTCCCCACGCTTAAGGCTCGTGCGCAATACACTTTATCTGCACTGTTGTACTTAGTTTGTAATATGAATATATGGACCCTTTATAATTTTTGTTCTATGATTTGTTATGCTAACTGTGAGGCTAACAATGAGAGCTAGGGTAGTACTAACTGTATTTAATAGGGCTTCTAGTTGATGGTTGTCAAATTGTGGCTAAAAAGGGGGAGAAATAGCCAAGTGAGCCAAGAGTATCAAGGAGTACAAATGTCAGTTGCTGCTAAGGAATGAAGTCAAGAAATATGCAGCTGAGGATGTAGCTGATCTACTGAACAGCTGTTATGCTGGTTCTGGTTTTGAGGGGGAGCACCAGTTTGGTTGTTACCAAGTGGCTGATGAAGATGGTGCTGCAGCAAAGTTGTTGAGAGACTATTTGAAGATGCTGTTGCTTGAAGTTTTAAAACTATTGAAGTTTATTCCGCTGCTGAAGTCTCCGAAGGTGCAGAGATTGTTTTAGCCAAAATTAGCCAAAGGGGGAGATTGTTAGTTTCTTGGATTGGCTGGAATTTTGGTAAAACAAAGGTTGTTTAATGTTTGATGTCATATGGGTGATGTCACAACATTGAGTCTTAACACTGGGCTGTGTTAAGTGTTTAAATTGCTGAAGTTGGATGTCTGATGTCACAGGCGATGTTGTAACATTAGATCTGCAGAATTAATAACATCAGGTTGTTAGGGTTTGCGTGTTAGCTGGAATTGTGGAGAGCTGTTAGTCTCATTGGATGAGAATATCTTGGGTTAGATATTCTTCGTTGCATAGGAGATCTGGTGCAGATTTGTAGGAGATTTAAAAGGTTGAAGATTTGAAAAGATTTTAGGAGAAAATCTGTTTTGAAGATTCAGTTTTAAATAACAAATCAAGTCAGATATTGTAGGAGTCCAAGCCCAAATTCAGGTGGCTATATAAAGCGCATAAGACCAAAGGAAAAGGTACAGAAATACAGAGAGAAGATCAAGAGCATAGGCTGAGTGTCTTAAGTATTTTGTACGAGTTTTGTATACACCATTCTAGGTTGAAATGGTGAGTTGTTTTCTGTCCTCTCTTAGAAGCTGTGAAGCGATAGAGAGTTGTGTAACTTGATCAAAGCTGTGAAGCAGAATCAAGTAGTGTTATTCAAAGTGTGTGATCTTTGAAGAGTTTTAGGGATTGAGTAGTGTTCTCATATCTAAGTGGTTTCTTAGGTAGAAAGTCACTAGTAGGAATTAAGATTAGGAGATTGTCAACTGGGTTGTTGAGTCTGTAATTTAATTCTACAAGTAGTGAATTTCATCCCTGGCTTGGTAGCCCCCAGACGTAGGTAGTTAGACCGAACTAGGTAAACAATTTGGTGTGTTATTCTGCTGTTTAATTTGTCCATTGTGCAGAGTGTGTTGTTGTGACATCGCACTTAACATCACACGTCTGATACCAGAATTTCAATTAATAAATAATTTGATACAAGTACCAAAAGTAATGGCCTCTAGGGCTTACACTGACAGGTTATAAGCTAGTATTGTAGCAAACTCTATTGAAGTCGAAGACCTCTTTCGAAGTCAAAGTTGTGTATGCCATAGTCGAAGTTTGTTCTTGCATGCAAAAATATGTTACCTTATTGTTTAAGTTAGAATGTTGAATTGGGCCAGTCTATTGGGCCAATTGTTTAGTATGTTTGTTGAAAACTAGGGTTTAGTTTTCTTATAAAGAGCATACTAGTCACCACTTATGCATCAATCCCTGATAATCCTAATAAGAGGGAGAAGGTGATGTGGTTAAGATTCAATTGTAAACATTATTCCCTTAATGTGTAATTGAATCAAGAATCTAATTTTTAACCACTTTGAATTGTCTTTATATTTTCTTTTCTTTTACTTTTTGGTTTTCTTATTAATCAAGAAATCAATCATACTTTGATTTCTTGGGCATCGTTTCACAACAAATTGGTGCGGTGAGCGTGGAAGAGAAGATGTTGTAAACAAAGTATGAGTTTGAGAAATTAACCAGTGTGAATGATTTTGATTTGTGGTGCTTAAAGATGCAATCCCTACTGGTTCAACAGGGTTTGTTAGAAGCATTGAAAATATTAGAGAAGATGGATGCTACCCTAACGGAGAAGAAGAAGAAGATGATAATGACCGAGAAAGCCCACAATGCCATCATATTGAGCCTTGGTGATAAAGTTATCCAGTAGGTCTTGAAGGAGAAGACGACATCGGGTGTGTGGAGCAAACTCGAGGGTTTATACATGACCAAATCTTTAGCCAATCGCCTCTACCTGAATTAAGCTTTGTATTCATTCAAGATGAGTAAAGACAAAGTCCTGGCCAAACAAATGGGTATATTCAACAAGTTGATTCTTGATCTTGAAAATATCAAGGTCAAGGTTAATGATAAATATTAAGTGTTGATATTGTTGTGTGTTTGATCGAAGTCTCATGCTCATTTCAAAGAAACTCTATTGTATGGAAGAGATTAATTGACCTTTGAAGAAGTTCAGTCAACCTTGTTCTTTAAGAACTTCAACGAACAAAAGAAGCACAAGCCATCTTGTGTTAGTGAAGATTTGTTTGCTAAGGGGAAATTCTTGAAGAAAGATGGTAGGTTTGAGAAAAAGAAGGGTAAAGTTTTGCATAACTCTAATGGTGGTAATGCTCCTGCAATTAGGTGTTATCGTTGTAAGAAGGAATGACATACAAGAAAGGTATGCCCTGATCGACTGAATAATCATAGTGGAAAGAATAATGGTAATATAACCATTACGGAAGATGATTATGACTCATCTAATGTCTTAGTGGTTTCAAGCAGCGACTCTAGCAAGGAGTGTATTATGGATTCATGGTGTACTTTGCACATGACTCCAAACAAAAATGTGTTTGAGGAATTATGTGATCAAGATAGTGGATCAGTGTTGTTGGGAAACAATAAAGCTTGTAAGATTATAGGTATTGGATCTATTAGATTCAAGCTCCATGATGAGTCAATAAGGTTATTGACTGATGTCAAGTATGTACCTGATCTTAAGAGAAATTTGGTTTCTCTTGGTGAGTTCGACAATAAAGGATATGTCTTCAAAGGAAAACAAAGTATCTTATGGGTAATGAATGGGTTGAAGTAAGTCTTGAGATGCGTAAAGAAACAAGGCTTGTATACCCTTGAGGCAAAGGTTTAAGTGGTTCAGCAGATGTGGCATCCAGAAAACCTGTTTCGAAGACTGAGTTATGGCACAAGAGACTTGGCCTTGTCACTGAAAGAGGAATGGTCGAATTGTCATAAAAAATATATTATATGGTGAAAAGGTAGAAAAAATGGAGTTTTGTGAGCCTTATGTATTTGGTATATCCTGCAGGGTAAAGTTTAATAAAGGTAAACAAAGAACTCATGGATCCCTTGGTTACATTCATGCTGATCTTTGGGGGCCTGTAAGGAATTCTTCACACTCAAGTGCAAAGTGTTTCCTATCCATAGTTGATGATTATTCTAGAAAGTTATATGTATTCATCCAGAACACTAAGGATGAAACTTTTGAAAATTTCAAATTTTGGAAGACTTTGGTCAAAAACTAAACTGGCAGAAAGGTCAAGAGGTTGAGTACCGACAATGATCTTGAACTTTGCAATGAGGATTTCGACAACTATTGTGTTGTGTTTGGTATTGCAAGGCACATAACTACTTCAGGTAATCCCAACAAAATGTTTTGGCTGGAAGGTTTAATCGAACCATTCTGGAAAGGGTTAGATGCATGTTGGTCAATGCAGGATTGAAGAAGGTGTTTTGGGCAGAAGTTGTTGTGAATGCAGCATACCTGATAAATAGGTGTCCCTCAACTGCCTTGGGAATGAAAATACTTGAAGAAGTTTGGTCAGGATATCCACCTAATATTTACAGACCTAGAGCATATGGTTGTTTAGCCTATGCTCACATTAGGCAAGACAAGGTTGAACCTAGAGCTCTGAGATGTACATTCCTTGGATACCCTAAAGGAGTCAAAGCTTATAGTCTATGGTGCCTAGAGCCAGGTCACATGAGGTGTATCATAAGTTAAGATATCGTTTTCAATGAAGATGAAATGGGTTTCAAGAAAATTGATGACGTTGGTCGAAGTTTGAAGGTCTCTGAAGAAGAGTTGGAACAGGAAAAGATTCCTGTCGAGGTGGAGCATATTGGTGCTGAATTGCCTAACCCAGATAAAGTCGAAGATCAAGCACAAGTTACTGATGAAGATAAGGAGACTGATAATGACTACCTGTTGGCAAGAGACAGGTCGAGAAGAGTCATCAAGCCACCTCAGAGACTTTGTTATTCAGATCTCATAGAATTTGCCTTAATCTCTGCAAGTGAGGTTCTTGATGAAGAACTTAGAGACTATAAGGAAGTTGTGAAGAGTCAAAACAAGATCGAATGGATGAAAGCCATGATGATGAGATGAAATATGTTCTTGATAATAACACTTGGGAGCTAATCGATAAACCTGCTGGAGCTAGGTTAGTCAGTTGTTAGTGGATTTTCAAGGTTAAGTAAGGAATCGAAAGAGTGATGTCAAAGTGGTTTAAGGCAAGGTTGGTTGCTAGGGGGTTCACTCAGAAAGAAGGTGACAACTTCAATGATGTGTTCTAATCTGTTGTAAAGCATAGATCCATTAGAAGTTTGTTAGTCATGGTGGCAAAGTTTGACCTAGAACTTGAACAAATGGATGTAAAGATAACCTTCTTATATGGTGGTCTATATGAAACAATCCCTATGAGGCAACCTGAAGGGTATGCAGAAAAGAGAAAATAATATTATGAGTGTAAGTTGAATTGGTTTCTGTATGGCGTGAAACAATCTCCTCGAAAATGGAATAGGAGATTCGACAAGTTCATGGCACACATATGTTTCACTATGAGCCAATTCGACCTTTGTGTTTACTTCAAATTTCAACCTATGAGCAAAGTTATGTGGATAACATCCTCATAGCAAGAAACAATGTCGAGGATGTATTAAAGGTGAAAGTTGAACTCGATAAAGAGTTCAATATGAAGGATCTATGAGCTTCTTCTAGGATTCTTGGGATTGACATATGGAGAGACAGAAAGCAATCGAAATCATGTTTATCTCAAGAAACATACCTGAAGATGATTCTCGAAAATTTTGGTATGTCGAATTTAAATCTTGTTCTAAAAATGACTAATCCTCAGTTCAAGCTGAGTACGACTCAAAGTCCTAGTACTGAAGTTGAAAAAGCCTATATGAATAGCATTTCATATGCTAGTATAGTAGGTTCTTTGATGTATGTTATGGTTTGTACAAGGACAAACATAACATACAGAGTGAGCCTTGTAAGAAGGTATATGACCAATCATGGGAAGGCGCACTGGCAAGCATTAAAGTGGAATATAAGGTACATAATGGGTTTCTGAGTAGAGTCTTGATTTATGGTGGAACCTGTGGTGACAATAGCAAAGTCGAAATCGAAGGATTTGTCAACTCTGATTATGCAGGTTATATGGATTCTATAAAATCTATTTTTGGATATGTGTTCACTATGTTTGACACATAATTTAGTTGGAAATCAAAACTTTAGAAGGTTGTTGCCTTATCAACCATTGGAGAGGAATATATCGACCTCATTGAAGTTGTGAAAGAAGCATTGTGGCTTAAAGGTTTTGCTAAGGCGATAAAACTTCAAGGCCGAGTTATCACTATTAAATGTGATAGTCAAAGTGAAATACACCTATCATGAGCAAACTAAGAACATCGATGTTAGGATGCATTTCTTCAGAGGGATAATCGAGTGTGAAGAAGTCCAAGTGTTGAATTTTTTTGACTGATGACAATGTTACTGATATGATCACCAAGACATTGCCAAATCGCAAGTTTTTCCACTATATGCAGATGATCGGACTGCATGATGATATCTAGTTAGTTTCTAGGTCCAAAGTTTGTTCCAAGGTGGAGATTTGTAGTTATGGGTTATAAGCTAGTGTTGTAGCAAACTCTGTTGAAGTCGAAAAGCCCTGTCGAAGTCGAATTTGTGAATTTTGTTGTTGAAGTTTGTTTGTGCATGCATAAATATGTTAGCTTATTGTTTATGTTAGCATGTTGAATTGGGCCAATTGTTTAGTATGTTAGTTGAAATATAGGGTTAAGTTTTTTTGTAAATAGCATACTAGTCACCACTTCTCCATCAATCCATGATAATCCTAATCAGAGGGAGAAAGTGGTTTGGTTGAGATTCAATTGTAAACATTGTTCACTTAATGTATAATTGAATCAAAAATCCAATTTTAACCACTTTGAAATGTCTTTCTCTTATCTTCTCTCTTTTCTTTTACTTTGTGGTTTTCTTGTTAATCAAGAAACCTATCATACTCTATTTTCTTGGGCATCGTTTCATAACATCAACAAATATACCAACTATTAGGCTAAAATATGAGGATTAAATGGTCTATAAGGGGTTTAATAACCAATCCTTTTTTACCATTTTCAAAATCTTTTTCTTGCATAAAATTAGAGTTCAGTAAGCGAAAGTGCATATGGCAGGCAGAAGAAAAATATAGTTGGTGATTTGAAAGATTATATGTTTCAATGTTTACCTAAGATACACGATTCAGTTAAAGTTCAATATAGTCGAGATGAATGAAGTTGTTTTGACAAAAAATTCAAAAATGACCATCAATAAAACTTGTTATATACTGAAGATTTACTAATTCAAAATTAAAATCTTTACAATTATAATCAAGAAATAGAATAATTAATGAAATAGGTACATCACAGACTTAAACTTATATGATAAACACTATAAGAAAGATCAAAATTTATATGACATTATATTCTAAAGATAAACGAATTCATAACATACGATATAATGTATAAATGTATAAGAGGTAGGGAGAAGAAAAATGTACACCAAATTTATAGTGGTTCGCCTTATTCATCCTCTCTAGAGCTTAGTCCACACTTAACGGTCTTCCATTATTTGCAAAGTTAATATACAAATATTTTGGTACAATAAATAATCAACAATCTGAACATTACAGGCCAACTGCATTAGCCAACACATATCTAAATTGATTTTCCCTTCTGTTGATGCATATTACTAAAACTACAAACATTAAGGTCTTCAACGATCTTGATCCATCGATCTTGCTAGACACAATAATCCTGCTCCAAGCTTTTGTTCAACAACAACCTTTACCCGATTCTATCGCTTCCTTGTGTAAGCGATTATTCTACAGACTTTCTTATCTATCTCTCTTTTAGAGCCCTGAAGGCAGGGAAGACGAAGAATACATACATTTTTGTGTGTCCGATACAGATTACACGCTCTTATGTGTATCTGATATGGCTTAAACGCATCTATGTATAGACAAAGTATACACATATTTCTATGTGTTCGGTACAAATTACACATATTTCTATGTATCTGATACGGATTAAATGCATTTCTACATAGTTGGTGCACCACCCTTTGAACCTAGCCAGTCCAAGGGTGCCAAACGGTTGTCATACCCCAAATTTGTCCTACCTGTACATTACTTTCATTTGTACTTCCATCCACTAACCATTATTCAAAAATCCAAAAAAAAATATGTTGCTTTCAATTTCTCATTAAGTCCAGGTTTCATTCAAGGGCATCCAGACCAGAGTATGCATGATTTGAGTGTTTTGTGTCTGAGGTTTCAGTTAGGGTTTCTGTGTCAATTCCCGTTATCTGTGTGTGGATTAGGTTGTCATGCTATGTCAAGATATCAGTGCTTCATGATGAAAGAATTGTCAGAATTCAGATTATTTTTCAGATAGGGTTTTATGCAATGTGTTGAGGTCCATATGACAAGTCATTATCTTTTGATTTCAAGGCATTTGGTTCATGGTGGAAGCTTTGGTTTATTCGCAAATTTGATTCATCAGTGGCTTCATTATTTTTCAAGGCATGTTCATAATATTGTTCAAGAAAGATCAATGTGAGGATTGTGTTTCATTAAGTTTCAAATGACTTCAAGTGCAAGGATCGAGTCAAGAGTTTATGAAGATTCTAAGAGATTCGATAATTGCAAATCATATAAATTTGACTACAAGCGTATGAGGTGCAAATAAAACCTTGGAAATCCATCACCAATATTGCTACAAAAAATAATCCTTAATCCTTGTACAATATCCAAAATCCCATGCAATAGAAAAGTCAATTCTCAAAAATAGAAGTCCATTGAAATTAAAAATTATGCAAGGCCCAAGCCCATCTTACATGGTTTTACAACCAAAATTAAGAAAATTTCTAAAAATATCCATAAGCATGACACGACCCACATGATTAATAAGCCAAACACATGAAGTTCCACCAGCTACAAGCATTTACGAGCCGCATCCTGCCTTGCCAAACGTAATATGCACCACACCACACCTCCATAAGCCATAACATTGGCAAAATTCTTGCACCAAAGTTTAACACACCCAAAGTTATGCGCAATGTAACCATACCCAATACGCATAGTAGCCAACCTCATATCATGAGCCACCATCACAATACCACATCCTGCATAAACAGAACCAAACTTTACACAAGATCATACAACACGCACATAGTGAATAAGTTTGAACCACAACAGACAAAATGAAAACTTACCGCAAGCCAATGCAAAACGCAACATCATGCGATGTACAACACGTCCAAATGATTGCAACGAATCCTCTCAATTTCACCAACGGAATTTCAAGGACAAACCCCATTCTACCCTCACAAGTGCCTATATAAACACTTTCTATTCACTCTCAAATGAAGCTCTGAGCAGCCAAATCCACTATGCTAAAATCTCTCCTTAAATTCCTCTTCGACCTTTTCACAAACCTCAACTGAACAACTCGTTTACAAACCTTCACTACCCTTCTTCTTCCTCAACTGTTAATTTATTTCGTTTTTTGTTGTTGTTTGATTTGAAAAGTGGATAGTGTTGGTTTTTCAGTGAATAACGTTAGCTTGGATTACTAAGATGTGGTTTTGCTTTTAATAAACCATGCCTTGATGTCTTTGGACCGTGCTATGGTTTTAGAGAATGATGGGCTTTAAGCCCATTTGATTTCTATCACACCACCTGTGTTTACTTCATCCCTCCCCTCTCTTTTCTTTTTCTTTTTCTTCTCGTATTTTCTCCTTTTTGAGTTTATAGTTTTTTACTATTTATTTTGTAATAATTTATTTCACGTGATTTCCTTTTATCATTAGCATTTCCATGATTTAATTTCTTTCTTATTTTCGAGTTTCATTTCGATTCTGTTTTGGTCGACGAGGTCTTTAAAATCATGAATATTTCAATTTGTAGAGAATGATCCTTTGGATCATTTTTTATACCTTGGGATCGTGATAGGTTACCTTCGATTAATCGATGAAAGTTTGTGATTAAGACGAGACCGTTCTCTTTTTCTTTTCGTGTGGCACGATTCTTTGAGAATGATCTATGTATCATTTCTCTATCGTGTTTTAGCACAAACATTGTTATTGACCGGTCTCCCATAGCATGATCTTCCTCATAGATCGTGCTACGATTGCTTAGCGCTAAAGTGGACCCGATTCGAAAAGTGATCATCCGATCAATGACAATTAACAACTAACAGCTGACTTTAATTTTTGTTCATTATTCTCTTGCTTTATCTTTCTGTCAATATATCACTGTTCTTATATTATTCATATCCTTGATCATATTATTTTTCATATTATCATTGTTCATTGTTAATATTATTCATATCTTACTATCCCGAGCACTGGAGTTTGGACCTTGTACAGAAACCCTAGCAAATGAGATTTTGTCTATACTCTTTTTTATTACTTAGTTTAGGACACATTGCACACACACACGACTTCCTCTTGGGCTACTTAACAATGACCCCATTTATTTCTTGCACTCCCGTGTACTTTACATGTACCCCGCTCCCTTTCTGATGTACGCTATTTTCTTGCTCTTCTTTGATTGTGGTTTTGTTTACTAGGAGCACCCTTAGGTACTAGGGTAGACTAAACCATTTTCAAAATAGTTCTCAATTCGATGTCGAGCCCCTTTTCAAAACACCCTTGTAAGTCGATTACTTTTTAGCATCGCCATCAACCTAATGCACACACTTGAACCTTTCTTTGGTTGTGGTTTCGTTTACTAGGAGCACCCTTAGGGACTAGGATCGACCTCACCTCTTTCACAAACCCTTGGTCCAATGCCAAGTAAAGTTTTCAAATCCGATTCAATCATTTCTCAAAACTTTTTCTCAATCAAATTACAAAAGAAGAAGGTTCTGGGAGTCTCACATTCCTTGAAACTTTGAATGAATGCTCTTGAGGCACACGCCTTGGGTTGTTTTTCATTCAATCTTTCGACTTTAAAACACTTAATATTTTCGAAACCTTTTCTTAATTAAATCACGAAGGAAATGGATTCTTGGAGTCTCGCATTCCTTGAATCCTTGAATGACTGCTCTCGAGGCACACACCTTGGTTTGTTTGCCATTCAATATTTCGTTTCTAAAAAAAAACCAACAAACCGTAGTTTCACGAACTACGAACTCTCTGATTCTTCATTCTCGTCGGAATAAAGATACGTAGGCACAAGGGCCCCAATCCTTGGCGAGCTACCATTTGTTTTTTCCACCTTTTCCCGTAGGCAAAACTACTGATGCTCTGATTCTTCATTCTCGTCCGAATGAAGGTACGTAGGCACAAGGGCCCCAATCCTTGGCGAACACCCTAATAAAAATCCACATATTTCCCCCTTAGCAAACAAATCCCTTATCTCATGCCTTTTCGCATTACTCGCTTAGAAGAAAACAAATAACATTAGCTAATATTCATCATAAATCAAACAAAGAGGTTCCTGTTGAGTACAACGGGCGTGAGGAGTGTTAATACATTCCCTTTGCGTAATCGACTCCCGAACCTAGAATTTGGTTGCAATGACCATGTTCTTATCTCTTAAAGGTTTTCTCGATATTTTCCTATTCCTTCATTGGAATGAATAACGTTCGGTGGCGACTTTGTTCGAACCATTTTTCCGCATCCCATCATGAAGGTCGTATCATTTTTCGAGTTGCGGCAACGATGCAACCCAAAAACGTCCACCTCGATATAATCCAAGCCTCTGGGGCAGGGACGAGGATCATACCCTTGGTCGAGGAACAATCCTCTGTGACGCGGAGCGCAATACAAAGGTAAGACAACATATAGCCTATTCCGAGCCCTACCGTGGGAAGCACAAACAATATGCTCAATACAATGCAAAATTAATATGCCACTACAATGAATGCTAACCACAATAGATAAATATAACAAACAAAAATAATAGTTAATGACAGTCGATGTGCTAAGCAGTAAATCACAAAAACCATTGTCAAGATAGTGCGAAGAGCACATCAGGTAGTTCGATGTAATAAGGCACCTTTTTCCCTTGTAAAGGAAAGCAATCAGCGTTTTTATACCCAAAACAAATAGGAATTCACAACGGTGAACACTGGAGTTGCTCTTGTGGTAGGAAAACTTTAAATTACAGGGGTAATAGGTAAACCCTAGCGTTACGAAAATTCTCAAGCAACCAACAGCTGTGGCATAATGACAATAATAAAATGAAGCCAAGTGTATGACTTTCAGCTAAGCAATGCATAAATCATTTAGGTAAATTACTTTTATAAATAACGTTACACTTAAGACATAAATCTTAGGAAATGTTGTAGGTAAATAATAATAAAAAAATAAGAGGCAATTAATTGTAACATCCGGAGTTGAGGTACCAGGGTCACCATCTGAAGTTCCCTCAGGTGGTAGCTAGGAACGAGTTCAGCGCCTTAACGAAAATTATGGTTGTGGGATAAACCCTTCTCATTTTCTCCACAACTTGATCATATACCCCGTACAAGGTCTGCATTGTCCGTTAAAGGTAGTCACAAACCGTTACCTTTAAGCTGACAACATTATCTTCCAGAGTCTTCAGGGCCTTACCACGAGCCTCCGACTCCCAAAGAAGAGTTTTCTGGTAGTCTTCCACCTGATGGGTCTTCATAGTAACAACATTAAAAGCATCATTATGATGCTTATCATCTACCTTAAGAGCCATCTCTAGCTCAGTTATTCGAGCAACCAGAGTAGAAGGGGAGCCATAGGTCTTCACCTCCTCTCACAAATACTCAGGAAGCCCGACCTTCTTTTGTATCTCATCTAGATCCTACTGAAAAGAGAAGCACTTTTGCTTAATAGCCTCACACTTCCCTTTCCAAGTGTCCCTTTCCTTATAGGGATTGCCGGCAGCCAAGACATCTCCTCGGCCAGCAGCAACCAGTGAAAGCATGGAAGAAGCCTGATACATGGTACAACTGATCTCAGAGATGAGTCGCATCTTCTCCGCCTCAGAGAGGTTTTAAACATAAGCCAGATCCTTTAACAACACATGCACAACAACTTATTTAGGAGTGCTAGCAACGAGTGAGGAAAAAATAGTAGGCATTTGCATGATGGGGCTCATCTCCCCTGAAGCATCGTCCCCATAAAGATTATTCTATTTTGAAAACCCCTCTTCCCCGGGGGAAGTGTTGGTATTCTTCCCGACCCCTATTTGTCAAAATTGGAGACGCAGACACTTTCTCCACACTTGAAGTGGCAATAACAGTACCAAGTTTGTCGACTTAGGAGGCAGCAATCGAGGTCTTAATGGTCGGGGTCAGATTGATGGTCGGAGCAGGATCAATAGTCTTCGGAGGAGGCAACACAATATAAATTCCTGAGCACTTGCAAAGTCATAGAGCATCTGCAAGTTGTCCCTGTTATATGCAAAACACAACAACACATGTCAAAAAATATATACTAAAGGTCCCTGTTCTCACTGAAAATTTCCCATCTCTAATCCCAGCTAACTGCCCTCACGATGACTTAAGTTTCAATTCACCTCTTCCTCACCTCGGTGGAAGGAACCTCACTGAGGCCAAGTTCCTCTTCATAGCCGAGTTCATGAAACTAGGAGCGTAATTCCTCTTTCATCATCGACTGGTCAGGAGAAAGAGAGCCCAACTTGGTGCGGTAGAAACTAACGCCCCGATTGAAGTGATATGAAGACCAGAACTTGAGAAATGAGCTCATATAAAAATGAGAAGACTCGACATGGGAGTAACACAAAGTGAGATGGGACTTTGGCGTAATGGGCATTTCTATTAAAAAACACCCCAGAAAATCACTGAAATCCTAAGTGAAGGGTCAACCCAAGGATCGTCCGGATAAAAATTAATGAGCCTTTAGTTGCAAAAGTTATCCTGAAAGGAGTATTTCGAGTGGAACTGGTTGAAGAACAGTCTAAGGGAATGCTTCCAAGACTTATGCTCGACACACAACTTGAATACCCTCATGTTGGTCGAGGACCTCATATGAAGTTGAGAAAGGTCAACCTTTTAAGTGCTTCAAAACGGCAACCTCAAAGCCAGAGAAAGGCATACACAGTCGTATCATTGTGAACAAGCACTCATAAAGCGAGATAACACAATCGTCAAAGAAGTTGCATATCCTCTTCTCCGAGTTCACTAAAAGAACCAACCACTCTAGAGGGTCTCCTACCACGATACCATATATCTCTATTGCTGCCTTAGTATTTAGGAAGGACGGGGCACCCACTACCTCTATATCCACCTATTCGCACCTCATCGTGTTGATTGTCTCCACCATTGTCACGCCTCTCCATAATAGATGATCAACTTTAGAATATTTTCCAGGGGTGATCCGAGATGCTGTGGTCAGTCTGCTTTGGGAATCTAAGTGGGTCATCACTTCAAGATCGCTAGGTTTGCGGCTGGTGGTTCTCAGCGAAAGTTGAATAAAATTATTAGTGTGTTACCTTATCTAGTGGATAACTTGGATTTCCTCTTTAGTTAAGACGAGATGGGCATACGAGCCTCAACACAATTCACCTCTCCGCCGACAGTTGACAAAAAGGCTTATAAGGAGTCGGATGAAGAAGCTCCTTCATCCCGAAAATTCCCATATGCCCTTTCTAAAGCAGAGTCATTAGATAAAGATATCACTTCTAGATCCATACGGTTATAAGCAAGAGGAGGGAGATGAGAATCATAGATGCACCACCCCTACAGTAGAGGAAGTTTCACTATCAGAATCACTCACTAAGTTAACAGTACTATCATTTATTTTGACTAGAAAACAATAAATGCTGAAAGAAAAGCTTAAGTGAAGGAGGGTGTCTGAGTAATCGAAATTGATAAAACAAATAAAATGACGAATGCATAAACTCTAATCAAGGAATAAATTGTGGTCTGGTGAATGTTCTCCGAAATGAAAAAAGACATGTATTTGCTGAGACAGTGAATGCGGACTTGAATGCCAAGGATTACAAAAAGTTTTCCAAAACGCTTAACTCCTCATATTTATAAGCAATGACAACTGAACGACTCATATCAACCAGGGAGAAGAGTTATGAGATTAATGACTATATTTTACCTGGGGAATACACACAAACTCGAGTGCACTCATCTGCACTATAAGTCTCGCAATGTCCTAACTTGTCATGTCAACACACATGTTAGGAGAAGACGCTGAAACATTTTAATGATAGAAAGACATTTAATGCACTTGTTCCCCACCGCTTCCTCAATTGATCCCAAAATTTGAAGTTCTAGTTCCCATCAGACAGCGTCCCGAAAGCTGGCCAAAATCACTAAGGCTTCCCCAATTCACTCAATGTCCGACAAAGCCTTCGGGGCAACTGTTTTGGGTCGGCCAAAGACCAAATCCATCGTAAATTCACTCTACTTAACCCAAGGTATATAAGTCAGTTCATACAGAAAGTAAGGTACACTCTATCTAATCTCCATTTCCACTATACTCTTCTTGAATCTTAAACTAACTTGGATATTTTAGTGTTAACCATGCATGTCCATCTCGAGCCACTGTACCGGAGATCGGAGTTGCGAGTTCAAGATCCCCAATTCATCAACTATACTCAACTCTGGTTCCAGAATGGAACATCAAAATTTCAAAAAATCACCTAATTTTAAAGTTATTTCAAATAGATTTTCATAAAAATTATATTTGAAATACAATTTTTTAAAAAATTGTGATTTTAACTATGTTTTGATCTCTGATAATATATTTATGTTATAGAATGTTTAAATTAATCTTTCGATTTATAAAAAATAAATTAAAAAAAACTTTTAATATTTTAAAAAGTGTTTTCATAAAAATCTTTTTTAAAAATACAATTTTTTTTTAAAGATAAAATAAACCGGCATATTATCAATTTCAACAAATAAACTCATATATCAATCAGAGTCAAATTAGACCCTTTTAAGATTTTAAGGTGACCGGTTTTAAATTTCAAATAAAAGCTTGTATTATAAAAAACATATGGAAAAATAAAAAACGAGTGAATATAAAATAAAATGTGGAAAATATATCAAGTAAATTAGGGTAAGTGCAAATTGAAATTGAAGTATATTAATATATAAAATGAGGTATATATCATTATTTTATATATACCCCTAAGATTGATAATCTTTTGAGAGCGAATATTAACATGTCAAAATCTAATGGACCATCCTCAACACTTAAGTTATTGAAATATAGTAACTACACGGGTTAATACATATTTTCACCCCTGCTATATGGACGTGTTTTGAAAAACCCCCCTGCGAAAAAAAAAAGTTCCAAGACTGACCTTAACAAATTTTAAAAGTTTTGATTTAAACCTTTATCAGGCCACATCATCAAAAATACTTATGTGGCAATCATTTTTTTAATTTTTAATTAGAACATATTGCCACATCAATTAATTAGGACATGCAATGACTCTTTTACCCTCTTTAACAATCACTCTTTAACAATCACTCTTTAACAAAAACCCTAACCCATCATCTTCTACGTTTTCTTCTTTTTCGTTTTCTTCTCTTTCGTCTTCTTCTCATCTTCTTCTTTTTTCTTCTTTTTTCGTTTGCCCTACCCTATCCGTTTCCTTGTTTTTTCGTTTTCGTCAATGAATTCCAGCTACGATAGTCAACCATTTTCGTCTAACTCAAGCTTATCTTCCAATGGAAGAGTAACTCCCAAATGTGGCCACAATGTCTCCATGAAGATGTTTGTATCGAAATCGGTTTCAAACCCTGGGAGAGAATATTGGAAATGTAAGTTTTGGGGTAAAGGTGACGATTGCAACGCATTTCACTGGGATGATGAGTTTTTCAGCTACTCTGATGTAGAAGCAGTTCAACTGAGTGATATTACAAGCAAGATGGAAGAAATGAAGAAAAAGCTTGATGGGTTAACAAAGAAGATGAATTATGTTTTAGTTGCTTTAATTTGTATCTGTGTTCATTTCTTTCTTAGGTCATGTTGTAACTGAAGTGATTGTAACTTTGTTGTAACTTATCTGATTGTAACTGATGTGGTCCAATGTTGTAATGTTTTTCTGCGTGAATAAATTTAGTTGTTGTTTATGTTATATGATTTTATTGCTTTTATTGGAATATTGCACTGTTATATGTTAAGATAACAAGAACATAAAAGAACAAGAACATAACTAATAATTTGGATAGATAACAATTATCACATAAAGAGAATGGCACATTATGTGCTTAACAAAATAAGTCATATGTGCTTAACAGAATGGCACATTATGTTCACAAAATAAGTCAAAGTTACAAAATGGCACATTATGTGCTTAACAAAATAACAAACAAACAGAAAAATTTCAAATCCAAGTTACAAAATGGCACATTATGTGCTTAACTACTGAGTCATGCGTCTAGCAATATCCTTCCACTTATTCTTTGATGTACTCCCACCAGTTTCATCATCAAAAACTAATGGCACATCAGGTGTTGATCCAGGCCCACCATGTCTTTTGGCATTCCTTACTTCTTTCAACCTTTCACGGCACCTCTTTCTTGATGGCTTCTTACTTGTAACTTTTTTCTTAGCAGAAGGTTTTGTGACATTGATAGCAGCAGGTAGTGTATCTGTTATAGCAGCAGGTTGTGTTTCTGAAACTTGTGTAGCAGCAGGTTGTGAAACTTGTGTAGCAGCAGGTTGTGAATCTTGTGTAGCAGCAGGGTGTGAATCTTGTGTAGCAATAGGGTGTGAATCATTTGGTTTAGGTGTAGGATTAATAAGTTGTGACTGTTATTCTTCATAAAGACTCATCATTTCATTCAGCAATGCATCTAACTCTGGGTCATCAACATTTCCATCAGCTTGTGCAGTAGATGTTTGTGGTGCATCAGGCTTTGTAGAGGCTTTGGTCCTTGGTGTCTTTCTCTGCATAATGCAGAAACATATATAAGAACACATATTAGATCAACATATAATTCAGAAACATTACATGATACACCTTACATTTCTCTTCGGTGCATTAGGATCTTGTTCCTTAGCTTGACACTTCCTTGAATTGTGGCCAAATTTGTCACACTTTGTGAATCTATATGATACACCTACCCTCCTCATCCTTGAACCAGTCTCATCCAGCTCTCTAAACCTCAGCTTCTTAGGCCTTCCAGGGCCCTTCTTGTATTGTGGTGGCAACAAGTTTTCAGCATCCACAGTAGGCCACATGTCCATACCATTGATTAGACTGACATTGTTTTCATAGCATGTCTTGTAAGCTTCCCTCATATAGCAAGGGTCAACATATTTCTCAGGATCTAAATTCTGATATTGCAATGCAGAAACCGCATGCCTACAAGGTATGCCTACAAGATCCCAAAAGCAACAAGTGTAGGTTTTTTTCCCTACATCAACAACAAACTGCAACCCATTATATGGGTGGTGGACTTGCCACAAATCACCCATACTCCATGTAGGCAGCCATTCTCCACTTAATAGTGTTTCCTTATCTAGCATTTTCCTAGGATTAGGCATCACATTGTGCTTCCACTTATCAAGCTTGACTATACTATTAGCAATCCTATTCATTAAATAGTTTCTAATCCATTCTACCATAGTGAGTATTGGCTTATCCCTAGCTTGTAAAATGGTACTATTAAAAGATTCACTCAATTTATTCATCAAAACATCACACTTAGGGTAGAATAAAAATGAATGCTTACACCACAATTTTGTTGGCACTCCCATTAACCAATCCCATGCTTTCTTATCAAGTTGTTTAAGCTCATTCATCTTCTTCTCCCAAGCCTGGAAGTATGTTGCTTTTGCAGCCCCCATTAAAAGGTCCTTAATGGGAGCTCCACCACCAAATTTCTTCTTGAAGTTTGCATACAAGTGTCTCAGGCAAACCCTGTGTTCAATTTGCTCAAACATCTCCTCAAAGACACTAACAAGACCCTAAAACCAGAAGCACACAAACAACAAAACAATATAACATTAGTTTGAATCTATAAACATATAAACTTCATAAAAATGCATAACATATCACACCATGTACCTTTTATTGGTCTGAAATAAAAACATACTTTCTTTCCTCTCCAATGTCTTCCATAAGCAATTGCATAAACCATCTCCAACTTTCCTTTGTCTCAATCTCCACCACACCAAATGCCAAAGGATAATATTGGTCATTTGGGTCCCTTGCTACAGTAATTAATAACTGTCCTCCATATTGTGTCTTAAGATGACATCCATCTACCCCTATAAAGGGTCTACAACCCTTGGTAAACCCTTTCTTGCTTCCATCAAAACAGAAATAAAATCTCCCAAATCTTGGTGGTAGTGTTGGATGTGGTCTCTCAGTACTTATCTTGACTGTATTCCCAGCACAGTGGTTTCTCAACTCAGCTGCATAACTCCATAACATATTATATTGTTCCTTTGCATCTCCTTCAATTATTTCCTCTGCCATACATCTATCTCTCCTTCAATTATTCCTTTGCTACACAAGGCTAAAAAACCACATTTGCCCTTGCACTCAACCCTAACCCTATAACTCTCATTCTTAACAAAAGTTAACTCCCTACCATTTAAAACTGACCATTCTCTAATAGCATCTTTAAATTCAGAAAGAGATTTGAACTCCATACCTAATTTGATTTGAAAGTCTTTGTTAAGCAGCTCTGATCTGAACTTCTCATACTTTGGCTTAGTAGGTTTGTCATCCATGTCACTTTCATCAGCATCTGAACTATCAAGTTCCTCACTAGCATAATCCACATCTTCACAGTTTGTTGCATTCCTCTGTGAACAGGATCCTAAGACCCTTTTGGGCACCAAAAGATTCAGCTTATTTACCTTGCTCCTTGATTTCATCTTCTTTGGATCCTTGGATACACAAAGCTTGACTCTCAGTGATTTTCCATTGACATCCACCTTATTCCCACTAGCTGGATAATCTACCTGCACTTGTTCAAATTCTTCCTCTTCTACTTCACATGCTCTTTCCTCTTCACTGTCATCGAAACATTGTCCAACATCAACATCAGAATCAGTGCTATCATCTTCACTAGAAGTTATGAAGTCATCCACATCAGGATGAAGCACCTTGGTCATCATGTCTTTTACACCATGCTCTACCCATAGATGGCCATCAACCTTACAAGACATGCAATGCTTTGCAATTTCTACAGCTTGTGCATCATCAACAACATTTGTAAAACCTTCGTCCATATGAGGAATCTTTCTCCAAAGCCTAAAACCTTCATATCCCCAATCTTTAACCAGACTAACAGCTTCAAAAAAGCTCCATTTATCTTCGTCTAGCCCTTCAACAATTGTCTCCCTACCCCCTCTATAGTACGTATGACTGTCTTGAACAAAATTTCTCCCATGGTGAAATATTAAACTAAACACGCCCATATCTGCAGAATACAAAGAATAAACCGTACATATTGTTAGAAAGATACTCACTTGGGACCATATTATTGTACTTGGATGAGAATAGAAACTTTGAGAATAGTACGTACCTTTCAAAATAAAACTTTTGGAGGTTTTGTTACAAGAACTCTTTCGGATGTTGGAATGCAAACGATATGACTTCTGCAGTTGACTTACGAACGAAATTGAAGAACCTTAAGGAAGATGAAGATGAAGAACCGTATTAGTTAGGGTTTGAAATGAGACCTTTCCCAAATGTCCAAAAAATTTGGATATTTTTTTAAGAAAAGTACTGAGGGTAAAAGAGTCATTGCATGTCCTAATTAATTGATGTGGCAATATGTTCCAATTAAAAATTAAAAAAATGATTGCCACATAAGTATTTTTGATGATGTGGCCTGATAAAGGTTTAAATCAAAACTTTTAAAATTTGTTAAGGTCAGTCTTGCAACTTTTTTTTTCGCAGGGGGGTTTTTCAAAACACGCCCATATGGCAGGGGTGAAAATAGGTATTAACCCTTATATTATATATACCCCTAAGATTTATAATCTTTTAAGAGCGAATATTAACTGTCGCTCCCAGGATTTTCATCCAGGTACAAACGCGAGAGCGGCGCGGAAAAAACAGAGTCGTCGGCCGTGTAAATTTATCCCAAGAGAGGGAAAGGGAACACCGCATAAACCTGAGGAAGAGGGAAAGGAATGGTCATCGCAACCATAGCCTGGGTTCGGGAGTCGGTTACGCGAGGGGAAGGTGCTAGCACCCCACGCGTCCATCGTACTCGATGGGATCCACGCTTGTTGTCTATTCTAAGGGTGAGTCATACTATCATCTAGGGCTGTACTAAACGGGGAGGGAAAGACAAAGAACGAATCGGTAGGACGTCAACGTCCTAGGCCTACGTACCGCCCTTGTGCAATGGGGAATTCAGAGTCAACGTTGTTCGGACCGAGTTCTTTTTGTGTTTTTTATGAGCAACGCTAAGTTCGCGTCCGACAGTTAGGGTCGATGCCTGTTTGCGACTCAGACGGAAGGTAACGTGCCCTTTTTGAAAATAGCCTTTAAGTTTGGAAATCCCGAAGGACAAAAAAAGGTTTGAAGTTTGTTTGTGTTTTTTAGGACAGAAGTGGCTTAAGTTAGTTCCTAAGTTGCATTGCACCAAAGTCTAGGGCACAGGGGCGAATACTTAACGCATCGTCCCAAGACAGGACGCTCGCTAAGCACTCTAGAAAGATGAGAGGAAGCCCCTCATTTCTCATTCCCCATGCTTAAGGCTCGTGCGTAATACACCTTATTCTTATTAAGTGTTTTAAAGAAATTTGAGATGAGAAGAGAGAAGACACAAGGGTAACTCTAGGGGAGACTATGAGTCTTAAAGTTATCATGCATGGGTGACCTACGGTTAGTGAGGTTTGAAGACAACCTAAATCCTAAAGGAAGAAGATGAGGGAAGGAAAAAGTAAGGGTGACCATGGATACTTATCCATACCCTTAAAGAACTTACCTTAGTCCCTGCATAAGAGGTTAGTGAGAAACAGGCACAAGTAAGAGAAATGAAAATCACACAATAGCAAACAAAAGTGATTATCATCCAAACATGAATCAAAGAAACAAAGAACAGCCCTAAAGCAAATGGCACAAGTGCCTTTTCAAACAGATAATCACACAAGGCCAAAGATGCGTCTGCAAGAAAATCTCAAGTGAAAACAAATCAGATAATTAGAAAAATGACTCCTAAAATTCCCAAATTAAACATTAAGGTTACTCAACCAGAGGCAAACAACATTTCAAAATTCCCTGCAAAAAATCAAGATATTAGTCATTCAAATAATTAGGTAGAGCTCAGGTGGGAATTAGGGTTCAATGTGCTAAAGGGAAGGACCTAAATGCAATATGAAATAAATTTAAAAATGAAAGAAAAATATTTTTAAGCACTTTAGAATGTTAATGAATGTATACAAAAGGAACGGATCAAAAATATTTCATAGAGGCAGAGAAATAAAACAAAGAAATTTGAGTATGCATGAGATGTGTGATGCAAAAAGAAATTGAATTAAACAATTAATTTAATTGATGAAAAATAAAATAAAATAAAAATAAAATTTGTAACAATTTTATAAAGATGATAAAAATGAAGTATGAATTTTATGGGAATTTTAAAATGCAAGAATGTATTAAAAAAAATAAAAATGAAAACGTAATAATAAAAAATAAAAATGAGAAAATAGTATGGGGGGTGGGGGGGGGGGTGCGAACAGTAAGGATTTTATGTTGAAAATGAGATTGGGCTGGTGATGGGGGGTGTGAGTAGCGAAGCCCGCCCACTAAATGATCAGAAAAAAAAGAAAAATGAGGAGGGCTTACCGTGTTCGTGCCATGTGCAGGGCGCGTGGGTTTTTTAAATTGCTGGCATGTTAGCAGCCGTACGATTCATCAAACGATCATGGTCAAGTCAATAAAAACAAAAGTAATCAAAACAAAATGATCTGATTGGACGAACACACTAACTACCGTGAGGTAATGAACACCAAATCATGAAACAAAAATCAGAAAAAAAATAAAAAGAAAACACATGGCACGATCTAGACCGTGCGATCAGAAAAATGGGCGGCTGAGGGTCATCTTCCTCGCCAAAAACCTTAGCTGGCCGGAAACTCCCCAGGTCGCCGGAGCCCTAGCTCCGGCCGCCTCCCACCACCACCTGCAACTCCAAACTCGCCCAGAAATCCTCGACCCTTATACCATTCGAACCGGAATTCCACGAGGATTCTAAATCTCTCCTCCAAAATCACAAATAATTAACACATAATACAAATAGAAGGGATTAGTGTTAGGGCAAAAAAATTCAAATCAACATTACAAGCAATATACGCATCCAATCACCAAACCAATCATACCAGTATGATCAGTGACAACAACACAACAATATTTACGTAAAAAAAAAGAGTTTCACGAGCACAAAAAAAATCATCCACCTGAGATGGCACAGCTCCAATCCTTGCTTTTGGCTGCGAATGGAGGTTGATTTCTACTCTGTGGATCTCCAGGAAGAGATTTGTGGAAGTACTTTTGGCAAAGACCTTGTGGATCGTGAGTTTTGATGAAAAAGAGCCTTAGGGTTCAAGCTTGGATTCCTCTCCAAAATCACGTGTATGAACCCTAACCAGTGCATGATTGAGCTTATATAGACTAGGGTTTTCTACTGAATATGAATTGGGCTTGGGTAATCCATTGTTTAATGATTTTTTACTTATTTTGGAATTTGGCATTATGTTGAATAAGTGGAAAATACACCCCTTCCATGCACTTAAATTCATAATGGATCACTTGCATCTGAATTGCTAATCACACCACATTTAACTTGGGCCTTGAGAACAATTGATTCATGAGTTTTTCAACATTTTGGCAATTTTGAATAATGGGAAGAAAGTGAATAATAAACCATGGAATCTCTTCATTCTTGGGCCCAAAATAATCCTCAAGGAACATCTCTTAATATTGGAATGTGGCATGAAGCAATGGAATTGGTTATAGGTCACTATGCCCAAAGTTGTGAAAATGGGATCATGAGAAACCCTAAAAACCACTTTGCCTTCTTTTGATCATAACTGGAGTTTCACAAATGATATGGAGACCCACTAGTACTTGTTGGAAAGAGGAGAAAAATATCTTCAACTTTCATGTTGGATAAAAATTCATTTGAATATTTCTTGATGATGAAAAGTCAAGTTGAATGCAGTGCAGGAACTTGCCCAAAAAGGAAACTTTTCATTATAGGTCACTTTCCAAATTTAGAAACTTTGCACCAACTCCTGATTCCTGATACATATGTAGGAAATTTGACCCCTGGAGACCATATGAGGGTGTGAGACCTTAAAATCCCTGAAGAGGTTGACTTTTCTCCTTTCACTGTTGACCTTTCCCCAAATTCAACTGATTCCCAGTCCATTGGCCAATTGAACCTCTTCTGAACCAAACTGATGGTTAATCTTCCATCCCTAGATACTTAGGGACCCAATGAATACCATGGAATCAAGTCTTGCCCAAAAAATCAGAAATAAACTGACTTTATAGCAAACCCTAGTTTTGGTACCCCCAGTCTATGATGAAATAACACAGTCTCCAAATCCAAATTCCCCTGAAATGATGTGTATCCTCTTCAACAAAGATAAGATATGCCATTTGATGATGATAAAAACCCAAGGATCTCGCCCATTGGAGCAATAAACCCAAGAATTTCAAAACCCTAATTCATGCACTGGTTAGGAGAGAGTGATCCACTTGAGATCCCTTGCCTCCTGTGAACTCTTGATGATGTAGTAGACCAGATAGGACTTTCCTGAACTGCCTCAGGCACCTTGACCCCATGCTAATGATATGCATACATGATAATGCAAAAAATGAAATGAAACATAAGCCAGTTAGTAATAAAGTAAGGAGGGCAAATTTTAGGGTGCAACAGCTGCCCCTATTCAATCAACTTGGTCCTGAGGGTATGATAGCGATGGCTTTCAGACAATCGGGATACACGGAGATTAAATACCAAAGAACCCAGAAATTTGCAATCAACAAAGAAGGGATGAATCCACTGGGGAACAAGTAATAAATGTTGCACTTGTCACGACACGTACGAGTGTTGGAAACCAAGGTATTAGAAATTCATAAACGAGTGTTAACTATGCTGGGGATAAACACTGACGGGTGTCAAGGGATCAAATATGGACGGGTATCAAAAAGGTACACGGACGAGTGTAAAGGTTTCAATACGGACGGGTATCAAAAAGGTACACGGACGGGTATGAAAGGTTCAATACGGACGGGTATCGGAAAGGTACACGGACGGGTGTAAAAAGGTTTCAATACGGACGGGTATCAAAAGGGGTACACAGACGGGTGTAAAAAAGGTTCAATACGGACGGGTATCGGAAAGGTACACGGACGGGTGTAAAAAGGTTTCAATATGGACGGGTATCAAAAGGGGTACACGGACGGGTGTAAAAAGGTTTCAATACGGACGGGTATCAAAAGGGGTACACGGACGGGTGTAAAAAGGTTCAATACGGACGGGTATCGGAAAGGTACACGGACGGGTGTAAAAAGGTTCAATACGGACGGGTATCGGAAAGGTACACGGTCGGGTGTAAAAGGTTCAATACGGACGGGTATCGAAAAGGTACACGGACGGGTGTAAAAAGGTTCAATACGGACGGGTATCGGAAAGGTACGCGGACGGGTGTAAAAGGTTCAATACGGACGGGTATCGGAAAGGTACACGGACGGGTGTAAAAGGTTCAATACGGACGGGTATCAAAAAGGTACACGGACGGGTGAAAAGTTGTAAAGCAAATTTTACCGAGGATTAATCTCGCTGGGGAATGGATAAGTCTAAATAAAAGACTCTGCCGGGGAACACAAATATGAGGAATGCGCCCCTCCAAAAATCTCCTGAGTTATGCCATCTCCGCTGGCAAAGAAAGCATCAAACCTGGCTTATGCTTCGAATGCAAATGTTTGAATTTTGCCGTAATGCTCCACACGAAGTGGAAATGCTACGCGCTTGAGGATGCGATGCAAGTGCTTATGTTATGCAAAAGGGCCCCTCCAGCAAAATAAATGCTGGAGAGAAAGGACCAATTCAGCTGGGGATGACAAAAAATAAATTGTCCTCTAAACCCAAGAATTTTGCTAACACTGACTGACTCTTTGGATCAGCAAACTCTGCTGGGGATGAAGTCCCAAATGAACATTCGCTCTACTGGGGATTATACATAAATCTTTGAAAAAGGAGGCCACGGCCTGAATCAGGAGAGTGTCAAATATCACTTGAATTTAAAACCTGCTGGGGATGTCGACCACCGTTGGACAAACCACCAAACTCTGCTTGGGGATATTGCTGAACTTAGCCTGCTGATGGGGGAGAAGGAGCACCTTGACTTTGTGGGGAAATAACGTCTTGACCTGGAGAAGATACCTCCTAAGTCTCCTGCTGGGGAAGGTCTGCTCTGCTAAGGAAAGTGCAATCTCAATGCTGGGGAGTACGATCCTGTTACCCTGCAAGTCAAACAACAAAATAGAATACGCCACAACATGACTATTACCATTAACGCCTAAATAATTTCTGCTGCTTTTCATCATGCTCTGCAAAGCTCGAAGTTTTATATGCAATGTTTATCAAAAATATCGGACGTTTTTGCAAACAAAACAGTAACAGTAAAACAAACAATAGAAAGCTCTTTGAGTGAAATGAATATTTTATTGAGAAAAATGGCCTGTAAATAGGCATTTACAATTGGAAGGAATTCCTAGAAAGAGGTAATTGCGCACAAAGTAAAAGAAAAAATACAAATGTCGGCAATGCGGGAACAGATATCCACCATGATTCGACTCAGCTATGACTCATATGTCCTGCTTATCCACAAAATATCTTGACTTCTGAATAGACTGACTGTACTGATTCCTCCCTTTCAGAATTTCTGAGTACCGAGAGCGTTCACAGATCGAACGCAGACCATAGCCTTTCACTTATAAATCCCTAACTTTTGCCTGGATCGCCCTTTTCGGGTTTTCAATCCACCGGGATACCCATTTTTGCCAAAGTCGCCTTTTCAGGTTTTCAACTTTGCGGGTTTACACATTTCTTTTTACATTTTATCCCTAACTTTTGCCCGAACCTTTTCCTTTTTATGGTTCGCCGGGATGCCCCCTTTTTTGCCTGGACTTTCTTTTTATGTCCAGCGGGTCTCTTTTTTTACTAAAGTCTTCGCCATCCATAGTTGAAAGTAGTAAGGCTCCACCAGAGAAAACCTTTCTGACTACATACGGCCCTTCGTAGTTTGGAGTCCATTTGCCCCTGTGATCTGTCTGAGGAGGAAGGATCCTTTTCAAAACCAATTCACCTATCTAAAAATTCCGAGGACGCACTTTCTGATCAAAGGCGTGCTTCATCCTACTCTGATACAAACGACCATGTGCGATGGCTGCCAATCTCTTTTCTTCAATAAGGTTCAACTGATCCAACCTGGAACGCACCCATTCAGCTTCATCAAGCTTCACATCTGCCAGAACTCTCAAAGACGGAATCTCAACCTCTAAGGGTAAGACTGCTTCCATACCATATACCAATGAGAAAGGGGTTGCCCCAGTTGACGTACGCACCGAAGTACGATAACCATGTAGGGCGTAAGGTAACATCTCATGCCAGTCCTTATATGTTACCACCATCTTCTGCACAATCTTCTTGATATTCTTATTTTCCGCCTCAACAGCCCCATTCATCTTTGGATGATACGGAGAAGAATTATGATGCTCGATCTTAAAACTCTGACATAGTTCCTTCATCATCTTGTTGTTCAAATTCGAGCCATTATCAGTAATGATTCTCTCCGGGACCCCATAACGACAGATGATGTCCTTCTTTATAAACTGGGCTACCACTTGCTTGGTGACGTTGGTGTACGAGGCTGCCTCCACCCACTTTGTGAAATAGTCAATGGCAACCAAAATGAAACGATGCCCATTGGAAGCAGTAGGCTCAATCTTTCCAATCATATCTATACCCCACATCGCAAACGGCCAAGGAGATGACAACACATTTAGAGGCGTAGGCGGTACGTGCATCTTATCTGCATAAATCTGGCATTTATGACACTTCCGAGCGTACTTGAAACAATCAGACTCCATAGTCATCCAATAATATCCTGCTCTTAACAGCTTTTTAGCCATGGTGTGTCCACTGGAATAAGTACCAAAAGAACCCTCGTGAACTTCCTCCATCAATGAGCTTGCCTCGTGTTCATCAACACAACGTAGCAAGACCATATCGAAGTTCCTCTTATATAACACACCATCCTTGTTCAGAAAGAAGTTCCCTGCCAACCTTCTCAGAGTCTTCTTATCTTTGGTGGAGGCACCCTCTGGATACTCCTGTCTCTTCAGAAAAACCTTAATATCATGATACCACGGTTTACCATCAGACACATCTTCAATTGCAAACACAAAAGCCGGTCTGTCCAGACGCATGATTTTAATCGAAGGTGTTTCATTCCAACGGTTCACCTTATACATGGATGCCAATGTCGCCAACGCATCAGCCATCTGATTCTCAGCTCTAGGCACATGATGAAAATCCACCCTATCAAAGAAAGGTAACAACCTTCTGGCATAGTTGTTATAAGGTACCAAATTTGCCTGACGAGTCTCCCATTCTCCTGTAATCTGATTAACCACTAACGCGGAATCACCATAGACATCGAGGTTCTTAATTCTCAAGTCAATTGCTTCTTCTAACCCCATGATGGATGCTTCATACTCCGCCTCGTTGTTGGTACACACGAATGCTAACCGGGCAGTGAAAGGTATATGAGAACCCTTCGGAGTTATAATGATTGCCCCAATTCCGTTACCATATGAGTTGACAGCCCCATCAAAGATCATCTTCCACTGAGACCCAATCTCTGGTCCTTCGTCAGACAGAGGCTCTTCACAATCCTTCATTTTCAGAAACATAACATGCTCGTCTGGAAACTCAAACTTCATAGGCTGATAATCTTCGACCGACTGTTCGGCAAGATATTCTGACAGAACACTTCCCTTAATGGCCTTCTGAGAAACATACTGAATATCGTACTCTGTCAAAACCATCTGCCAACGGGCTATCCTTCCAGAAAGCACCTGCTTCTCAAACACGTACTTAATCGGATCCATCTTCGAAATCAACAAGGTTGTGTGATTTAACATATACTGCCTTAGGCGCTTGGCTGCCCAGGCGAGTGCACAACATGTTTTTTCCAGCATAGAGTATCTTGATTCGTAATCAGTGAACTTCTTACTCAGGTAGTAAATGGCGTGCTCTTTCTTACCCGTCTCGTCGTGTTGACCGAGCACACAACCCATCGAATTCTCAAGAACCGTAAGGTACATAATCAACGGTCTCCCAGACACCGGTGGCATAAGGACTGGAGGTTCCTGCAAATACGTCTTTATTCTTTCAAACGCTTCTCGACAATTTTCATTCCACCTGACCTCTTGGTCCTTTCTTAACAACTTGAAAATTGGTTCACACGTAGCCGTCAGATGAGAGATGAACCTGGCAATGTAATTCAACCTCCCCAAGAAACCACGAACCTCTTTCTCTGTTCTTGGCTCAGGCATCTCCTGTATGGCTCTTATCTTTGCAGGATCAACCTCTATACCTCTTTCACTAACAATGAATCCCAGCAATTTACCAGACCTCACGCCGAAAATGCACTTATTCGGATTCAATCTTAACCTGAACTTCCTCAACCTTTCAAACAGCTTCTGGAGGTTTACCAAGTGTTCTTCCTCTGTCTGTGACTTTGCAATCATGTCATCAATATAGACTTCAATCTCCTTGTGAATCATATCATGAAAGAGAGTCACCATCGCCCGCTGATAGGTTGCCCCAGCATTCTTCAATCCAAAGGGCATTACCTTGTAGTAAAATGTTCCCCACGGTGTTATGAAAGTAGTCTTCTCCATGTCCTCTGGGGCCATTTTGATTTGGTTATACCCAGATAAGCCATCCATGAAGGAAAACACAGAATATTGAGCGGTATTGTCCACTAACACGTCAATGTGGGGGAGTGGGAAATCATCCTTCGGGCTCGCCCTATTCAAATCTCGGTAATCAACACACATCCTGACCTTCCCATCCTTCTTAGGTACAGGTACAATATTAGCAACCCACGGAGGATAATTTGTCACAGCAAGAAATCCGGCGTCCAACTGTTTCTGAACCTCTTCCTTGATCTTGACAACCATATCTGGTTTCGTCCTTCTCAATTTCTGCTTGACTGGAGTACAACCCTCTTTAAGCGGCAGTCTGTGTGAAACAATGTCGGTGTCAAGTCCGGGCATGTCTTGGTAAGACCAGGCGAAGATATCCACATACTCTCGAAGTAACTCAACCAATCTTCCCTTAACAATGTCTTCCAGGGCAGCCCCAACCTTTACCTCTCGTTTAACATCCTCGGTTCCCAGATTAACAGTCTCAACTTCCTCCTGATGAGGTAGAATAACCCTCTCCTCTTGTTTTAGTAGCCTGGCTAATTCTTCTGGTAAGTCACAGTTTTTGTCAGTCTCTTCTTCGGCCTGATAGATGGGATTGTCGAAGTCATATCGAGCCATAGCTAAGTCATGGGTGGAATCTGAACAAAGGAACCTGCATGATGGATGTTTTATGTTCATTATGAGTGCAACAAACAAGAAAACACATTGCCATTTTGATGTGGGTTAATGCAAAAAGTAAAAATAGGAAGACAGGGATCAAAATATTTGAATGAAAAAACATCCTTTATTGATGATAAAAATAGCAAATAAAACATCCAAGCCCTACAAACAAATATCACTACGCCTTGGGCAGAGCGCATGACTCAACATAACAGAAAACAAAAGTAAATTACTCCGGGCGCGTCACTTGGATAACTTTTTCGGAGGACCAGTTGCCTAAACTCTGACCAGGAATGTAGGGACGGATCCATTCATCCATGTCACAATCACTATCTCCTTCATCCTCAATAACATTGACTCTGTTGAAGAAAACACCGGCACTGGTGAAACGGACTGGACCATAGAACTTGGGAGGCTCTTCAAAACGCCTAGGTGGCTTGTAACCCAGTCCATGAGTATCTTGCTTCCTTTGAACATCAATAACACTGCCCTACTTCTGAGAACCACCAGCTTCAACTATAGCACGCGCCTCTTTGAAAGAGGACATTGGAACTTCTGGTTGTATGACGACTTCAGGTTGGGCAACCGCCTCAGGCTGAGTGACTGCCTTTGGGGGTTCCTGGGGAATCTTCACAGCTTCAAAGGCTTGGCACAAAGTTTCCTGTATCTCACCATCTACCTCTACATACTCGAAGGTCGACAGGTGACTCACCATAATATCTTCTTCACCACAAACAGTCACAACGTGGCCATCCACCATATACTTCAACTTCTGGTGTAGCGTAGAAGTTACTGCCCCAGCACCATGGATCCAAGGGAGACCCAGCAAACAACTATAGGCAGGCTGAATATCCATTATGTAAAAGGTGGTGTTGAAAATCTCAGGACCCACCTTGATCGGCAACACTAACTCTCCAAAAACTGACCTCTTAGAGCCATCAAAAGCACGTACCACCAAGTCACTTGGTGTACAAATCAACCCACAAGTATCCAGTTTCATCAGAGCCTTCTTCGGTAGTACATTCAAAGACGACCCAGTATCAACTAACACATGCGACATTAAAGAACCACGGCATTCCACTGAAATATGCAGAGCGTTGTTGTGATTCCTCCCAGCCGGAGTCAGATCTAAATTGGTGAAACCCAAACCATTACCAGCATTCACATGAGCCACAACCCCTTCTAACTGGTTGACAGATATCTCCTGTGGTACATAAGCCATATTCAGAATCTTCAGCAATGCATTTCGGTGTGCCTCGGAGCACAACAGTAAGGATAGGATGGAAATCTTCAATGGAGTTTGGTGGAGTTGGTCAACAATCTTGTAATCACTTTTTCTGATCAACCTCATAAACTCTTCTACATCTTCTAAGAAAGTATCCCCACCTGGCTTTGTCGTAGAATTATTAGCTTCCTGCCTCTGTACAGACTCATCCATCATCTGCTTACCTTTGTCTTGTCTTGAACTGCTAGCTTGATTCTCGGAGGGAGTAGAGACTCTACCACTCCTAGTGATAGCCCCTGCTTCAACAAGATTTTCCACCCCTGTGTTCACAGCGGATGTCTCTTCCAATTCTAGCTTCTTACCATTAACAAACACCTCGGCCCCATAATTCCATGGGATGGCCTTGGTACTCTCATACGGAACTGGTCCGGGAACAGTGATAGTGACCGGCGCCGGTCTCGCCGGCGCTGATATAGTTATCGTCTTGAATGGAATTGTTATCGTGGCAACATCGATCTCTCTGTCAGTAATAATATTCTGCTTACAGCCCCTGTCAAACTGTAACACCCCTTCGCTGATCATTTTCTGAATGCCTACTTTCAATAAATCACAACCGCCTGGCTGCGACACACACTTTACACAACCTTCACCACAACCGGGAAATACCCCTCCCTTCAATAGTCTTTTCTTCACCACACCCAAGGGAGTTTGGATTTTGTTCACATCTGAAATCAAACTCAAGTCTTCACAGTCTTTAATAATAGCATTGATCTTCGGCCCACCGTGATTCGGCATCGGGTTCTGATTCACATTAGGAACATCGTTGGAGAAATTGATGGCTTTAGAATCCACTAAGTCTTGAACCAGATGTTTAAAAGCTCTACAGTTCTCAGTATGATGTCCGGGTGCCCTAGAATGAAATTCACAGTGGGCGTTGGCGTCATAGCCGGGAGGTGGATTACCAATAGGTGGAGCCAATGTTCTTTTCTGAATCAACTGTAGTTTTAACAAGTGCTGAAATAATTGAGCGTAGGGCATAGGCGGAGTTTCAAGATGCCTATCCCGCCTAGACGCAGGTTGTGATCTGCGAGGACCCTGATTTTGTTGTTGAGACACTACTGACTGCTGAGGTGCTGCTGGGATGGTTACAGAAGCCACCTGCTGATTGTAATTCTGACGAGGACCTTCTCTACCACGATATGATGACACAGAGTTTGTATCTCCCTCCTTTTTCTTGTAACCACTAGCATAAGGCTTCTTACTTCCTCCAGATGAGGACCCATCTCCGCCTGATATTTTTCCTGCCTTAATTCCGCTTTCTACCATCTCTCCTACCAAGATCAAATCAGCAAACTTTCTAGACATACACGGTACCAATTTTTCAAAGTAATGACCCTGCAAGGTGGCCATAAACAAAGTTATCATCTCACGCTCCAACATGGGAGGCTGAACCCTAGCTGCCAGTTCACGCCACCTCTGAGCGTACTCCTTTAAACTCTCATTGTTCTTCTGTGACAGATTCTGTAGCTGTGTTCTGTTAGGAGCCATATCAGTGTTATATTGGTAATGTCTGATAAATGCCCCTGCCAGATCTCTCCAACTACGCACATCCTTCCTTTCCAGTTGCATGTACCACTCCAGGGATGCCCCAGATAGGCTATCTTGGAAGCAATGCATCATCAACTTCTCGTTCTTCGCATGCGCAGCCATTTTACTTGCGTATGCTCTCACATGGGTCCTTGGACAAGACATACCATTATACTTCTCGAAAGTGGGAGTCTGAAATTTATGTGGAATAACAACGCCTGGAACCAGCCCCAAATCCTCTAAATCCATGCCCACAGAATCCTGATTCACAACACCCCTTAGCTGTTCCTCAATCAACCTGATTCTTTGATCGTTGTCAATCTGGGGACCAGCATCCCCACCTGGCAGAGAAAATGCGTCATCTTGAACATCATCGTACTGACGGCCATGAACTGCGCCAACACCAGTACCACCACCCCCAGCATTTTCAGCTCCGCCCGGAGGAATCACAACACCAGAAATAGGAATGCCTCCGCCAGTAGGACCATTCTGACCATTATTACCAGTAACACCAGTATGAAGGACACCGTAATCATCAACCCTCGCAATCAGTGGTTGAACGAGAGTCCTTAACTGCTCTTGTCCCTGAGCAACCCCTTGCATTAATTCCATGAATTGGTTCATGCGAATCCGCATCTCAATGATCTCATTCTGTAGCTGATCCATGAGTCTCTTCTGATTCTGCTTAGTAGGATACCGGTGAATATGCTGATCTGTAATTCTGAGATGAGAACAAGATAAGAATACCGGAGAAAAACACCTGTCATGCAAAATGATTATGCAAAATGATTATGAATATGCAAATGCAAATGGACATGTTTGAAAATTCACAAGGCGATCCACCCCTTGATTCCGGTTTAATAACAAGATATAATGGAACTTCTACTCATATATTAAGAAAACCAGAGGAAAACCAAATGTCGACAATCACGAATCCAAGATAAACAATCTGAACACATAAACCATGGAGGTCCCAACCAACAAGCCTGGCGGTGATCCCAATACAATAAAAGAGAAAAGAGAGCTACGGCATATCATCAAAGTTTACAAGAGTCAATCCTCCCCATCCACTATGCTTTCTGCACCAGCCTTGAATTTCCTCGAACAACTTTCTGGTGTCGGGATGCTTGGGTCTCTGAATTAGTCCTTGAATGAGAAGGTCTCTCCTGTGTATGATCCCATCCAAGTATCTGCAATGTAATTCCCAAGCGTCTTCTCCAGAAACACCCTCCATGCTAGGCCCCTCATGTCTAGATCTCTTCACTTCAGCCTGGGCTTTCAGTTCTTCCATGGAGGCTATGGCTTCATTGAGTCGACCCTCGACTACTTGTCTCTTGAATATCCCTGATAAGATCTCGGCATCTTTCTTCTTGAGCGTCGACTTCAACTGATCAATCTTAGTTAGGTAGTTGTCTTCCTTTCTCTTATTCTCCGCCATGGCAGTTTCTTGGTGATCATTGAACCTGTGAATCTTCAACAAAGCCTTGCCTAATTCCTCCTCCTTAGTCCTGAGAATGTTACTGATACCATCCAAAGCTTGTTTCATTCTTTCTCTGGATGCGACCATGTCAGCAAGCTCCTTTTCTGCTTTAGCAAGGAGCTCTGTCTTCAACTTGGCGGTATGAACAGCTTCACCCCGCTCATGCTTCCACTGATAAATCTCTCTCTTTAGCTCACTATTTTCTTCCCGCAACCTTTCCTTTTCAGCCCATAATTTGTCATACTTCTCTATCTCAACCGTGGTAGGAGGCTCGATCACCAAAGGATACAAAGGTGGTTCCACCGGGAATGGAAGAAGCTCCTCTTCTACTCTCTTCTTAATCCACTCTTTATAGGGAGGGAAAACCCGATTGTTACTTTTCCCGAATGGAATCTTACCCTTCTTAGTCACTTGCTTCCAAGCATTCGCAACTTTCCTTATCAACCCTTGATCCTCAATACCATTGAAGAACAAGGACTCACAGACATCTCGCTCTTCGGGTGGATTCTTCAAAGGATAGCCAAACTGTCTGATAGCTAGGGAGGGATTATAGTTAATTCCACCTTTCCTCCATATCAAGGGAACATTAGGGAATTCTCCGCATTTGCAAATAATCTCCATTCCTAGCAAGTCACGATTAATCCAAGTAATGTTGTCAGTAGTCAAGCCCATAACCCTCTTAGACCACTTCAGAGAATCTTTCGTATCAACGAAAGCGCCAGATTCAGGGAGACGACTCAAAAACCAAGTAGCTAAGAGCGGCGCACAATAAATCACAGTTTTCCCACGCCTATTCTCATTCTTATAGTGAAATGAATGGTACACATCACCTAGCAAGGTAGGTATAGGATTCTTCGAAATAAAGATTCTGACGGCATGCATATCCACCAGATCAGGAATATTCGAAAACAAAACAATCCCGTAGATACGCATAGCCAGAATAGCTTGGAAAGCAGTCCAGTTCTTCTCTTTGACATGTATGCAAGCCTGATCAAACAAGAACTTCAACAAGAAACCCTTAACTCCTTGTTTTTCTGCAATATTACTGTTAAGAACGGATTCATCAATATGAAGAGCAACAGCCATATCTTTCACCCCGGGGTGTTCTTCAGAAAAGAAAACTATATCATGACTGATAGGAATTCCCAAAATAAATAAGAACTCCTCCAAAGTTGGGGCCAGGATGTAGTCCGGGAAAGTGAAGCAACGCAGAGATGGATCGTAAAACTGAAGGAGTGTGTGAATGACATCCTTCTCATACTGGGAGATAGTATAGATAAATTTCAGAAGTCTTCCATACCTTCCACTGAACTCTGTACGAACTCTGGAACTAGCCATATTAATCAGCTTATGAATCAGTGTCAAAGTCGGTTATGGGAATGAATAGGCAATAGTCTTTTTTCTCTGAACATCCATGCGGAAGTAACCTCAGAAAACCAGAATCAAGAGTAAGATGCAAGCCCTGAAAAATGTCAAACATGTCAGAATGCAAGAAAAATGATATGCTCATGCAAACATGGGGTCAAGGCACACTGCTGGATGTGCTGTGCTGTTAGCTGAATGAGAACCCAAAAAACCAGAACTCTGAACCACTGAGATACTCAAATAATCAGACATTGATGAGCAATCCAGAAAAGCAGGGTAGGTTGAAGGTCTCGGTTACCTGTAAACGCCCATCCCCTCTCACATGTGGGTACTAGGATGTTCAGTATCCCGGGCTCTCAGGTCGAGAAATGATGATACGTTCACCATTTCTGGTTTGGCATTATCATCAATCGAGGAGGCCTCAACTGATTCTCCAAAGCGGAAGGTCCTCAGCTTTGGCACTGAGGTCGAGAAACAATAGTACATTCATCCCTCGGGGTACAGTACTAAAGTCAATCGAGGAGTGCCTCCACTGATTCTCTTCAAAACGTAGGGGCCATCCTATGCGAGTTCTAAAGCGGACCCTCGGGTGCGAATGGGTTTGCCACAGGATGTGGTTTGCCACTATCACCGCTAAAGAGGGATGTTTCCACTAAGGTCCTCAATGATCGGTCACCAGAGTCGACAGCTCTCTAGATCAACACCCCAACACGCGCAAGACACACACGTTAGAATGCATCCCAAGATAGCCTCGTCTGGTTGTGAATTTCGTGAACACACAAACGTACCAAGCGGGCACGTAGGTCCCACTACTTTCCACTCTAGTCCTAGGGTATTCTCAATCCTTGGTATTGGGCTTATCTCTCAGACCCACCCAACCTGCAAAACAAAGAACAGCTAGCACAGCACAGCAGCATGACAGTAATAAAAAATGAAATGCAGAAAATGCGGTAAAAATAAAATACAACACATAAAGCAAAACAAAAACAAAACACCCAAAGAGAACAAAGACAAGCAAGGGCTATGATTGAATCGCTTAGGGATGGACCAGCATAGGTCAACCAGAGTCCCCAGCAGAGTCGCCAGCTGTCGCTCCCAGGATTTTCATCCAGGACAAACGCGAGAGTGGCGCAGAAAAAACAGAGTCGCCAGCCGTGTAAATTTATCCCAAGAGAGGGAAAGGGAACACCGCATAAACCTGAGGAAGAGGGAAAGGAATGGTCATCGCAACCATAGCCTGGGTTCGGGAGTCGGTTACGCGAGGGGAAGGTGCTAGCACCCCACGCGTCCATCGTACTCGATGGGATCCACGCTTGTTGTCTATTCTAAGGGTGAGTCATACTATCATCTAGGGCTGTACTAAACAGGGAGGGAAAGACAAAGACCGACTCGGTAGGACGTCAACGTCCTAGGCCTACGTACCCCCCTTGTGCAATGGGGAATTCAGAGTCAACGTAGTTCGGACCAAGTTCTTTTTGTGTTTTTTATGAGCAAAGCTAAGTTCGCGTCCGGCAGTTAGGGTCGATGCCTGTTTGCGACTCAGACGGAAGGTAACGTGACCTTTTTGAAAATAGCCTTTAAGTTTGGAAATCCCGAAGGACAAAAAAAGGTTTGAAGTTTGTTTGTGTTTTTTAGGACAGAAGTGGCTTAAGTTAGTTCCTAAGTTGCATTGCACCAAAGTCTAGGGCACAGGGGCAAATACTTAACGCATCGTCCCAAGACAGGACGCTCGCTAAGCACTCTAGAAAGATGAGAGGAAGCCCCTCATTTCTCATTCCCCATGCTTAAGGCTCGTGTGCAATACACCTTATTCTTATTAAGTGTTTTAAAGAAATTTGAGATGAGAAGAGAGAAGACACAAGGGTAACTCTAGGGGAGACTATGAGTCTTAAAGTTATCATGCATGGGTGACCTACGGTTAGTGAGGTTTGAAGACAACCTAAATCCTAAAGGAAGAAGATGAGGGAAGGAAAAAGTAAGGGTGACCATGGATACTTATCCATACCCTTAAAGAACTTACCTTAGTCCCTGCATAAGAGGTTAGTGAGAAATAGGCACAAGTAAGAGAAATGAAAATCACACAATAGCAAACAAAAGTGATTATCATCCAAACATGAATCAAAGAAACAAAGAACGACCCTAAAGCAAATGGCACAAGTGCCTTTTCAAACAGATAATCACACAAGGTCAAAGATGCGCCTGCAAGAAAATCTCAAGTGAAAACAAATCAGATAATTAGAAGAATGACTCCTAAAATTCCCAAATTAAACATTAAGGTTCCTCAACCAGAGGCAAACAACATTTCAAAAGTCCCTGCAAAAAATCAAGATATTAGTCATTCAAATAATTAGGTAGAGCTCAGGTGGGAATTAGGGTTCAATGTGCTAAAGGGAAGGACCTAAATGCAATATGAAATAAATTTAAAAATGAAAGAAAAATATTTTTAAGCACTTTAGAATGTTAATGAATGGATGCAAAAGGAACGGATCAAACATATTTCATAGAGGCAGAGAAATAAAACAAAGAAATTTGAGTATGCATGAGATGTGTGATGCAAAAAGAAATTGAATTAAACAATTAATTTAAATGATGAAAAATAAAATAAAATAAAAATAAAATTTGTAACAATTTTATAAAGATGATAAAAATGAAGTATGAATTTTATGGGAATTTTAAAATGCAAGAATGTATTTAAAAAAAATAAAAATGAAAACGTAATAATAAAAAATAAAAATGAGAAAATAGTATGGAGGGGGGGGGGGGGGGTGCGAACAGTAAGGATTTTATGTTGAAAATGAGATTGGGCTGGTGATGGGGGGTGTGAGTAGCGAAGCCCGCCCACTAAATGATCAGAAAAAAAAGAAAAATGAGGAGGGCTTACCGTGTTCGTGCCATGTGCAGGGCGCGTGGGTTTTTTAAATTGCTGGCATGTTAGCAGCCGTACGATTCATCAAACGATCATGGTCAAGTCAATAAAAACAAAAGTAATCAAAACAAAATGATCTGATTGGATGAACATACTAACTACCGTGAGGTAATGAACACCAAATCATGAAACAAAAATCAGAAAAAAAATAAAAAGAAAACACATGGCACGATCTAGACCGTGCGATCAGAAAAATGGACGGCTGAGGGTCATCTTTCTCGCCAAAAACCCTAGCCGGCCGGAAACTCCCCAGGTCGCCGGAGCCCTAGCTCCGGCCGCCTCCCACCACCACCTGCAACTCCAAACTCGCCCAGAAATCCTCGACCCTTATACCATTCGAACCGGATTTCCACGAGGATTCCAAATCTCTACTCCAAAATCACAAATAATTAACACATAATACAAATCGAAGGGATTAGTGTTAGGGCAAAAAAATTCAAATCAACATTACAAGCAATATACGCATCCAATCACCAAACCAATCATACCAGTATGATCAGTGACAACAACACAACAATATTTACGTAAAAAAAAAAGAGTTTCATGAGCACAAAAAAAATCATCCACTGAGATGGCACAGCTCCAATCCTTGCTTTTGGCTGCGAATGGAGGTTGATTTCTACTCTGTGGATCCCCAGGAAGAGATTTGTGGAAGTACTTTTGGCAAAGACCTTGTGGATCGTGAGTTTTGATGAAAAAGAGCCTTAGGGTTCAAGCTTGGATTCCTCTCCAAAATCACGTGTATGAACCCTAACCAGTGCATGATTGAGCTTATATAGACTAGGGTTTTCTACTGAATATGAATTGGGCTTGGGTAATCCATTGTTTAATGATTTTTGACTTATTTTGGAATTTGGCATTATGTTGAATAAGTGGAAAATACACCCCTTCCATGCACTTAAATTCATAATGGATCACTTGCATCTGAATTGCTAATCACACCACATTTAACTTGGGCCTTGAAAACAATTGATTCATGAGTTTTTCAACATTTTGGCAATTTTGAATAATGGGAAGAAAGTGAATAATAAACCATGGAATCTCTTCATTCTTAGGCCCAAAATAATCCTCAAGGAACATCTTTTAATATTGGAATGTGGCATGAAGCAATGGAATTGGTTATAGGTCATTATGCCCAAAGTTGTGAAAATGGGATCATGAGAAACCCTAAAAATCACTTTGCCTTCTTTTGATCATAACTGGAGTTTCACAAATGATATGGAGACCCACTAGTACTTGTTGGAAAGAGGAGAAAAATATCTTCAACTTTCATGTTGGAGAAAAATTTATTTAAAGATTTCTTGATGATGAAAAGTCAAGTTGAATACAGTGCAGGAACTTGCCCAAGAAGGAAACTTTTCATTATAGGTCACTTTCCAAATTTAGAAACTTTGCACCAACTCCTGATTCCTGATACATATGTATGAAATTTGACCCCTGGAGACCATATGAGGGTGTGAGACCTTAAAATCCCTGAAGAGAACCTCAAAATTTCACAGTTGACTTTTCTCCTTTCACTGTTGACCTTTCCCCAAATTCAACTGATTCCCAGTCCATTGGCCAATTGAACCTCTTCTGAACCAAACTGATGGTCAATCTTCCATCCCTAGATACTTAGGGACCTAATGAATACCATGGAATCAAGTCTTGCCCAAAAAATCAGAAATAAACTGACGTTATAGCAAACCCTAGTTTTGGTACCCTCAGTCTAGGATGAAATAACACAGTCTCCAAATCCAAATTCCTCTGAATATGATGTGTATCCTCTTCAACAAAGATAAGATATGCCATTTGATGATGATAAAAACCCAAGGAGCTCGCCCATTGGAGCAATAAACCCAAGAATTTCAAAACCTTAATTCATGCACTGGTTAGGAGAGAGTGATCCACTTGAGATCCCTTGCCTCCTGTGAACTCTTGATGATGTAGTAGACTAGATAGGACTTTCCTGAACTGCCTTAGGCACCTTGACCCCATGCTAATGATATGCATACATGATAATGCAAAAAATGAAATAAAACATAAGCCAGTTAGTAATAAAGTAAGGAGGGCAAATTTTAGGGTGCAACATTAACATGTCAAAATCTAATGGACCATCCTCAACACTTAAGTTATTGAAATATAGTAACTACACTTATGATAACAAAAAGTGAAAAACTCGTCAAAAATGTGTCAATGGAACAACGAACAATGCATGAACTGAATCACTAACTGAGGTTTAAATTCCTAGTCCTTGGACTAGGGACCCTGTTATCCGGTCTTGCTTCATCTTGTCTTCTTCTTGTTCTTGTTCACTATTGCTATCATAGAATCAAATAAACATTAATAAACACAGTTGGCACGTGATTTCTCTTGGCTGAATAAGTTATCAATTTCAATGGGTGATTACACTGATGAATGGCAACATGTACGAAGTAGGGGTTGGAAAATGACTGGTTTCCACAAGAAAATAGCAGATATAAGCCTTAATAAGAAGAGCAATGTAGCTGTCCATGATTCACGTTCTAGCTTTTTCTTTACAAAATTTCCAGACTCCCATGGTGATAAGGAAATGTATGATATCTTCAAGAGGTATGGTGACATAGATGAAGTGGTGATATCATCAAGAAGAGACAATAATGGTGAAAGATACATTTTTGTCAGGTTTTTCAATGTCTCTGATGAAAGATCCATGGCTGTGAAGTTGGACAATATATTTGTCAACAATCTGAAATTTTTTGGTAACACACGAAGATTCCAAAGAAGCAACCATGACTTCAAACAAGATGCACATTCTGGTCGGCGGAATAACCACAAAAATAATGAAAATCATAATACTCATGCAAAGAACTATGAAGGAAACCACAAAACATATGCTGAGGTGGTGAACAATTGAAACTTGGATAAAGGGAAGACAAACTAGTGAAAACATATACAACACAACTATGAGAAGAGACATGTGTTTGCTCACCTAAAATTCAACACCAAGGATGAGAACAACACTAGATTTCACAAAGCTTACATTGGGATTGTGGCAAATTCGGGAATGACAACATTCAAGAGTCCTTCCATTTGGAAAGATATTTCTCGATCAAAGTCACCCCCATAGGTGCAAACCTATGATTAATGGAAGAAATGGAGGATGGGGAATTAAAAGCCTTGGTGGAAGATGCTAGTGAATGGTTAGCTCAGTGGTTCAATGAGGTTAGACCATGGACGCCAAGTGACATTGACAATGAAAGATTAATATGGATATCATGCTTTGGCATCCCATGTCATGCATGGTGCCCTGAACTTTTTGAATTCCTCACGTGCTATGTGGGTAAATACATTTGTGCAGATGATGAAACAAGGTTACACAAAAACTTTGATGTTGCAAGAATCCTAGTCAGAACCAAGTATTCCATGGTCCTCAATCAAGCTATCAATGTGGATATCGATGAACATGTGTATCGGGAAAAATGGCAGAAGCTTTACACGGGCCAAAGAGAATAGTAATACCTAATCATCATGAACATGCAAATGAGTCTGACCATTCTTCATCTGATGAAGATGCTAGTGTGTGGGAGAAAGATGGAGATGAGAAAGATAAAGATGTCCCTATCACACACACTTTTTCTCCCAAGACAAAGTTGGTAGTGGACAAGACGACTGAGGTGGCTACACAGAAGAACATCCAACATCTCAAAAATAAGGACATTGTTGATGTAACATCTTCCAATGATGCCCTAGAAGTCTGCAGCATTGCGGGGAGCAGGGAGAGGGTTGCATAGAGTGGGCCTTATGAAGCTAAAAATATGAGGAAAAGGAAGGGTAGGCTAAAGTCAATTGTGGCCCATGGGAAAAGGGTCAAACAATTCCTTTTGGCCAATAGATCTTGTCAGGTACCATGGCCTCATGGAAAGAATAAGAAAAAGTCAAATTCAAAAAATGTTGTTCATGATGTGGCAAAACCATCAGATCTTATCTCAACAAGTATGAATGGGCCTTTGCCAAAAGTGCCAGCAATTGCTAAGCCCATGAAAGCCAAGAAGAAAAAGCTCATGGTAGATGTGTTAAACAAGGCTGAGAGCCCAGTCACTAACACCTTCGAGCCTTTGAATTACTTCATCCCACTAACTACCATTTTTTTCTCTCAGTTTATTACTTTTTTGAATGATTCTTCAACATTTTCGGGGGGATCAGTTTTATGTAGGGGTGTGCAAAAAAACTGGTTCACAAAAACCAAATTTAAAAATATGGTGCACCAATTTCAAAAATCCATATTATTTGGTTTAAAAATTAGTCCAAATTCATTTTACTAAAACCATAAAAAACCAATGTCCACTTTTTAAAACCAATACATAAATGGTTAGTCCACTTTTTAAACATAATTTACTTTTTGTCTTATTTTTGTTTCATAGTCATAAGTGACAATTAAGGTGATTTATATTTAATAAATAAAAGTTATATATATATATATATATATATATATATATATATATATATATATATATATATATATATATATATATATATATATATATATATATATATATATATATATATATATATATATATATATAACTTTTATTTATTAAGACATGGCAATTCAACACAGAATAAAGTCAATTTATTTCAAGACATATTGAAATAGCAAACTAAGTTCCAATCATTTTTGCAAGTAAAGTCATCTCACAAGCCCAACCATTTAATTCAATTTTCTAATTGAATCTCTAATAGAGATCTAACCACAAGAAATTAACCTAGCTTCATAAATAGAATTTATCATGTCTAATTGACTCGCTTAGCATACCATGATACGACTCTCAGCTAACTTCATTGCTTCACAAAATTAATTAATTAAGTTCAAAGCACTAATGCATATAACATTAATTACTTTTTTTTTACAATTCCTTAGCATTTTCTATTCATAATTATTACTTATTAATTCAATTCAATATTATTGAACTATGTAATTTACTATCAGTGAATGGTTATTAATTTCAAAAATGGTTGGATGGAGTTAAGAATAAGTTGTTGAATTGAGAATTAAGTTTTAGTCAAAATAAGTTTGAGAGAAATTTGGTTTTAAAACTGGTCCAAACAAAAACTGGTTTTTGGTGCAAACCGGTTATTAACCAAACTGATCCAAATATAAACCGGTTTTAAAAAAATAAACCAGTTTTGTCAAAGTAGTTTTAAAAACCAAACTAATTCATATATTTGGTTCAATTTGGTTTGGTTTTAGAACCATGCACACCCCTAGTTTTATGTTGTGACTCCATCTCTTCTGGTGGCATCAAACAAGGAAACATTAGAGCACTTAAAGCCTTGGATCTTGATGTTGCTACCAAGGTTTGGTTGCCCATCAAATCTCTTGGGATTGTTGGAGATGGATATGATGAAATCTTTGAGGACATTATCAAGAACATGGAGGCTAGGGATCTTAATGAAGCCAATGTAAGGAAAGAGAATGCAAATAAGTCCCCATGAATATTACATCCATCAATATCAGAGGGCGTGGCACTGCCATTAAAAGGAAAAGAGTAAGACATCTGGTGGAGAAAGGGAAGGTTGATCTAATTTTCATTCAGGAAAGAAAATCTCAAAAAAGTTTGATGCAATTGTTAGAGACATGTAGGGACCAATTGATGTATCTTAGTATGCTTTATATGCTTGTGGACAATCAGGGGGAATAATTACTATATGGAAACATGTAATCATAAAGACTATATTAAGTTTCAAAGGGAATGACTTCATAGGAATACAAGTTATCCACAAAGGTAATACCATATTCTTTTTGAAAATTTACTCCGCTTGCCAACTAGTTGAAAAAAGAAGAATGTGGACTGAAATTGTTGAATGGAAGAAAAAGTTAGGGGTTAGGGAGTGGATTATTGGGGGGGACTTCAACTTAGTCAAACATAAGAAAGAGAGAATAGGCTGTAGTGTTAGAACTCACAGACCTGAAATGGATGATTTTATTTCTTTCATTGATCTAATGGAAGTGGTTGACCTCCAAACTTTTGGGAATCAGTTTACCTGGTTCAGTTCTTATGGGAAGTCTAAGAGTAGGATTGATCGTTTCCTTGTGTCTGAAGGCATTATAGATTCCTGGAAACTTATCTCCCAAGAAATTAGGTGTAGGGATGTTTCTGACCAATGTCCCATTTGGATCAAAGGTAGTCATGCGAATTGGGGTCCTATCCCATTTAAGTCAATCAAATGTTGGTTTGACAATAAACAATTCTTGCCTTATGTGGAAGAGCAGTGGTCCTCCTTCCATGTGACTGGTATGAAGGCTTACACTTTGAAAGAAAAATTTAAATTACTCAAGGGAAGTTTGAAGAAGTGGAACAAGGAGGTATTTGACATTCTTGACGTCAAGATTGAGAATGCTGTTGAGGAACTAAACAACCTTGACAACATCATTAGTTCTCAATCATCAGCTGATTTGATTGAAGAAATGAAAGAAGCTTAACACAATATTTGGAGCAAACTTCATCTAAAGGAAAGTTTGCTAAAGCAAAAATCTAGACAAAAATGGATCAAGGAGGGTGACCTTAACTCTAGATTTTTCCATAATATGGTGACTTCTAGAAGAAGGAAGAACTGTATTGTTGCTATTGTCACTGAGGAGGGAAGAGTGGAGGATGTGCCTGTAGTAAAAATAATGCTTCCAAGGCACATTTCCAACACAGATTCACTGATCCTGGTGGACAAAGACCTTCTTTGGATGTGTGAACTTTAATTCTTTGACTGAGGATGATAGACTGTATCTTAAAGAGTATTTCTCTAGGGATGGGATAAGAGGAATTATTTAGGATTGTGACGGGGATAAAAGCCCTGGACTAGATGGATATATTTCTTAAAAGGCTAAATTACCTACTGGGTCCTTTAACTTATTTAATTGTAACACTTTGGTCCTTTATGTTTGTTTTGCTTCAAGTAGGTCTTTTATGTTACATAACTGTTGCAACGTTACCCTTTTAACCAACTTCCGTTAAAAAAAACGTGATGTGGCACAAACGTTGCTTATGTGGCGTTTAACAGTGCTGAGGTGTAATTATTCAATTTATTATTTATTTATTCATCATCTTCTTCGTTGGAAAGTGATAAGTGCAAATTGTACCTATTTTTGTATAAAAGTTTTGTTGCACTTATCGTTACTTTGTGTTAAAATTGGTTGAATAAACCCCACTTTATGTGTAAATACGTTTACTTTACGTTTTCGTGTGTATATTACGTTTTCTTATAAATATCATTGAGTTTAATTGATTTTATCTCATTTTTGTAGGTATTCCAGCAATGGGATTTTGCCATTGTTGTATAGAGCATTGAATAAGCTTTCCAACGCTTCAAACCGTGCGTCAATCAGAGTTACGGTTCAAAAGTTATGAAGAAAACAAGTTCTGGTTTGCTGTCATGTTCGCTAAGCGAACCAGGAGGCGAGCGCATTCGCTGGCGAGTTCGCTAGGCGAACCCGGGCGAATAAAAAGTTCCAGAAGCGTGAAAAACACAATTTTAAGGCGGTTTACGTTCGCTAGGCGAACCTGGAAAGCCAATTTTGCCTATTTTAGTCATTTTTCATCATTTTTTAGGTTATGGTTTTGGGGATTCTTGCTCCAACTCCATCAAACTTCATTTTTTCAGTAGATTAGCTTAGAAAACAACTGTGGAGCATGCATACGGATGAACCGGGGTGGATTGATCGTCGACCGGCGCTGACAATCCGCGAGATGTTTGGTTTATTTCTCTTTTTCTTTGTGGTTTTCTTTATGGTTGGGTTGTGTATATGTATTTGCTGTAAACTCATATATATTTGTCGCCCATGGCGTTATATGAAACTTGCTTTACAAATCTCTATTGGAGATTGTCTCTGATTTTTGCTTTATGCGCGAGGTTTGGGTTGCATTAGAGATAACCGTCGCAAACTTCGATTAGGGATGATTGTCTGTTAGTTTCTAGATTCTAGAGATAGATTTAGGGCTAACAATCTTTAATAGGCGTCGAAACTTAATGCCTCCGTGCCTTGAGCTAGTGTGCGAAAGTATCGGAAATGGTAACACGGTTGTTCTCTCAACTTTGCGTTAGACATAACCTGTGTTGTGAGCGATGCTGGGTGATATTGAGGAGTATTGTAGGTTGAGTAAAACTGGTCGGTAAGTTTAAGTTTGTGAGGAGTCGATTATGTGCACGCCTGATAAGTTTCTTGTCTCTGAAGAATGAATTTATTGTTATGTTTTAATGTTTACTTTTCTGTTTTCTTGTTTAAAACCATTTTAAACCCAAACTCATTAACGCGAGAGACTGTCGAATGACATTCTTTCCCTCGAACCGATCTCTGTGGACACGACATAAATCCCGGAGGGAATTCTTCCAAAAATAAATATTTTTGCTGCTTGCCCTATTCTGCATTCAACAAAAATGGCGCCGTTGTCGGGGATCGGTTTTGATATTGAATCGCATTGCGATAGTTTCTTTGTTTTTGAGTTTTTTATATATCGTATATAGTGTCTGTTTCCATTATGTTTGTTCAAGTGTTGTATACAATTTGTTCTCTTAACGTTTGTTTAAGTGTTTGGTTATGACACTTGCTTTTGGTTTGTGCGGTGAGGCATCACTATGGCATGAAGGAAGGAAGTTACTAGCTAAGCATTATAAAGGCGTCGAGCTTACGATGTAAAACAAGCATGGTGTATTCTTTTCTTTTGTTGTTGTTTAGTTTAGGTAGTGTGGTGAGTATTCATTAAACAAGTTGTACTCGGATTTTTCGTAAAATTCTCAAATCTTCACTTTACAACTTGTTTAATGAATTTTTGCCGGTTTTTCAGTTTGTGTATATTAATAGTTTTCGCGTTTGTCAATGAGCTTGTTTTGAGTAGCTTGAGGAAATTTGGTGATGTTCCAAGTTTGATCGTTTCAACTCGCGGATGTATGGTAATGATATTGTTAAGTTTTGTACGCGTCCAAGGTATGTGTTTATCGCTTTCTAGACTTTAGCATATTCATGATACTTAGGCATTTTACAAACTTCCATGCCATTCATTCTTTTTTATACTTGTTCAATTGTGAATCACTTTAGTTCCCACCCTTTTTGTGAGGAAGCCTTCTATTGTTCATATATGCACGGAGTACCACATTCTTGTTTTAACTGGATTTTATTATGCTTAATCTTTTGTTTGTGTTGATTATATGAAAACATGAAAAGGATCAAGGCATTTTGTTTCATTTTGAGCACAACTACCTAGCCAAGTAGTCAATTCACCTTGTGAGTGTGTGATCCTTCGTAACCCTTTGAGCTTTTTGATCCATGTTTTATTTGAACTTAATGCTTGTCTACGAGTATTTAGTTCACTTATTTTTTATTGGATTTTGTTTTTTCTTGGGCCCTCAACTTTGTGTTGTTGTATGAATTTTTACCTTGTCTTAGAAAGTAGGGAGTATTCACATGATGATGTGGTTGAATTCAAGTTGGGGAGAGAATGGTTGTTTACTCATTGGTTGGTTTTTATGAGGTGGAAAAAGAAAAGAAAAAAGAGAAAAATGTGAAAAGGAAAAAAAAAAAATGAAAAAGAAAGAAACAGAAAATCCTTGAAAAAGGAAACAAAAAGAGTTCAAATAATTGTGCTAAATAAGTATTGTGTGTTGTGTACCACTTGGGATTTTGGAAGAAGTTGATTGGAATTTGGTGTTTGAACTTTTGTGAGTTGATCACTCCCTTAGGTTTAGGCAAGTTTTTGTTTCAATTACCTTTAGGAATTGCCCATTGTTTGTTTACCCGACCACGCTACAACCTTGAAAGTCCTTGTGATTCTTGCCTTTGTATGTTCAATATGATTTTTGGATGGTTGCATAATTTAGTCTATTGTTTGCATGATTGTTGTGTGAGTGATAAGAACCTCATTTTGTGTTTTCCATCTACCGATGATTGTTTTTGCTAGGTGTGATTCACATTTGAACTTGCGTTGTTTTAGAATTTTTGGCATGATTTTTGTATTTTGCATTTGTTTCGTGACTATGTTATCGTTGTAGTTTAGTGGTAAGTATTTACTTTGTGTGTACCATTTTTCATTTGACCCATACATTTTTTTTCCGTTTTTCAAAACTTGTTGATTCGTGGTTCTTTGGTTATCACTCTGTTTCGTTGAGTTGTTTGATCTTTGTTTGAGGACAAACAATTATATAAGTTGGGGAGAGTTTGATAAGTGCAAATTGTACCTATTTTTGTATATAATTTTTGTTGCACTTATCGTTACTTTGTGTTAAAATTGGTTGAATAAACTCCACTTTATGTGTAAATACATTTACTTTACGTTTTCGTGTGTATATTGCGTTTTCTTGTAAATATCATTGAGTTTAATTGATTTTATCTCATTTTTGTAGGTATTTCAACAATGGGATTTTGCCATTGTTGTATAGAGCATTGAATAAGCTTTCCAACCCTTCAAACCGTGCGTCAATCGGAGTTACGGTTCAAAAATTATGAAGAAAACAAGTTCTGGTTTGCTGTCATGTTCGCTAGGCGAACCAGGAGGCGAGCGCATTCGCTGGCGAGTTCGCTAGGCGAACTCGGGCGAATAAAAAGTTCCAGAAGCATGAAAAAACACAATTTTAAGGCTGTTTACGTTCGCTAGGCGAACGGGGGCTCGCTAGGCGAACTTGGAAAGCCAATTTTGACTATTTTAGTCATTTTTCATCATTTTTTAGGTTATGGTTTTGGGGATTCTTGCTCCAACTCCATCAAACTTCATTTTTTTAGTAGATTATCTTAGAAAACAACTGTGGAGCATGCATACGGATGAACCGGGTGTCGCTCCCGAGATTTTCATCCAGGTACAAACGCGAAAGTGGCACCGAAACAGAGTCGCCAGCAATGTGTATTTATCCTAAGAGAGGGAAAGGAAACACTGCGTAAACCTGAGAGGAAGGATAGAGCATGGTCTTGCGACCAAGAGAACTGGGTTCGGGAGTCGGTTACGCGTGAGGAAGGTATTAGCACCCCCTCGCGTCCATCGTACCCGATGGGATCCACGCTTGCTTGCTTCAATTAAAGGGTGTAAGAAAAGGATACTGGAAAAGGAACTGCTGATTGGAAAACAGGAAAAGGAAAGGAGAGAGAAAGAGAAACAAATGTAGGGAAAATAAAAGAAGTGCTCGAATGGGCCCTACCCCACTGCCTACGTGTCTCATCGGGAGCATGAGAGTCAGAGCGACGTAGTTCCCCTCACCGAGGGTTGTTTTGTGTTTTTTAGGGAACGTAATGTTCTAGCTCAGGTGTTGCAGCTCGCTGTATGGAGACTTAGGCGTTACCGTCTTGCAAGAGAACGAGGAGAAGCACGTTCGTACGTCGAGAGTGAGTGAGATGAGAAAAGAATTCCTGAAGGAAAGACGTTATTGTTTGTTTTTGTATTTTTTAAGCAAGAAGTGTTTTTTAAGTTAGTTCATAACTTGCATTGCACCAAAGTCTAGGGCACAGGGACGAATACTTAACAAATCGTCCCAAGACAGGATGCCCGATAAGCACTCTAGAAAGATGAGAGGAAGCCCCTCATTTTTCATTCCCCACGCTTAAGGCTCGTGCGCAATACACTTTATCTTTATTAAGTGTTTTCAAGAAGTTTTGAGATGAGAAGAGAGAAGACACAAAGGAAACTCTAAAGGGAAACTAAGAGTCCTAGTGTTATCATGCATGGATGGCCTATGGTTAGTGAGGCTTAGGAGAGATGACTACCTAAAACCTAATGCTAATCCTACTCCAAGCTTAATCAAAAAGTAAGTTGGACTAGGTAGCTCTAAAGGGAGGGAATCCAAGACTTAAACAAGTCTTGAGATTCATGGGAGGAAGAGAGTGAAAGAGAAAAAAAAACATCTTAAATGCTAAACAAACACAAGTATGAAAGCTTAAAAGAGAAAGGAGAAGTTAGAATGTGGATAACTATCCACATCCCATTCACTTACCATTAGCCCCTACATGGTTAACAAAAAACAAACATAAGCAACAATAAGACAAATGAAACCCAAACAAACCCACAACCCAAAGAGAAATGGTTACAACCCAAATGAAACTCATCCAAGTCAGAATGTACACCTTAGAGGTGACCCATAATGCTTACCAAACAATACCAAGCAAAGAGAATGCAAACAAGTGGCAAAACATACAAGAAAGTCATCAAAGAAGGAGTAGAAGAAAAATGAGTGGATATGCAAGGTGATCATGCAAGGATGCTTCAAATAATATCAAAGTCAGAATGTGGATAACCTAAACATGTGCCTAAACATGATTTACAAATGTCACATAAGGCATACAAGCAAGTATCCAAGCATTAAGAATCATTAGAAGAAGGAGAAGGAAACATGTAAGTGAAACATGTTAAAGGATGCAAAATGAAACATGAATAGCATATGACATGAATGCAAAGCTCCAAGGTCAGAAACATACATCAAATGAGATGCAAATAAGAGATATGACATGGTATACACAAACCAAATACAAACCAAGAAGAGGCATAGATGAGAAGAAGTGAGAAGATAAGTCAAAAGAGGCATGTAAATCAAACATTGAACATGTGCACACAATATGCAACAACCTCACACCAATGACCTATAATTGCAAACAAATGACCTATAATGATTCAAACATGGTTTATGAAGTCAAATAAACAATCCCAAATAATGGCACAAGTGCCTTCTCAAACAAGTAATCAAACATGATCAAAGATATGCATAAAAGAGAACTCAAAACAAGAGCAATCAAACAATTAGCAAATTATCTTCAAAAATTACCAAATTAATTCTCAAGACTACTCAATCAGTGGCAAACAACATATTAAAAACTCATGCAAAAATTCACAAGATAAGTCCTTCAATCAATCATGCAAAGTCACATGGGAATTATGAACTAATATGCAAAAGAGAGGGACCAAAATGCAATATGAAAAGAGTTTAAAAATATGAGAAAAATGTTTTTATGTACTTCAAGATGTTGATGAAACAATGCAAAAAGAATGGGTTCAAAATGTTTTATAGATGATGAGAAATAAAATCAGCAAGGCAAGGTGTTCACAAATGAAACAATTCAAAAAGAAATTAAAGCAACAATTAATTCAAATGCCAAAAATAAAATAAAAATGTAAAATAAAAATTGGAAAATTTTTATAAAAACCTAAACATGCTTCATGAATTTTTTATGATTTTTTGATGCTTGAAACTATTTTTAACAAATAAAAATGAGAAACTATGCAATAAAAATAAAATAAAGAAAGAAAAAGAGCCCAGAGGGTGTAATCAGCAACCCAAACACGTTGGAAAAATACAATGGATCAAAGCAAGGGGGTGCAAAAAGTAAGCCCAGTCCAACAGAAAATGTCAGCGCATGCCAAACAAAAAAAGGAAACCAGTCAAACCAACTGACTCAACATCAACCCTCAGATCAATCTCACGCTTCACAATGAGTCAACAAAACCAACAAGTATTCAAGATGGAAGGCTCAGATTGAAAGTACAGGATAGCAATGATATACGTGCGCACACCAAACCATCAGAAATAAAAATAGAAACACGTGGGGAGCACATGAGAATTTGTTTTAATGTTTACTTTTCTGTTTTCTTGTTTTAAACCATTTTAAACCCAAACTCATTAACGCGAGAGGCTGTCGAACGACATTCTTTCCCTCGAACCGATCTCTGTGGACACGACATAAATCCCGGAGGGAATTCTTCCAAAAATAAATATTTTTGTTGCTTGCCCTATTCTGCATTCAACAGAAAGTCACGCAGGTACTATTTACAACGCCATGGCTATCATTTCAAGCTTTCTAAAATCAAAGCGGCGGGATACGAAACACACACAGAATGAATCAAAATCACAAGATAAACACAATGCTACGATCAGTTTCGAACAACAAACAACAACAGAAACAAATCAACAACACAAAAACTCTTTTTGTTGGCTGGGATTGGACTGTTGGAACTGTAGTAGTGGCTGTTTGAGATGGAACATTTGCAGGTTGAGATGGAACCAGCACTGGGAGGTTGAGATTGAACTCTTAATTATTCAGCAGAAAGTCACCCTGACACAAAAAGTGTGTCTAATCCTGAGCCTGTTAGTGCAGATAATAAAACCAGCACTGGGAGGTGCATGCTAGAAGATAACAACGTAAAAAGAGCTGAAAAACTTCAATTGGGTCGTTACAACGTAAAGTGAACAAGGTCATTACATGAAAAACTTCAATTGCTTTACCTAAGGAAACAAATAACATTGTTGAAATAATAAATTTTAAATCAACTGGGTTATGAGCAATCATGTCTCTTTAAAGAAATATACCTTTACACAAAATTGACATGCCAACAATCCTACGTCAACATTGTAGTTTTATTGATGGATCTTTTAGCAGGCTAATTCTATAAAAATTTAGTCACCATCTGCTTCAACAGTTTAATTTCAAAAAAGAGTGCAAGGTAAAAAAACTAACAACTACCTGGATGCATGCCCTTGTTTTGGTCTACAGTTATATTTGTTTTCTAGTCTTTCCCAATAATTAATTCTTAACATAAAACATAAATAGACAGATATTATCATTTGATCAGATCCCACTATAGTTTGAGCAGGGGAGGGGCCTTAAGAAACAAGTGCGGGAGAACCTCCAACATTATCTTGTGGAATTTCAAAAAGTAGTATTAAAACTGTATAATAATAGCAAGAGTAGAACAAGATAGTATTAAAACTATATTATAATAGCAATACCTTTGAAGTTATATTCCTTTCTACAAATGTTGGTCAACTGAAATAACCACAAAGAGATAGAGAAATGAGAATTTATTCAACCCACAATTTGCTGCTGAAAGTCAAAACACCAGTGGTAGAGTTGTCCCTACTAAATCATTGAAAGTTATAGTCAATAAGAAAAGTATAGAAAAACAAAGCAAATTGAATTCATTCAAGGAGAAAAACAAAAGAAGGCATGTGATAGTGCAATAAAGACATTTAGAGATGTAATCCCAAGGTTTGAAAAAAATCATATCTGAATTCGAAGGTAGTTCGAGGAGTTTTTGTGTTGTTGATTTGTTTCTGTTGTTGTTTGCTGTTCGAAATTGATCGTAGCATTGTGTTTATCTTGTGATTTCGATTCATTATGTGTGTGTTTCGCATCCCGCCGCTTTGATTTTAGAAAGCTTGAAATGATAGCCATGGAGTTGTGAATAATACCTGCGTGACTTTCCAATGAAGAAAATGATGAATAAATAAATAATAAATTGAATAATTACACCTCAGTACTGCTAAATGCCACATAAGCAACGTTTGTGCCACATCACGTTTTTTTAACGGAAGTTGATTAAAAGGGTAACGTTGCAACAGTTATGTAACATAAAGGACCTACTTGAAGCAAAACAAACATAAAGGACCAAAGTGTTACAATTAAATAAGTTAAAGGACCCAGTAGGTAATTTAGCCTTCTTAAAAAATTATTGGAATTTATTAGGAGAAGATATCATTGGTGCCATTCAATAATTTCATTAGACTGCTACCCTACATAAAGCTATTACTGCCTCTTTATTGACTCTCATCCTAAAGATACTCAATCCACAAAAGTTAGAGGAGTTTAGACCTATCTACCTAATTGGTAGCATTTATAAAGTGGTACCAAAACTTCTGGCCAATATAATCAAGAAAGTCATTGGCAGACTAGTCTCCAAATCCCAAACTAGTTTCATACCAGGCAGGTAGATTCTTGACGGTGTCTTGGTCACTAATGAGATTATTGATTATGCTAAGAGGAGGAAAAAAGAATGTTTGCTATTCAAAGTAGATTTTGCTCAGGCATATGATAATGTAAGTTGGGAATTCTTGAGATACATGCTAGTAAGGATGGGCTTTGGAATGAAATGGTTAAGATGGATGGAGGGTAGCATATTCAAAAGCAACATGTCCATTCTAATAAATGGAAGTCCAACAGATGACTTTGAGGTTACAAAGGGCTTAAGGCAGGGTGATCCACTATCACCATTCTGTTTACTATTATTGCTGAGGGCATGGCTGGAATCACGAGAAATGCTGTGGATACAGAATTCTTCAGAGAATTCATAATGGATGAGGGATGTGGTGGACCTTCTTTCAGCCTTCTACAGTTTGCTGATGACACCATCATGATTGGTGAAGGCTCTTGGAGCAACTTATGGGCAATCAAATCCATCTTGAGATGCTTTGAGATGGTTTTTTGTCTAAGAATTAATGAGTAAAAGCAAAGTGTATGGCATAGGCTTGTCACCTGAATTTATGCTGGCTGCTTCCAATTTTCTCTTTTGCAGCATAGATAAAATTCCATTCAAATTTTTGGGGAACAAGGTTGGAGTCAATCCAAGGAGAACTGAAGCTTGGAAACACATCATCTCTGTCTTCAAGAGCAAGCTATATAGGTGGAAAGGAAATTTTTTGTCTTTAGGTGGCAGGATCACACTCTTGAATTCTGTACTTAACAATCTCCCAATTCATCATACCTCCTTCTACGAGATTCCAACGTCTGTCAACAAGGAGATCATCAGCATCCAAAGACACTTCTTATGGTAAGGATTAAAAGATGTCAAGGGAATTAACTGGATCAGTTGGGAATTGGTGTGCAAAATCAAGTTAGAAGGAGGTCTTGGTGTAAAGGAAATAGGAACTTTCAACCAATCTTTGTTGTGCAAATGGATATGGAGGTTCTTTAATGAAACTGATGCTATATGGAGTGACATCGTATTACATAGATTTGGAGGAATCATCCACAATTTGTGGTTGGACATTGACAAAAACCACCCGATCTTCAATCATTATGGTGGAGGGATCTCATGAGCACTGGCAAAAACATGAAGAGCAGTGTGGAGGACAAATATGGCATGAAACGATTGGTCAAGTTCAGACTTGGAAATGGTGCTTCTACACCATTTTAGAAAGGCATTTGGATTGGTCTCTCAACTTTGGAAGTCATTTCCCTGGACTTTATCCACTGGCAGCAAACAAATTGGCCATGGTAAATGCGTGTGGTGTTTGGATAGAGGGTGTTTGGCATTGGCAGCTTGAGGACTTTGATGCTGTCTTGGATTCAGCTCTTGCTAGTGAACTCCATGACTTGAAGATGATTCTGGCTGACATCTCCCCTAGCTTGATGGAAAAAAGCAACTCATTTGGAAGGCAGTTGTCCATCATTCTTTCTCTGTCAAGCAATGCTACAATAATTTGCAGGTCCTCGAGCCACATCATCAACATCAAGATCAGTCGACATCCACTTGGAGGAAATTATGGAAGATGAAAGTTCTAACAAAGGTCAAGGCATTTTGCTGGAAAATGCTATATAACAGGCTTCCAACAAGGCAACAACTCCTTAGAAGAAATGTCACTTTGGATCCTTCCTTGGCCAAATGTGTTGTTTTGTCTTGAAGAGCTTGAAACAATTGATCATTTGATGTTCAATTGTCCAGTCACAGTCTTGGTTTGGAAATTGGTGGGGGAGTGGATTGGAATGTCTACACCTATGCCAAGTCATAGTAGCATGGATCTCATGATTGTGTTGGAAGCTTTCAAAGGAAATGTTAGAAAACATTGTGAGGGCACTTTGTGGATGAACACTTGTTGGTGCATTTAGAATAAGCGAAATGCCGTGATTTTCAAAGAAGAATCTTGTCACGCAAGGATATTAAATTCACCATTAAATTCATCTCTTGACTTTGGCTTGATCTTCTAAAAAATCACATTCATGTAACTTCCTTGAATGGTCTGATGCACCATTTAATTTCTTATAGTAATGTAATCACCTTGTTTTTTATGTTGGTTTTTTTTTGTATTTTCCACCACCTTTTAGACTCTCATTGTATGTTAATATGAGTATATATCATACTCTCATCAATGAAAGTATTTTGCTTATAAAAAAAGTCAAAATCTACCCCTAACTATCTTTTTTTTTTCTCCTAAACTCGTGAGCTGACTATAAATAAAATAAGGCACAATAAAAGTTTCCATGTTTAGTAATTTCCTTTTTTTTAAAACAAATTTAATGTCAAGCGAGTCTAATCTGTCAAATATATTTGTTTTGTCTGCGTTTTTTATAAAATTAGTCACAAATTTTTTAACTCACACTCTCTTATATGTAGTCCCACTCCTTTAAAGGTGTAAAATCCACATGTCCATCATTTTTTTTAAAGACGGTCAAAGTTTTAAATACGACCCTCAACTAGGGATGGCAATGGGTACCCATGGGGACGGGTACTAGTCCCCCGCTACCCGCCCCGTTTAGTAAATATGATACCCGTATCCGCCCCATATCTGTGCGGGTATCTAGCAGACGGGTACCCGTGGATTTTGAGATACCCGCGGGTATTAACGGATATCCATGGATATTTTTTTAATTGTAATTTACTAATTTTTCTTTTGTTAAATAGAAATTTTAGCTTTTTTGTAATTAAAAGATTATGTGTAAATAGAAAATCTATCTATAATTTTTCATGAAAGTCATGATTCAACAAACTTCAAACAAATATATATTGAAACTATGCTTTGAGAATGTGAGAAAAATGATCACATAATGCATATTAATTTATAGAAACATCAAACATATAACAATATATTACACATGTGATTTAGTACAAATACCATAAATTGCACATAAATTACACATGTGATTTAGTAGAATCTATTATATAATATGTGATTAATTTTTCCAAAGGATAAGTAATTAGTATATATTAATTTTAAAGGATATTTAATTAATTTTATTAATTATAAACGGATACAGATACCCGCGGGTACGGGTACCATTAAATCCGTATCCGTGCCCGTAATGAAACGGGTAATTAAATATCCGTTTATATTACCCGTGGATACCCGTTAAGCCATCTTACCCGTACCCGTGACGGATTTTATCCGCGGGTACCCACGGGTACGGGTTTTTTTTGCCATCCCTACCCTCAACTATGACTGAGTTGTCTTGCTCCGTTTTTTATGGATTTTTTGCAAAAAGACCTTTGATTTGATTTTTTGTTTTTACATTTTAAAAATTATTAAATTTGTTTGGTTGTATAATTTTAAAAAACTATTTTTGAGAGTTTTAAACATTATAAATTAAAATAGCTTTTTGAAGTTTTTTTTTTAGTTTTTAGTTTTGAAAATTTTAAAGAGAAAAAAAAATAAAGAAAAATGATACACTTTTCATAATAATACTACACAAATTTTCTTTTATTTTTTCAGAACTCTTTTTTAAAATTAATTTATTAAATATTTTTTAAGAATTAAAAACTAAAATTCATTCAAACAAAATTTTAATCGAGCAATGCAAGCCTAATTTGTTAGATATATTTGTGTTAGATATATTTGTTTTGTCTACGTTTTTTATAAAATTAGTCACAAAATTTTAAACTCACAATCTCTTATATGTTAGCCCCATTTCTATAGAGGTGTAAAATCCACATGGCCATCGTCATTTTTTTTAAAAAACGGTCAAAGTTTTAAATACGACCATGACTGAGTTGTCTTGCTCTGTTTTTTATGGATTTTTGCAAAAAGACCTTTAATTTGATTTTTTAGTTTTTAAATTGTAAAAATGATTAAATTTGTTTGGTTGTATAATTTTAGAAAACTATTTTTGAGAGTTTTAAACATTATAAATTAAAATAGTTTTTTGAAGTTTTTTTTTTAGTTTTTAGTTTTGAAAATTTAAAAGAGAAAAAAAAAAGAAAAATGATACACTTTTCATAATAATACTAAACAAATTTTCTTTTATTTTTTCAAAACTCTTTTTTAAAATTAATTTATTAAATAGTTTTTAAGAATTAAAAACTAAAATTCATTCAAAAAAATTTTAATCAAGCAATGCTTGTTTGCCACTATTATAACTCGCTTTAATCTATTTGTGTATACTTCTAAGTTCTTCAAGCTATTTTTTTTTTTTAAATTCTTCTTTAAGTCATGTGTTTAAATTTAAAATTTTATGATGTTTAAAACTTCATTTACTCCATATGAAAATGTATAGCTCAAAATATTCTTTTTATCTCGAAAATACAATGTTTTGGAAAAGAAGCTTATGAAATGCCGAGAACTCTTCAATATATGTAGGAATCCAAAGTATACATACTTTAATTTCCAAAGTTGACATATATATATATATATATATATATATATATATATAAAAGACACAGCACACTGCTTATTATAATTTTTTTTCTTCATTTTCCTCTTTATATTATTATTATTATTATTATTATTATTATTATTATTAAGGGTGTTCAAATCCAAATCAATCCAAATAAAAATTATAAACCGCCGAAATTTTTTAGATGTAATTGAATGTCATTTTGTGAAAATTGTTCGGTTTAGATTTGATTTTAGATTGATTTTTTAAAACCGATCCAAACCAAACCAAATCGCAATTATATATATTTTAGACTTATTTATTTTTTTTATTAGTGTATAGGTTGTTAATTTAATAATTTATTTTTTTAAATAATATTTATTAATTTAATTTAATCTATTTATTTTTACTATTTTTATCTTGTAATATTAACTTTTGATATAATATATTATATATTATCTCAAATTTATTATGTATTAATACTTTTAAAATATTAATAAAAGCTATAATTTGTAATTTGGATATTTTAAAAATCGATCCAAATTAAACTGCATTAAAATAAATTGGATTAGATCAGTTTTTTTTAATTGATCATTCAAAACCGAATTAAACTGTAAATAAATTTATATTTGGATCGGATGATATTTTGCTTCAAAATCAATCCAAACTGAATCTCAAACATCCCTAATTATTATTATTATTATTATTATTAGGGTAATGCGGAGCACAAGTTAAAAAATCCATAAATAAAAAATTTATATTGAAAAGAACAATAAAATTATTAATTATAAGATCATATTAAATTTATTACACAATTTCCAAGAATTTCTTCTTATATTTATCTTAGCCTTATTATTGTTATTATTATTATTATTATTATTACTTAAAGTGTTTGTGCTCTTTTTATAAGGTTGTAAAAAAAATTTCCTTTTATTCAAAAAAATGAAATAAATTAAAACTAATATTTAAAAAAGAAAATTCAAATACGACAAATACAGTATCAGTAACAAAATTCCCTATTATATGATATGATGCTAATACAATGCACTTTAATACCACATATATTTAATCATAATCACAATATAATATAATAATTAACTTAAATAATCCATAATTTGTAGGCCCTAAGATACAGTGCTTTTTCTAATCCAATCCAAATAACGCTCCTGCACCGCTTATTCCGCGCGGCATAAAACTTTTTAAACTTTTTATCTGACCATATTACCCTCATCATTTCCCAAAATCCTCACACATAAAAAAAAACTACACTCTCTCTCGTTCGAATCATTTCAATTTTTCAATCAAATCAAATTCAATTCATAGTATCTCTCTCTTTATGGTAAGTTTTTAATTCTCTGATTTCAATTCCAATTTCAATTTCAATATTCTGCAACTGAAAATTCTTTTTTATCAGTTACGTTCTTTTTTCTTCTTAAATTGTTTATTCCATTTTTAAATGTTGGTTTCTTTGAAGATTAGGGTTTATTCTCTTTATCTTCTTCTTCAAATGCTTTTTTATGACCGTTTGAAAAGCTTGTGAGTCACGCTCGCTTTATCTTTCTCTCTCTAGCTTCTAGAATCTAATTTTCTTTGACCGATTATTATTATTTTTATTATTTTTTATTTATTGTTAGGAATATTGAGGGATCGGAATTACTAGAGACGGAATCTAATCCGAAAAGGTAAGAAATTGCAACACTCTCGCCTTGATTCTAGGTTTTTATTTGTAATTTAGGATAAGATTTGACTGATTTTATTTTGATTTTGTGGTTTATCTAGTTTTAATTTTGATTTTGTGGTTTATGTAGTTTTAATTTTGATTTTGATTTTTGAGTTAGTGAATGTTGCTGAATTTTAATTTTAATGTTTTTTTTGAGTTAGTGAATGTTGCTGAATTTTAATTTTAATGTTGATTTTTGATGAAATATAATTTTAATGTTGATTTTTGAGTTAGTGAATGTTGCTAAATTTTAATTTTGATGTTGATTTTTGATGAAATCTTTGATGTAGTGGTATTAGTATTAGTAGTAGTAGTAGCTAGTGGAAGTAATCAAATCATGTTGATAAAGCTCTTTGATGCTAGGATAAAGTTAGGCATAACATGAGTTTTTCAATCATTGTGTTTCTTTGTTTAATTTTGATTTTGATTTTTGAGTTAGTGAATGTTGCTGAATGCTGTTTTTTTTTGTTTGTATAAATCCTATTTTGTTTTTTTTTTTTCTGTTATAGTTTTGGTGATATCTGAGCTATTTTCAGTTTTGGTCTTTTGGTTCTTGGAAAGGTGAACATTTTGCTGAGCTTGTGGCAGCGGTTAGAGAGAACTGAATACATGAAGAAGCTATTCTTTTTCAGATCGTCTGCATCTAGTGGTGGGAGCAATAACTCGGCTCCGCCAAAGTCGAAAAATGAGCAATTGTCTTGGGAGGTTTTTTCGGATAGCGGAGTGAATAATCAAGCTCATGGAAAAACTGAGGACAAGAAATCTAGAAAGCAAGTTGCTGATAATCAAAGTTCAAGTGATGGTCCAAATCTTAGAAGGAGCAGGTCGATGTCATCAGCTTCGTTCCAGTTCAAGGATCCAGCTAAATCTCCTTCAAGAAGCATTGCTGGTGATCCATATCATCAATTTGAACATTCCTCACGGTGAGAGCCGATAATATAACTTGAAGAATGATATTGATGAACTGTGATGTTTATAATATTGTATTTTATGAGTTACATTTTGCTTATATTTATTTTGGTTGCACTTTCTGTGTATATGCATCAGTCGCCAGAATCAAAATTCTGAAAAGCGGGACAAGCCAACGCAATCTGTCCAAAATTCCCAGGGATGTGAGCAGCATGCTAGTAGTTCTTCAAGATCCCATCACGAGTCATCTGGGAACTCTACTTGTTCCAGCAACATTTCAAGTATGGTTGTGGATCGTTACATAGATGGGGAGCAGCAGCTAGAGGAAAATAGACCCAGGAGCAGTTCACAGAGAAAAAGCAGTAGACATGGAAATAATTGCACGAAGCTACCTCCAAAAGCTCAACATACAACACCTAATTCACCAACTAATGGAGTCAAAGACCAACCAAGAGCTCATTCATTTAGAGAAGATAGAGTTACCCGTCTTCGTTCCACATCCCAAGATTGGGCAGAAAATGGGTATGGACATGAATCTCCAAGAACTCTTGCAAAAAATGTGATTGAGAGACTTTCTCAAACTTGTGATATTTCTAAAAGGAGTTCAAATAATATTTCTGTTGATAATCCAATCACAATTGAAGATATCTATGCTAGATCAGTGAATGGACGCTATGAATCTGATTTTCATGATGCTCCACCGAAAATCTATTCATTGGAAGAACCATATAAAATTTCCAATGGATATCATGGCATGAATGGTAATTGTAAGGGTTTAACCTATGATGAACCTGAAGAAGATCTTGATGCAGAGCTAATGAGAAGATCAAAGGAAGCTGAGGAGAGAGTTATTCTTCTTTCAAAGAAATTGGAGCATGAAAACTTTTTCCCTGACTATGGTTATGACGCGACAACACTGATTCAGACAATCAGGAACCTGGTAGAGGAGAAAATAAGCTTGGCTCTAGAAGTTTCAACCCATCTAAGGTCCCAAATCGCTGACAGAGCATCTGCCAAGGAAGAACTTAAATGTGTAAAGACAGAACTGGAGCTTCGGATTCAAAGACTAGAAAAAGAAAAGAATGAGATGCAGTCAGCATTGGAGAAGGAATTGGATAGGAGGTCAAGTGACTGGTCATTTAAACTTGAGAAGTATCAATTAGAAGAGCAAAGGCTTCGAGAGCGAGTTAGAGAGCTTGCGGAGCAGAATGTATCACTTCAAAGGGAAGTTTCCTCTGTTAATGAGAGGGAAACGGAGAGCCAAAGTAAAATGGCACATACTGACCAACAAGTCAAGATGTTGACTGGTATGGCAGAGAAAATGAAAGGGGAGATTCTGGGTTTGCAGCAAAACCTCTTTGAACTACAAGACAGATGCAACATAGCTGAGGAAAACAGGGACTGCCTTCGAAAAAATTTTGAAGACAAGGAGAAGGAGTGCAAAGAATTGCATAAGTGTGTAACAAGATTACAAAGAACTTGCAGTGAACAAGAGAAGTCAATAATAGGATTACGAGATGGGTTTAGTGAGGACTTTCATAAGAACCAGTCTGTGGAGAGCATTGATAAGCACATCAAGAAAATGCAAATGGAGTTAATGAGGTTAACGGGAATAGAATTGGCTTTGCGAAAAGAATTGGAATCTCACAAGTTTGAGGAAGATTCTCTAAGGCAAGAAAATATAACTCTATTAAACCGGTTGAAAGGTGATGGGAAAGAATGCATTGCTGCTACTTATAGATTAGACAAAGAACTATGTGCCCGAATTTGCTGCCTTCAGAATCAAGGCCTGGAAATGCTAAACACAAGCACAGACTTGTGTTCTAAGTTGATGGAATTCATTAAAGCTAAAGGAGTAATTGGAAATGGTTTAGATGGGCAATTTATTGTTGAATCTGAAACTAAAATTCATGGACTCAAAAGCGGCATTGAGGGTTTAACAAGGAATTTGCAGATGATGCCTTCTTTGTTGAAAGAAAAGTCAAACCTATTGACTTTTAATCTCAAGTCAGAGTGTATAGACGATGATATGTTAGCTAAACTGAATGATCAATCATCTGAGGTAAGTTTCTTCTGTAAATTTTTCTTTAATGGAATTTTAGAGGAATAATATTTTAAATGCGCTATTCTACTATTGTCAACAATCTTTTTTAAAATTATCTTCTATTTTTTAATCGAAATTCTCTTGGTGTGTGCGTCATGTTGTTTCTTCTATAGGATATTTTAAGAGTTGAGCTTAAAGCAGAACGCTTGGTAACAAGTTTATTAAAAGAAAAACTGTTTTCTAAAGAACTCCAAGTCGAGCAAATGCGAGCTGCACTTGCAACAGAAGAAAGGGGAAACGATATGCTTAGGTCTGAGGTGCAAAATACGTATGACAACCTTTCAATGGTGTCTCACGAGTTGAAGAATCTTGAACTTCAGGTCTGTCACCAGTATTGACATTTACCGATTAAATTCGGCTAATCGAGATATTTTTATTGGCTATTTAATTTGTTAGTATTTGAAAGTTAAACTTATTCTCTTGTTCTACTGTATCAGATGTTGAAGAAAGATGAGAGTATGAACTGTCTTCAAAGTAATTTTGACGAGTCTAGCGGGAAATTAATAAGCACGAGAGCAGAGTTGCATAAAGTGTTGCAGGAGAAAGAACGGCTGTTGAAGGAAGTGGCGCAATTTAAGGAGCAGAATATGCTGTTAAACTCAGAGCTTAATGAGCAGAAGTTGAAAGTATTGGCACTGGATGAAGATATACTTGTGAAGGATGGGCAAATAACAATCTTGAAAGATTCCATAAACAGACCCCTTGATGAGCTCATTTGGGGTTCCTGATTCTCTCTATGAATTTTTGCTTGGTTGATTGCTGCAACTACAAACAAACTTGTTTGTCCATTTCATTGTTCATATCCACTCATATCTGTGAATGAGTTGTTAGATTTAGTTTTCACATGCACAGGTTGTTTCTATCGGAAATAATAATAGTCAGTTTAAGATTGGACTAAGGTTTTCTCTATTTTTAGATACTATCATTTCAAATAATGATATAGATACACAGTGTCTCTTTTGCTTTTGCGAATACAGTTCATTACTTGTTATTATTGTGACAAAATATAGTGTTACTCATCATTATGTCATTTTCATGTCTTGTGGCTAATATCATAGCGCATGTTGTGCCAAGGACACTAGTATATGATGTTATCCTCACTAAAATATAAAATAAATTCAACAACATATAAAATGATTAATGCTGTTCAAACAGATATTTAATGCAATTTAGTTGATTCTTACTGTATATAAGAATCTGTCTAATTCATTAACTATCAATTAAATACAATTAACTTCATTTTTCCAATTTGAAATTAACCATTACTAATCTATCTAATTTCAAATTTCAAATTTCGAAATGTATATTTGAACACATTGTAATTAATGATTATAACTTATACGTAAACATCTAATTAAATCATGTATATTTATATTTAATATTAATTAATAGAAACAGTAAAAGCAATATTTAGTATTCGAGAAAAATAAATGAGAAGTAATGTCATACCTCAAAAGTATGTGATTAATATTTTTGTATATTATATTTAGCTATCAACGTTATTTTTATCTAATTTTTTGAGTTTGGCATCTAATTCTTTGAGTTTCTATCAAAGTAGTTGAACAGGGTGATTTTGTATTTTAAATTTGCCATCAATTCGATATCCAATAAATGTGGAAGCAAGGTCCATTTTGCATTTCTTCCAAACAGGCCAATGTCTGACCTGCATGCATCCTCCTAAAATCATGTCTACATTCATCGACAACATACATAAATTCTTTAATAGATTCTACATGTTTGGTGTGGGCATTGAGTATAGGATTCTAAGAGAGATGCACTGTGCTCAGGTTATCACAGAGGAGTGTGGGAGGAAGGAACTGTATGCGAAACTCACTCAGTAGGGACTTAATCCACAAAAGTTCTGAAGTAGAGTGAGCCAATGCACGACACTCGGCTTCTGTGCTGGATCTGGCGACCAGAGACTATTTCTTGGAACTCCAGACCATCAAGTTTGGCCCTAAGAAGATGCATGAATCGGAGGTGGAACGTCTGTCATCCATATCACTTGTCCAGTCACTATCGCTATAAGCATGAAGCAAAGCAGCAAACTCTAGTTTATTGTGGGCATTGAGTATAGCATTCTAAGAGAGATGCCTTGCGCTCAGGTTATCACAGAGGAGTGTAGGAGGAAGGAACTGTATGCGAAGCTCACTCAGTATGAACTCAATCCACAAAAGTTCCGTAGTGGAGTGAGCCAATGCGCAGTACTCAGCTTCTGCGCTAGATCTGACGACCAGAGACTGTTTCTTGAAACTCCAGACCATCGAGTTTGGCCCTAAGAAGATGCACGAATCGGAGGTGGAACGTCTGCCATCCATATCACTTGCCCAGTCACTATCGCTATAAGCACGAAGCGAAGCAGCAAACTCTGGTTTGGTGTGACCATTGAGTATAGGATTCTAAGAGAGATGCACTGCGCTCAGGTTATCACAGAGGAGTGTGGGAGGAAGGAACTGTATGCGAAGCTCACTCAGTAGGGACTCAATCCAAAAAAGTTCTGAAGTGGAGTGAGCCAATGCATGGTAATCAACTTCTGCGTTGGATCTTGCGACTAGAGACTGTTTCTTGGAACTCCAGGCCATCGAGTTTCGCCCTAAGAAGATGCACGAATCGGAGGTGGAATGTCTGTCATCCATATTTCTTGCCTAATCACTATCGCTATAAGCACGAAGCGAAGCAGCAAACTCTGGTTTGGTGTGGGCATTGAGTATATGATTCTAAGAGAGATGCACTGCGCTCAGGTTATCATAGAAGAGTGTGGGAGGAAGGAACTGTATGCGAAGCTCACTCAGTAGGGACTCAATCCACAAAAGTTCTGAAGTGAAGTGAGCCAATGCACGGTACTTAGCTTCTGCGCTGGATCTGGACCAGAGACTGTTTCTTAGAACTCCAAACCATCGAGTTTGGCCCTAAGAAGACATACAAATCGGAGGTGGAACATTTGTCATCCATATCACTTGCCCAATCACTATCGCTATAAGCACGAAGCGAAGCAACAAACTCTGGTTTGGTGTGGGCATTAAGTATAGGATTCTAAGAGAGATGCACCACGCTCAGGTTATCACAGAGGAGTGTGGGAGGAAGGAACTGTATGCGAAGCTCACTCAGTAGGGACTCAATCCACAAAAGTTTAGAAGTGGAGTGAGCCAATGCATGGTACTCAGCTTCTACACTGGATCTGGCAACCAGAGAATGTTTCTTGGAACTTCAGGCCATCGAGTTTGGCCCTGAGAAGATGCGCGAATCGGAGGTGAAACATCTGTCATCCATATCACCTGCCTAATCACTATCGCTATAAGCACGAAACGAAGCAACAAACTTTGGTTTGGCAGGAAGAAGTGTAAGACCATAGTTGACAGTTCCACTAAGGTATCTGAGGATGCATTTAATAGTTGTCCAGTGTGAGGTAATAGGGGAAGCAATAAACTGGCATGCCTTGTTGACACTGTAGATTATGCCAGGGTGTGTCAAAGTGACATACTACAATGCTCATATAATGGACTTGTAATGGTGAGAATCTGAAAACACATAAGGACCAAATTTGTCGAGGTTAAGTGTGTTGAGCATAGGGGTAGGAGCTCTATTGGCATTAGGCACGTTAGCACGAAGTAGTAGATCTTTGATATACTTGGACATAGACAACACCATAGATGTTGGAGAAATTTCCAAAATATTTAATTCATAATGATTAAATAAATTTCATGAATCTTTTAAATCATAAGTTGCTAAATAGTGTAGTGGTTAAGGTTTTTGATATTGATTCAAAGGTACTGGATTCGACACTAGGATTGATTCCAAAAGTTGCATTTGGCCAGATTCGAACACATGACCCAGTGGCAGTAGGCGCGCGTACACGAGATGGTACCACTAAACCATTGTAACATTTGGATTAAAATCTGAACGTAATAATCTATAATAGTTGCAAATATCCAATGATTGAAAACCAATTTCTCTATAAATAGAGATATTATTCCAATTGAAAACATACATAAAAATACATGTTTCAAGAGTAAAAAATATATATTTAAGTCATTCCTTTATTTTTCTAGTGCACGAGAATAATTGAAGGAACTTTATTCCGTAAAATATCGTTGATTGATATGCTTAATGTGAATGTGCGATTCATGTTAAGATTTCCAAAGCATTTTGAAGGGGATTCCCTGAATTAACCATTTGCACTCAATTTTTCTAAATTGTTGGAGGTGAATCAAACCTAAAGCTTAGTGTAAACATACGCTTTGGAATTTATTTTTTGCAACTTCATCATACCATTTTCATCATCTTCTTCTTCATGTTTTACCGCTGACCCCCAACACAAGATCTAATAATCTTTAGGTTCGATTTTCGATTTTGATCCATACTTTATTTATAATTAATATTAAAGTATGCAACTTTAAAGAAGATGATAACAATTTTTAATGATGCTGAAAGAAATGAACACTAATGCTTACTTATCCATTACAATGGTGAAAGATACATAGTTATAAATTGTTATCACTAATGGGGAATTTACTGATCAGGGTTTGAGTGTATACGAGAATGGTGTAGTTGATGATTTGAGGGTAGATGTAGACAGATGGAGTTATTTTGAGCTAGTAGGTGTGTTAAAAGATTTGGGTTATAGGGAGTTTGAAACAATCTACTACAAGGATCCACAGTTTGGTATGAATGCACTAATTAATGACTAGGGTGCATTAGAAATAGCAGACCTGTATAGGGTTCACAAACGTGTTGATATTTACATTCAACACACGTTGTCTCAACCTGACTACTGTGACAAAGTTGATGTGGATGACAAAGTTGATGAGGGCCCTGAAGAAATTATGGATGAGGTGGAGGAGTTACTTAGTCAGTTGGTTGATGATGTTGTTCATGGTGAAAATACCACCCCTGTTCAGGTTAATGTAGAAGAACAAGTTAATGTAGAGGAACAAGCTAATGGTGAGGAACAAGTTAATGGTGATGAACAAGTTAATGGTGATGAATCAATGAATGTTGAGGAACATGTTACTGGTGAGGAACAAATGAATGTTGAGGAGAATGTTAATGTTGGGGAACAAATGAATGTTGAGAAACAATTTAATGTTGAGAAAGAAGTGAATGTTGGAGTTGATGATGGTTTAAGTACTGATGATAATGAAGATGAGGACTACAAGTATGATAATGCACAAGAGGTGGCTTTTGAGGATGAGTCTGATAGGTTTGATGAGGTTGAGGAGGATGAAGTTGATGCCCTAATTGATGATGAAATTGAAGGTAGTAGCAAAGTACATCAACGTAATGGGAAGTCTGGTGAAGATAAAGGCAGTGACAATGATAGTGATGACTTGGAAAGTGGCTGTGATAGTGATGAAAGTAGTGGAGTTCCAAGAAAAAAAATCCTATTTTTAGACAACCAAAAGACATGGCAGATTACAAGTGGGATATGGGAGTCTATTTTAGTTCAAAGGGTGACTTTAAGGAGGCAATAACAACTTATGCTGTGCAAAATGGTAGAGACCTAAGGTTTGTAAAGAATGACAAAGTTAGGGTAAGGGTTAAATGTAAGGATGGTTGTAAGTGGGAGGCATATTGTAGCAAGCTGCCCAATGAAGACACTTGGCAACTTAGGAAAGTGGTTGATGAGCATAGTTGCAGTAAGGAATATAATGTGAAACCGATGAGTATAAAATGGTTGAGTAAAAGAATCCAAAATAGCTTGAAAAACAATCCAAGGTTGAAGCTAAAGGATATTAAAGAGAAGGCCAAAAAAAAAATGGAATGTTGGGGTGAACAAAACAAAGGCAATAAGAACAAGGTATGCTGTAAGGTATTTTGTGGATGGATTATTTTTGGGAGATTACACAAGGGTGTATGACTACTGTCATGAATTGTTAAGAGCCAATCCTGGATCAACAGTTAAGCTCAATGTGGATCCTGTACCAGAAGGTGTTGAGAGTCATAGACCATGCTTTAGAAGGCTATATGTATGCTATGCTGCATGTAAGGAAATCTTTAAGTTGTGCAGGCATATAATAGGTCTAGATGGATGTTTTCTCAAGGGGTTGTGTGGAGGGCAGATTCTGGCTGCTATAGGGAGGGTCCTAATGATCAAATGCTCCCCATAGCATATGCAGTTGTGGAGGGTGAAAACAAGGACAACTGGACTTGGTTCTTAGAGCTCCTAATTGATGACCTTGGAGGCAAAGAGCAATGCATGACTTACACCTTCATATCAGACCAACAAAAGGCAAGTTTCTTATGTTTTTTCTTATGTTTTTCTTATATCTTATGCTACATGTTATACTATATCTTTTGGTACATTTTATGATATTGCAGGGGCTGTTATCCACTATGGAAGAGCTATTGCCTAGGGTGGAGCACAGGTTTTGTGTTAGGCACCTGTATAACAACTTTAGGAAGAGGTTTCCTGGCAAGATGTTGAAGGACATAATATGGAAGGCTGCCAAGTCAACTTACCCACAAGCATGGGAAATAGAGATGAAGGGAATGCGGGATATAAATGAGGAAGCTTTTAAGCATATGATGAAGACCCCACCAAGGTTTTGGAGTAGGTCTTACTTTAGGACTACAAACAAATGTGATGTTGTTCTAAAAAACATGTCTGAATCCTTCAATAGTGTAATTCTTGATGCAAGGGCAAAACCTCTAATCACTATGCTTGAAGACATCATAATATACTTGATGGAGAGATGTGCTATCAACATAATGAGGTTTGGTACCTTGGATGAGAATGACATATTGCCTAATATTAGAAAGAAAGTTGATATCACAAGCACATACACCAACAATTGGCTTGTAAGGTATGTCAGCTCAATACACTAGCATTTATTCTGTTGATTTAACAATTGCATACAAGTGAATCATTTGTTCTGTTTTGTTTGGTTCTTTAGGATGTCTGATGAGCATATGTTTGAAGTAAGGCACTTGGAGAATCAAGCTGATAAGTATGTTGTGAACCTGAAAGAGCACATGTGTTCATGCAGAAGATGGGAACTTACAGGACTCCCATGTGTCCATGCTTTGTCTGCTATGAAGAGTAGGAATTTCAGGATAGTCAGTTACATCCCTGAATATTATAGAGTTTCAAAATACAAGGCAGTTTATAAACATGTCATCTACCCTGTTAATGGGTCTAACTTGTGGGTTAAGACACCATACCCTGATGTGCAACCACCCAAGTTCAAGAAGATGCCTGGTAGGCCCAAAAAGAGGAGAAATTTAGAACAAGGAGAGATTGATGGATCTGATAAAAAGATGAGAAGAACTGGTTTCTTGGTGAAGTGCAGTAGGTGTAAGAAATCAGGGCACTATAAGTCCACTTGTAAGGACACAACAAGTCAGGCTGCACAACACAATGCTCAACACTCTGCCCAAGAATCTACTAAAACTGCTCAATAATCTCAGACTGTTACTCAGTCTGCTGTACAACCCAGTCAAGCACTCAGACAACAACCCAGTCTGCACCACATTCTACTCAATCCTCTAAGGGAAGACTGCTCAGAAGACTCAAGGTCCTGCAAAGGGGAAGACTCAAAATCTACCAGTGAGGAAGGATCCAAGGCCATTTGTTCCACCTGGCCCTATAACCAGGCTGTCTGCATTAAAGAATGTTGTTGGTCCAGTCACTAGGAGATCTACTCCCACCAAGAGAACAGCTGCAAAGAAGAATCCCTAGAAATATTTAGGATGAAGTGTTTTAGGATGTATTGATGTAATGAACAAGAATGTTGTTATGGTTTTGTGTTTTTTGTTATGGTTCTGAACTGCTATGAACCTGTTTGTAGTTTGGTGCACTTTGGTGCTTTTGTTATTAACTTTTTATGGTTGTGAACATATTTTGGTCTGTGATGAAATGTACTGCATGTTATTTTACTGCATGTTAACTGTCATGACTTTACATTATGGTTTGGCCAAAATTTATAGGTCATTTTGTCACAACTTTAATAACAGGGCAATAATTATAGGTCATTATGTTATGACTTCATAAAACAACAAATGATACAATATAAGTCCCAATTATAGGTCCCAATTATAGGTTATTCTGTCATTCTGGTTGTGCACATATTCTGGTCTGTGATCAAAGCTTTAATAATAGGGCAATAATTATAGGTCCCAATTATAGGTCATTTTGCACAACACTGTATGTTCAATACTTATAGGTCATGTCCAAATATTATAGGTCATGTTCAATACTTATAGGTCCAAATTATAGGTCATGTTCAATACTTATAGGTCATGTCCAAATATTATAGGTCATGTCTAAATATTACAACTGATACAAGATAACAGCAAATACTTTCATAACTATAACAACAAATCTTTTCATTGATAAAACATTTCTTAGGTTCAACATTACTTCAACATAACACCAAAAACAAATGCTACAATCACGTACACCACATAACTAACCTAATTCAACCTAAAAAACATTACAACTATAACAATAAAAAACAACAAATTCCATATTTTTTTCCACTTCATGATCATCTTCATTTCAGCATCAATATTCATCAGCTTTTTCCCAAATTCTTCAATGTCTTTTTTTGCTTCATCCAATCCCTTTACAACCACCCCCATCCTATGCATTAAAAGTTCTTCTTTCTCATCAAAGGCATCCTCATGGTACCAACCAAAGTAATTGCATCCATCTTGCTTATAATTGGGACAACCCCAAAATAATTTTCCCATGTTCTTCACAGTTTTTGCCCTTTGAAGTACAACCATGTCTCCACAATAGCACATGGGCTTCCTCCAACGATTTCCACTGCCTGTTGAATCCTCATTTTCTGCATTTCTCTTGCTCAAAGAAGAAGAAGAACTACCCGATTTCATGTTTCCCTAAACCCTAACTTTTAATTTTGAGACAAATTGTAAGGTATGAAGATGAATTGAATTTGCCCTAAGAAAAATGGGGGGAAACGCGTCTGAGATTGTACAAAGAAGGAAGAAGATGATATACAAAGTCCATGTCACCTGCCACGTAACAAATACTAAACGAACGTTTGACCAAACTAACGGCAAGGACTAACTTGGCATATTTTAAAAAGTTAAGGGACAAACTCGCAACTTTTTTAAGTTAAGGGACCAAATTGGACCCTGGTGTAAAGTTAAGGGGCGAAAATGATTATTTTGCCTAAAATAAATATGTCATTTATATGATGTTATAAATTCATGTAAAATATGTTGAAAATAATATTTATTTATGTTAAGTTTAACATGTGTTATAAATTTATGTATGTATGATTTATAAATTATTCATGTATGTGAATTTGGATAATTAAAAAAAAAATTGATTATGGTGTATACTTGAATGTAAAATACATGTTAAATATCATTCTTCGATGCAAGTAATTTATTTTAATGCATTATTTATGGATGAAATGATTTGGTAGGAAAAAAAACATCATGAATTTGAATTTATAATGCATGCATTGGTAACATAAAATGATGAAAATATCAAGAACATGTTTAAATTGTATATTTTATTTATGCAAGAATTTATTATATTTAAAATGATTTATCTCATATTGTATGTGTATCATAACATGAAAATATTATTTCTTATTCATCTTGATATTAAAAGTAATTTGAGTATATTTTAGATTATTATAAGTTGATTTATTTGGATATACCATAAAATATTGTTAAATATAAAACATGAATTTATCACATAGAAATTTTTATGCATATGTTAGTTATTCAAGAAAATTGTTTATTTTAAAAGAATAGAAATGAATTCTATGGTGTTGTATTTATATGGAGTTTATGAATTACATGTTTGAACTTACTTCATGAAGTAAAAGTTAGTCATGACAAATTTGTTTGATTGTGGTTGTCTATTGCTATAAATATTTAATGTATTAAATATATTTCGGATATATTTAAGTGGAAATAAAACTTCAAATTAAAAAGGTTATCAAATGAATAATTACATAAAATTTGTGTATATGACAAAATGAATGACAAATGTGTCATGATGATAATTTATCGAAACTATCAAGAATATAGAATATATGTTGTATATAATAATTGTACTAATATGACAACAGTGTCATGATTTAATGATAGACGGTAAATACTATCAAGAATACATAAAGTAATCACATGCATGATTAGTTGAAAAATTGAATATTTGGAATTTATTAAAGTTTCGAAAAATCTTGCAATTCTTTAACTAAATGATTGACAAAGATATGATGTCTTTGGATATAATTGAATACAATGAAGACATCATTAGGGATGTTGAACAAGCCCGTCTCTAACTAATCATCAATAGTAGAAACTCAACTCACACTTGATGAACGTTAAGTCTTGAGTTCAATGAAGAAACTACACTATTAGAGTGATTGAAGTACTTAATGATAGATACATCCCAATGAGTAAAAGTACTTGGCCCATAAGAATAAATGTGGTAGGATGAAATTTTCATCTTAATAGACATACTACCTCTGTTCCTTTTTAAGTGTCATTTTTTAACTTTTTACACATACCAAGAAAACTAATTATTGTTGTTACTTTTCAAACAATAATACCCTCTTTACCTATAATACCCTTAATTATTTATTACATTCATTTCACATTTTCTCTCTCTGTAATAAATACCTAGGGGTATTTTTGACAAAAGTGTAACTAATGCTACCTTGAACTTTGCACGTGACAATTAAAAAGGAACAAAAAATTATTCTAAAAGTGACACTTATAAAGGAACGGAGGGAGTATAACATATGTTTGCTAGAAAACATAATTATGGGTGCATTTCTGATGTAGTATACCTATATGAGAATAAAGTGGTGTCGCTTCATAAAGTTCAAGGGCTTAACTCTTAAATTCTCATGAAAAGGATATGAGACACAAGGCCTTATTAAATGTTTCATATTAATAATTCGATCAATGGTACTGAGATTTCATGTGTGAGTTATGCACGCTTGTTCTAATGAATAATTGGTTCAAAGCTTGTCTACCAATCTATTTAGGGATGAGTGAAAACTTAACTTACTAAGTATTGGTTCAAACTGTAAGATGCCTTTATCTGAAACCATGGAATTTCTTGAATTACGGATTTAGATATATTTAGATATATTTCCTGAAATCGCATGATACATGACCTCAATACCAAGAAAATATGCTGGTTTTCCCAACATCTTCACAAAAAATTTGGGATGAAGCTTGTTAATGAGATCATGGATTAAGAATGAGGAAGCACTAGTGAGTAGAATACCATCCACATACACAAGTGCATACAAAATAATGCCTTTATGAAACTAGAAAAATAATGAATGGTTACACTTACTAGCCACAAAACCAAACTGAAACAAAGCCTGATGCAGCTTCTCATACCACTGTCGAGGGGCCTGCTTGAGCCCATACATGGCCTTATGGAATTTACACACTTGAGGCTTGTCAGGACTTGAGAAGCCATGAGGTTGGAGCATGAAAAATTCTTCCTGAAGAGTGCCATTAAAATATGCATTATCTATGTAAATTTTCTGGAGTTCCCATTTATGAGTGAGAGCCAGAGTAAACATCGCCCTGATTGTAGTAGGTTTTACAACCAAAGAAAACATTTCATTGTAATCAAAACCTTGTTGTTGATGAAAATCCTTAGCAACCAAGTGAGCCTTGTACTTGTTGACACTACCATCAGGATTTTATTTCACCTTGAATACCCATTTACACTCCATAAATTTCCTGTGCAGGTAGTGGAGTGGAGTGACAAACTAGGTTTTGTAACAATTAAGGCATTATATCTAACTTCCATGACTTTGACCCACTGAGGATTAGCTAGAGATATTTTGACTGAAGTAAGTTCAATGATGGTAAGAAACACTTTAGGCCTGTAGTGACCAGTCTTGGTCCTAGTTAGCATATGATGCAAGTTCATAACAAGTTCCTTTAAAGATGCCTTCGAAGCATCAGTACAAGAAAAAGTAGGTGACTCTCTTAAGCATTGTGAAGCTACAACTAGTCAAGAACATTTGGGAATTCATGAAGCAGAAGTACCAGGGTTCCATAAGAGTCAAAAGAGCATAATTCCAAGCTCTTCGAAAGGAGTTTGAGATTCTACATATAAAAGAGGGTGAGAGTGTTGATGCGTACTTCGCTCGAACACTCATCATAGCAAACAAGATGAAAATTCATGGTGAAAACATGCATCAAGTGGTAATCATTGAAAAGATCCTGAGATCAATGACCTCAAGGTCCGACTATGTTGTGTGTTCAATTGAGGAGTCCAATAACCTAGACACCTTAACTATTGATGAGTTGCAGAGTAGTTTGCTGGTACATGAGGGAAGGATGAAAGAGCATGGAAGATATGAGTAAGAATTAAAAGTGGCCTACAATGATAGAACTGGTTGAAGAAGAGGCTGTCAAGCTCACGAAGCTTTTCGAGGAAGGGGCAAAGGAAAAGGCAGACAAGAATTCAACAAGGCTATAGTTGAGTGTTATAAGTGCCATCAATTAGGGAAATTTCAATATGAGTGTCCTAAAGGGGAAAGGATGCGAATTATGTCGAGCTTGAAGGGAAAGAAGAAATGTTGTTGATGGCATATGTGAAACTTAATCAATCAAGGAGAGATGTTTGGTTCCTTGACTCAGGATGTAGCAATTATATGTGTGCAAATAAGTAGTGGTTCTTGGATCTCGATGAGGAATTTCGACAATCGGTGAAGCTCGGGAATAATTCCAAGATGATTGTGTTGGGAAAGGGTAACATAAGGATGTAAATTGCTGGAGCTACTCAGGCAATCACTGATGTTTTTTATATACCTGAGTTGAAAAATAACTTATTAAGTGTTGGACAATTGCTAGAAAGAGTTGTAGCTATTTTGATACAAAATGGAGTATATAAAATCTATTATCCCAAGAAAGGGCTTATTATACGAATAACAATGTCTATAAATAGGATGTTCATAATACTAGAAAAAATTCTGCCAAAATCTTCCACTTGCTTCCAAAAATTCTTGAAGACAACACTCACCTTTGGCATTGAAGATACATACATCTAAGTTTCAAGGGTCTGAGAACATTGCAATATAGGCAAATGGTGAGAGGGTTGCCACAATTGAAAGTACCATCCAAAATATGCACTGATTGTATTATGGGAAAGCAACACATGGATGCAATTCCAAAGAGGAGTTTATGGAGAGCATCACAAAGATTGCAGTTGGTACATGCTTATATATGCGGACCCATAAAAATTACTTCCAATAGTAAGAAGAGGTATTTCATAAGCTTAATTGATGATTACAATCGTAAGGTGTGGATATATTTTCTTACTGAAAAATCTGAAGCTTTTACTATCTTCAAGAATCATAAAAATCTTGTTGAGAAAGAGGCAGGAGCCTTTATTCGTTGTCTATGCATAGATAGGGGCGGAGAGTTCACATCTCGCTGTCTATGCATAGATAGGGGCAGAGAGCACTCCCCAATAAAATGGAGTAGTTGAGTGTAAGAACAAGACAATCATGAACATGGTTAGAAATATGTTATCGGAGAAGCAAGTTCCAAAAAATTTCTGGCCAGAAGAAGTAAATTGGACAACACATGTGCTCAACCGAAGTCTTACATTGGAAGAGAAATATATAACTCCTGAAGAGGCTTGGATTGGTGTCAAACCCAATGTTGATTATTTTTCGGGTTTTTGGATGCATTGGCCATGTTCATGTGCCTGACATTAAAAGAAAGAAGCTAGATGATAAGAGTTTTTAATGTGTGTTGCTAGGGATGAGTGAAGAGTCTAAAGCATGTATACTTTATGTCCAATGTCCAAGAAGATAGTTGTAAGCAGAGATGTGGTTTTTGAAGAAAATGAGTGCTGGAATTAGGGGAGACTTACTGAAGAAGCAAGACTTGATATCCTCGAGTGGGGAGATAATAATGAAGAAGGAAGTAAATGTGATCAAAGTGAAGAAGAATTTGAAGAGGAGATGGCAACAGAAGATGAATGAGTAGAGGTTAGCATATCTTCAAGTGAGTCACCTAGAGATAATTCTCCAACATCTGGAGAAAGCTCACCGAAGGGGAGGAACAGAATAACACCGTTATGGATGGAAGATTACAAGAGTGGGAGAGAATTTTCAGAAGAAGAAACTGAGCATAATAATTTGGTTTTGTTTACCTCAACTGCAGATCTGACTACTTTTGAAGAAGCTGTTCAGAGTTCCAAGTAGAGAGATGCCATGGACTTGAAAATAGAGGCAATTGAAAGAAATGAGACTTGAGAGCTAATATATTTGCCTAATGAAATGAAGAACATTTGAGTAAAATGGGTTTTCAAAACTAAACTCATCGAAAATGGCAAGGTTGACAAGTGTAAGGCTCAGTTGGTGGCAAAAGGGTATGCATAGCAGCATGACATATATTATACTGAGGTGTTTGCACCTGTAGCTAGGTCGGATACAATTCGAATGATAATTTCTTTAACAGCTCGAAATGGTTGGAGTGTGTATCAGCTTGACATCAAAAGAGCTTTCTTGCATGGAAAGATAAATGAAGCAATATTTGTTGAGCAACCACAAGGTTATGAGAAGAAATGTGAAGAGTATAAGGTGTACAAATTGAAGAAGGCATTGTATGCCCTTAATCAAGCCCCTTGTGCATGGTACAACCAGATTGAAGCATATTTTGTCAAAGAAAGATTTGAGAGGTAACTGTGAACAGACCCTATTCATAAAAACAGGAGATGGAGGTAAAATTTTGATTATTAGTTTATATGTTGATGATCTAAATTTTACCGGTAATGATGAGAATATGTTTGTTAAGTTCAAGGATTCTATGAAACTTGAATTTGATATGACTAATTTGAAAAAGATGAAACATTTTCTCGGTGTGGATGTTTTACAAAATTTTGAAGGCATTTATATCAGTAAAAGAAAGTATGCAAAAGAAGTTTTGGAGAGGTTTAGGATGGAGAAGAGTAATAGTGTGAATAATCTCATTGTTCCTGGTGTTAGACTCTAATGAAGGATGAAGAAGGAGCTAAGGTGAATGCTACCATGTACAAACAATTGGCCAGAAGTCTTATGTATCTAACTGTGACAACGCCAAATTTGATGTATGTTGTATGTCTCATTAGCAAATTCATGGCAAGTGTTGAAAAGTATTTCGGGGGTGTTTTATCGTATCCACAGGGATTGAATGTATATTGCCGCTGTTCTATAGTCAAAAGCATTTCAAACTTTTATGTAACAAAGAGTTTGGTTTTTTGAATCAGATCGTTTGCATAAAATTTAGTAATCAACGGTAAAGAAATTGGTTTTAGAGTTTGGTAAAAACATGCCAAGATTAGGGTCCGATAATCCGTTTCGTACGTATCTACTCGATAAAGCGTGTGAACTTGTTAACGATGAATATAACCACATATCCTCTCAACAAGTTTTTCTCTAACACTTGTGAGATTTATCATATTGATCCTTTGATGATCTCTCACTCAAACTACCAATATGATAACCTTCAAGTTCAATATTTATGAACATCAACTTTCAAAACTATCTCTAGCCTTATGATTATTGATGGATTGAAACTTAGGTCAAGTTTTAATACATATCTCTCGATCTGAACTAAAACAAAATATAAACCATGTAAACAAAGTTTTTCTTCTATATTTATCATCAACAAAGTTCACAAACTTACAATCAAGATCAATACATACAAAATGATGGATTACCTACCACTAATCTTGACACAAGATGTGTTTAGCTACACATATTCATGGTAGCTTGCTTCACAAGTTTCGTGAGGAGATGAAAAAGCATTCGCGTCACAGAATCGAGATCGGATGCAAATCCAACTTCTCTAAGTGAAGAATTTCTCTTAGATGAAGAAATATCAGAAAAATAAGTTTTGGTGTGTTAAAGTGAAGTTATGATCTCAAGAAAATGCATAAAATCTATTTATAGTACACTTGAAATCAGACACATTCGCACTGCGAATGATTTGTTCGCCTAGCGAATGATGAAAGTGGCACCTGAAGTGCCTTCTGATAAGCTAAACCGCCCTTGTTTGTCTGCATAAGTTCGCAATGCGAACTATTCGCCTAAAAGTTCGCAAAGCGAACTTATGGCCCTTTTCTTACTGCCTCAGCCAAGGGTTCTTCGCCAGGTCCTTCGCAAAGCGAGTAAATCAGCGAACATTCGCTGGGAGTTCGCAAAGCGAACTTTAGTCCCTTTCCCTACTGTCCAAGTCTGGGACCATTCGCTGGGACTTCGCCAGTTTGTTCGCAAAGCGAACATTCGCTGGCAAGTTCACAAAACGAACTTGCTGATGTTTTCCTCTTTTCTTTGGCAGCTAGTATCATTTCTTTGTGGCTCACATCTTTGATCAAGTAGTGCCTTTTCCTGCACAATAGCACATACATTACAAGCACCAAAGGTATATTCATAAGGTTTGAAGAATAACAACAATTCAAGAGTAAAATCCACAATTTCACATAGAAAAATGCCAAGTATCAAATAGAAATATATAGCATATTTGACATCTAACAGCAAGTCCAACTGAGTTGCATTTGCAAGCTACGAAAAGGGTGTTGAGATATTTGAAAGGTATTGTGGACTTGAGTGTTTTTTTTAATTGAAAGGAGGGTAATGGAGAGTTGATGGCATATACTGATAGTGATTATGCAGGAGATGTATTGATAGGAAAACCACTTCCAATTATGTGTTTCTACTAAGTGAAGGAGTTGTGTCCTGGTCCTCGAAAAAACAACCTGTCGTTACTTTGTCCACTACTGAAACCGAGTTTGTAGCAGTTTCCTCTTGTGCTTGTAAGGGGTATGGATGAAGAGAGTATTGGAGAAGTTTGGTCATTCTCAAGGCAAATGTACCACTGTGTTATGTGACAATAGTTCTACCATTAAGCTATCCAAAAACCCAATCATGCATGGGCACAACAAATACATTGATGTAAGGTTACATTTCTTGTGTGATTTTACCAGAGATGGAGTTGTTGAGCTGAAGCACTGTGTCACACAAGAACAAGTTGCAAACATTATGACAAAACCACTGGATATGTTCTTGAAGTTGCGTGAGTCAATGGGTGTATGTGTGATACCGCGAATAATCTGAAAGCATTATTACAATCAGTTTAAGGGAGAAATTTGTTGGGGTTGTTAGAGTTACAGTAGAAGTTGTCAAAGTGCAATAAATTAATAAATCCTAGTATTTAGGACATGTAGGTAGAGTCTGACTATTTCCTTAATCATTTACCACGTTATTGTTGTTTGCTTCCTATTTCTTCTCATTGAAGGCATATATAAGCCAACTGTTTTGATTCAAATAATATACAATTTCAATCAGATATTTTCTGTGAATTGATTTGTGCTCAGAGTTTACAACAAAACTAACCTCAATTTATTAAAAATAACAATTGTGCATGCAGTATAACTTGTAACACCCTTTAACATGAAACATGCACAATTGACTTGTAGATAAAAGAACATGCATGTTTCCACAAACTGTAATAATCTTAATATACATCAAAAACATTGTAGACAACATCCTCAGAATAATCAAATATAGGAATTCCATGTTTTTATTTTGGTACATACAAAATATTTACTATAGAGATGAAGCTTTCCAGAACTCAAATGACTTCCTTTGCTGAAACCAAAAGTAACAGATTTATGCATCAATAGTTTATAGGAATCAAAAGCACTATTGCTTCGATAAATTAATTTTAATAATAAAAATAGAAATGCTAATATAAATATTGCAAACAATTACAGTACCTCAGCAATAGGCATCTTCTCTCTTACTGAATCAACTAATGACAGATCAATATCAGCTACCACAATTCCTGTAGACGAACGATCTGAAACAGAAAATCATGATTAGTGCACTTCTTATTATTTCAATACAAATTTCACATGATGAATGTGGGAAGTATCAAGTTTCTACCTGGTAAGCGACCAACAATGGTTCCCCATGGATCGATAATTAATGTGTCGCCATAGCTTTCTCTTTTGTGATTGTGTGCGCCAGCTTGTGCAGCAGCTATGACCTGATAAGTCATTCATCAAATCATTCATATAGTTTTTTTGAATACTAATTTGTTGTTAGAAATGTTAGTGGGGGAGTTGAACCATTCATATAATCTTACATAACATTGATTCTCGATTGCACGAGCACGAAGAAGAATTTCCCAATGTGCTTCACCGGTCAATTTAGTGAATGCTGAAGGAATCAACAGTATCTGGATATTGCAAAAGTTAGGTAAATTTTCGATCCTAAACAGCATATTTTGAGCAAAAAAGAAATACTATAATTTAATACCTGCGCTCCATGTTTGAAACGTAACAACTGGTAAATATCAGGAAATCTCAAATCATAGCAAACACTAAGGCCCAAACGCCCAATGGGACTGTCTACTGCAACAACATCCTTGCCTGAAAACATCACCCCAAGGCAGTAGATATGAAAACAATTTCCTTCATATCATAGACAAGTACTTAGGAAAATGAGTACTTTGTTAAGAAGTTTCAATTTTGGCAGGGAAAAATGATTTGAAGATTTTTTCTTATTATTAGAAAAAAGATCAGAAGTTTCGCTAAGGGCTAAAGCAAGAAAAAAACTCGTGTAGCCTTAATACTCTGTTAATAGTAAATATCTTACCTGATTCTGTAAAACTACTTTCTTTATACACCCTTCCACCAGGAACATCTACATCAAACCTTCAAATAAAATAAAGTGAAATTACGTCAACTGACAATTGTTAATAAAACCTTAACAAGAAGACAAACACAAAGATAATGGATGTGTTTTGAGTTCAGAAGGCACATATAGACTAAGTTGTTTGAATGAGACGATAACACAAGTCAATAAGCTCCGCAATAGTGGTGGTATTTGGTAACTGTTATCACTTGAGCTTAATTAAATCAGGTTTTGAGTTATTTTTTTGGATAAATAGTTACAGTTTCTAATTGAAATGATTAAATTGGTGCCATGTTAGGGCTCTTATCAAGTGATAATGAATGATCTTTGATTAACGTTTAAGAGCACCTAAACCCGTGTGAATTTTCTCCTTTCTCATGCCAAACTGCCACCTTGCTTTGCTTCTTCCGATTCCCTAATCCCTTGTTCCTACTGTTTACATGCGTTTATGTTGCAAACTTGAAGCAATAAGCCCATTCTACATTCAAAGCAGTATGATTTAAATAGAAAAACATGTAAGCCAATAAAACTACATCAAAAGAATAATCAGTTGAAATAGATTCAAATTGATTATATTAGTCGTACAGGTTTATTTTTCTCTTAGTGCTTTGCGGATGAATTTGTATTTTAGTTTTTCAGCCTGAGTTGTCAACTGTGGATCACGTAAAATAGCAACTTGTTCAAATTCTACAACGCCATAGCACCACTATGCCTTTAATCTCGATATGACAACAGTCTATACAAAAACACTTTTCGCAGAACAATAGCAGATTGTTCAAATTCCTCTATACTAGCAACACTGTTTAACAGCACTGTTTTCAGCTTTAATTCTTCTTCTTTTCTACCCCCACTCAAATTCTCATTCTCCTCGTGCAAAACTCTCCCCTTATTTTACGTCTTCCCATCCCCTAATATCTCGTTCCCACTGTTTTCTTGCGTTTGTAATGCAAACTTGAAGTAATATCTACATTCTACATTCAAATCAGTACGATACTAACTAGAAAGACAAGTACGCTAATAATACCACACCACCAAATCAATACTCAGAAGGAACTAGATTCACATGGACGATAAAGTTAATAGTCTTACAAGTGTATTTTCCTGTAAGTACTCTGAATCTTCCCAGTATCATCCACAATAACATGTGTATTTAACAAGTGTTGTGAATCAGATCCTTTTTCTTGGAACCCTCCAAGTGACAACCAAATGCTAGACTCTCTGCATCACACCACAAGAAATGTATAATTCATTCACATAATCAAATGCAACTTTCTTAGCATAACTTTTTCACAATATACACAACTCATTTTCATATCATCAAACTTAAGTATCTCACTTGCTACATCATAAACAATCACCAGAAAATCGCTTAACTCGAAAATTTCGGACCGAAACAGATGGTTAGGTTTAGAACCTGGCTAAAGAGCAGTATTGATCCATGATTGGTCCATCCAAAGGTTGAGCAATTCTAACACTGTCACCATCATTAGTACCAACAAAAGAGAAAGCTTCAGGAAAACAAAGCAATTTTGCTCCCGCTGATGCAGCTTCCTTTGAAAACAGAAAATGAAAATTATGAAAAATCAGAGAAATTATGAAATTGTGAAATTGAAAAGGAAGAAAATAGAATACTTTGACGAGACGAGAACAGGTGGTGAAATTGGCGGCGAGGTCGGTGATGGAAGTCATTTGAGCGGCGGCGACTCGGACTGCGTTAGGGGACATGGTTGAATCGCCGGCGCCGGAGAGAGAGGCTCGAAATCGGAGGAATGGGAATGAATGGATTTTAGTAGTAGGAGTGTTGAGTCTAGAAAATTGATTCATTGAATATTGAATTTCATTCGTTTTACGAATTTCTTCTTCCTTTGTTTCTTTTTGTTCTGACGTGGAATACACCAAGGATCGTTTTATGTTTAGCAAATTGAGTCAACACTCATTTTAATATTTTGTACTATATTATATTATATAAATTAAAATAAATTTTATGATATTCAATCAAGTAGGAATGCATTGTCTACTTATTACATTCTTGAGTTTTGAAGATATTTGAATCTTCTAAATGGGATAGGGGTGTTTATTGGTTCATGTAAATTCAAATCAAATTGGAATCTAAATTAAACTATAGTGTTTGGGTTGGATATTTTTTAGTTTGAGTAAAAATCGAATCAAACTAATGAAATCCGATGTTAATTAGTTCGGATATTGGATTTCCAAAATTTTACCCGCGAGTCCGTTTACCCGAATCAACTATATTATTTCATATAATTTATATCATCATTATCATGAAAATTAGTATAAGATAGTCAATTTCAAAAAGAAAAAAATGAAACGTCATTTGTGACATTCACACCCTATATGGAGAAACAAAAAATTAGGAGTTTTATATTATTATGAAAAATTAGTATATGTAAATTAGATATTTTTTAAAAATATCTTTGCACATTTATTTCTAATGTATCCAATCAATCCAACTCAAACCAATCTTTTATTTGTTTGCTCGGTTCAGTTTAGGCTTTATCGCAAAAATGTGCAAATCCAATCTAAATCAATCCATATATTTTTTTATCGGTTTGAACATCAGATTCTCTCAAAAACGAACCAAACCGGCTCGCGAACACCCCTAAAATAGAGTTCTTGATATAATAGAATATTTTATCACAGTTGTGGTGATCTATATCTGGTTCCCACTCTCTTTAGGTTTGTCGATCTTATGTTCAGTCTATAGCACAGTCATATTGGTCACCTTGACTTGTCTGTTTTAAATTTCCTTTGCAATAACAAATTTATATGTTGTGAACCTTTTAATTATTTTGTTATTTGTGACTAATATGTTTTAGGCAAAAGGTTAAATTTTATTTTTTTAATTCTTGAATTATAATTTTGATGTTGTTTGATATTTTACACAGTGATTTATGGATGTCTCCAATTTTAAATTCTACTGATCATAAATATTATGTAATATTTTTGGATGATTTTACAAAGTTCTTGTAGACCATTCCTATTAGCAGAAAATCGAGGTAAAAAATCACTATTATAAATAATACATTTTATGATAAACCTTTAACCTCATTCAACCAAAAACCGAGGATAAAAGGTCAAGACGTGCCATTTTTTATTATATTTTTTTAATAAACACCACATATTCCCTTGGTTTCTAAATATAACCGAGGAGAAGAATAATTCAGGACATGCTTCGAATCCCAGCATTAGCCGTTTATGTTTTTTATTTTTTTTAAAAGTGGTGTCTTTCTTTTTATTTTATTTTTTACTTTTTCAATTAATGATCTATTCCTTCGGTTATATTTAATAACAAAGGGATTAAATTATCATATTTTACTATAAAAGCACTCGTTAATCATATTTTATCCTAAACCTAACTTATATCTAGTCGCTCCAAAGTATTACGCATCATTCTTTGGGATAGATTGTAAGACAATTTTTTTTTAATGTTCTTCAATATTGAACAAAACATTTTTCTTGCATTGTAATCTATCTCACATAATGATGTTGATGTTGTTGTTGTATTTTTGTAATAACTTTTCCTATGTTGTCAATAAAAAAACAATGAGAAATTTATTCCTAAACACAATCATCCATTTCTCTTTCATGTTTTTTTTTTCATGTGAAAGCATTTGTCATGAAAACATTTGCTCAAGATAATGAAATCTCTCTAGGATGGATTGCAAGTACATAAAAAAAATTCTCTTATTTGGAACAAATAACTTATAAGAAATTTGAAAAGATAAGTTGTTCTCCAAAAATCCCTTGTCAAACTCTTGATTTGTTTAAACAATTTATTTTAATATTCTGTGTAAATAATGTAAATATAAAAAAAAGCTATTTCCCTCGGTTTTAACAGAAATCGAGATGTACGTGGCGCTTGGATTAAAACATACTTTATTTTTTTATTTAAAAATAAACACATTTAACCTCGATTTTGAGTAATAATCGAGGTAAAATATAAGCGTGTTTATTCAGTTTATTCGCTATCTTTAAACAAATCTTTGTCATCTATTTAATGAGTGTCAACACTCAAGATACCGTCATTAGTGATCCTCGTAAAACCCAAAACCCTCATTATAAAAGCATTATGAATATTAAAAATTGATAATGAAACATTTGACATGAAAACTTTGAAAAGTTCTCAAGGATGGATTCTCATTATTTTGTTGGGAAACATTCTCAAGGATGGATTGCAAGAGCAAACAATTATTTGGGTTCGAGGTTTGTGTTCTTAAATAATCACAAAATTGAATATTTATTTTATTTATCTAATTTTTTGTTTTGTTTTATATCAGACATTTGATCTTCCTTAAGATCAATAAAACGAGGATCCCCAACATTTTCTCTTCTCCAAGATATCCAACATTTGTTCTTCCCTGACAACGATGATGATGAATCAAATAGAATAATTTTACTTTAATATTCTGTGTAAACAATGTAATATTTTGTGTAAACAATATAGTTTATAAACAAATTAATTTATTAATATTTTATGTAAACAATGTAATGAGTATTTAATATATATATATATATATATAGACACACACACACACACACACACACACACACACATACACACACACACACACCTTTCTCCTCAGTTTTGTTATTGAACTGAGTGGTATATGGTGCTAGTTTGGAAAATATAAAAAAACTATTACTAGGGTTTTATGTATATTCTTCTCATTGTCTTGCTTGATTTCCATATCTGTGTGATTGTTGTTGTGAATTCGTATTTGTGTACTGATATTGATGTGAATTTCGTGTAAATTATGTATTGTTGACGTGTTTTACCATGAAAACAAATCTGGAAAAATACGGGTTTTGGGAGATGGCGAAATTATGGTTTAAATTGTGAAAAACCTTAATAGAATGATAGTTTAATGTAGTAGAGTGAACTCATTAAGGATATACTAGTATGTGTATTATTTTGGGTCAAAATCAGGAGCTTGAAGGTGCTCCAATTGGCAAAATATCGCACTGATGCGAAAACAGAATTTTTCTGTTGCAGGCTGGCCATACACATATGCAGGGAGGCATTACGCGTATGAGGGGACACTCCCACAGGTATACACGTATGATACGTGCCCTGTCCCCATGACCAGTCCGCTCCTCTGCTGGTACGCGTAAGTAAGAGGGCAATACGCGTATGAAGATCCTATTACGCGTATGAGACTTCTGGGAAGGGTTTTAAGGGAACCCCCCTCTGGTCGTACACGTAAGGCCTGGGCATTACACGTATGATGCTTGGGAATCTGGGACCCTACGCGTAGTATACGCAGGGATTAGGACGAGGGATCAAGACCATACGCATATGGAGCAGGCCATACGCGTATGGAGCAAGGCCATACCCGTATGGAGCAGGGCTATGTGGTGACTTTTGAGTTTTTGTGATTCCTTTCCCGATTTCACGTGCAATGCAATTCCTCTTGGTTCGTAAGGCATATAGGACGTAAGTAGATATAGGAGGACCGATAATGATAGTAATTGTGGTCTAACATGGAGTTTCTGCGTGGATTTCTATATTATGTGTGATTGATGCCTATGTCGAAGAGATTATTGTTATGTGGACATTCTTGGGCAAAGATGGTAATTCTAGAGGGAATTACGGTGAGTATGTGACTCATGTGTGATCATTATGGATCGTGTGCTATGCATTAATGGTATTTGTATTATGCATAGTTGTATGTCATGCATTTTCATGTCGTGTCATGTGGAGATGAGCCTAGGTGGAAATCCATGATGGGTGCCTAGTCTCATCCAGACTCCGTGTGGGAGTCGAGTTAGAGATAATTTGTAGTTCGGGGGAACGTATACGACTTATCCGGATTCCGGCGGGAATCGAGTTCAAAGAATGAACCGTATGGATTGTGTTGGTACCGCATGCACGATGTAGTGGCAGTTGAGTCACATTGCATATATGTATGATTGAATGTGGACTGAGCATGATGAATGTTGATGTGGCACTTGTACGTGCGTTATAATTGTTTGATTGATGTGAATTATGTGAATACTACTCCTTAGCATGTGATTTTCATCGTATAATTATTGAATGTAATTCTCACCCCTTTTCTGTTGTTGTGTTTATGCTCCCCGGGGAGTATAGATAATCAGGTACCCGAGTAGTGCTTGGAGTGTGTGTTGCTATTGATCGAGTCTTAGGAGTCTCTCTGATACGTAACACGAAAAGGATGGGAATTTATTTTAATTTGTATTGTTTTTCATTGTTACGTATCTTGTTTTCCAAACTATGTTGAACCATGAGTTTTGTGGAGGTTATGTGTTGTTAAAGCCTTAGTGTTGTTGAATGTATAATTTAATTATTCTGCTGTTTGATTAATTTTTATGAGGAATAAAGATATGAAGTGACTTGATACTTCATCAGTTTTAAGGGATGTGGCATCCTACTTGTGTATTTCTAATTTTTTCGCAAACTATTTTTATAATTAAATGAATGGGGAGAGTAGGGTGTTACAACATACACTTGAGGTGATGAGAAGAACAATCTGTACTTTGTTCAACTCACTTTCTTCACTGGTTTTCTCTAAGTGTTTCTATTTCTCAAAAGTGTTGAACCTTATTCATCTACTTCAAGAGGTTCTTTTTATAGTCACTTCCAACTAGGGTTTTGCCTTGTCTTAGATCATGGGCTTGTGGATATTTATGCAATAAGGCCCAAGTAAAACAACTTAACTCCCTCAATTTATTCCAATTCTTACCAATGTAGAATCAGGTACACACATCATGTGGGGGACAAAGTGTAATGTGGTAGGCCGGTGGTGCAGACAATCAAGCAGCGTTGTTCTTTGCAGTAGTGAGGCGTTGTAGTAGATGTAATATGGTGCAAATTTTTTATCTTATAGTGCCTCTCTCTTATCCCTTTGCATAATCAACTTCACCATCCTTTATTCTACAGACTATGGCCACTTATGCCCTAGGGATGTGATTGATGTTTCTCTTCAGTCTTAGTTGCCTCTAGATATGCACTTTCAGTTGGGTAAAATTACTATTCCAGACTGCCGTGCCAGACCTTATCAAAAGTTAACTCTACATAAGCAACAAATACATAAAAAATAACAAAAGAGAACACCTATTGTTCTCTTTATAAACTACTATAAAACAACAAAATACAATCAATTAAACTACGGAATCATGAAAATAAAAAGATAAATTCAAGTATTAATTCTGGTAATAACTCATAAAATGTGAGTTATCACACCCCCAAACTTGAATCATTACTTGTTCTTAGGTGATGCGACAAATAATTTTAGAAAAAATTTCACTTCCCTTCATCTCTTAATCTAATAATTCAATTCATACTCAACTTAGAAATCATCTCAAAGGAATGTTTTCAATAATTGGCACCCCTCAATCTTGCTATTATTTAGCTTTTTATGTGTGTATGTGTGTGTTTTTTTTATGATGTCTATCATGCCAGAACTCTTTCGTTAAGTTAGTTAGCCTAAATCCTAGTCTGACAGCCTTATCCTATGGTCCAATAATTCTTTTTTCAATTTCAAAAGGGGGAATTGATTATTTTTCTATTAACTTTAGTTCATTTTGAATTTGAGGCTTCCACATGCATTATTATTATTATTGATAAGTCTTGCTAAATGCTCCACCTTTTCACCTTATGTGATCTCACTTGTAATGAATCCAACCTATTACTAATGGTGAAGACATACATTGTTCTTCCAGTTTCGAGCACGTGAACTTATTTTAAGTGTTCATTGGCTTACTTCATTCTTTTTTGCACACTTTTGTGTGTTTATGTATAAATGCATCTTGTCCTTTGTGCTAGGTTTAAGCAATAGTGTTATCCTCACCTAAACTAAATCCAATCATGAATCTTATTTCATACTTTAAGACAATTCAAACTTCTTAAGAGACTAACTACTTTCCTGACTACTTTTGGCGCGACATGGGTTATCACAAAATTACAAGTAGGTGCATTGATTTTTTTTATCAATACCTTGTTTCCAACATTGCCAACAGTCATGTCATAATTTTTCTAAGTCTTTATAATTCTGTTATTTATAAGGATGAAGGTAGTTATTTTCTTTCAGTTGTTTGTTTTTTGGCTTAAATAGTGTTTTTGTCCCTGTAAGTTATCGAGTTTTTGGTTTTCGTCCCTGTAATTTTTTTTGTTGGTTTTAGTCCCTATATCTTACTTTTTGCTTGCTGTTTAGTCCCTAAAGACAAAATCCGCAGGAAAATCCGAAGGTTTCATGCAGATTTTCCTTGAGATTTTCCTGCGGATTTTGGTTTTAAGGACTAAAACGAACGCGAATGTGAAATATAGGGACTAAAACAAAAACAAAAATATCACAGGGACGAAAACCAAAAACACACTAACTTACAGGGACGAAAACACTATTTAAGCCTTGTTTTTTTAACATAGAAAACTAATATTAACATTAAAACAACTTCAACATAAAACATAAATTTTTCATTCATTAATCAGAAATTAAAATGACATAAATAAAAAATTGCACAAATTGACATAATACTAGCAGCCTAAAACTAAAAAATTATAATGGGTTGATTGGTTTTGGTAAACAGAGGTAATGACAGAAGCTGTTACACCCCCAAACATAGAGTAAGGATGGCGTCTTCACTGTCATTTGGTGAGTAGTGACACACCATGACTCACTAAATGAGAGAGTAAGAAGGAAATGCCAATTAGGCTCTAAGCATGCTGCTCTTCCTTGTGGATTTGTCCTCATCTTGCTTCTTATTTTTCTTTCCTTCATCTTTCTTATCTTTTTTTCCCTTAGCTTCCTTTACCATCTTTGAAGTCTTAATGACAGCTTCTGTCATGACAGTTACAACATGTTCTTTTTCTTTCACATAACTCTTTTTCACCGGGGTCTTCACTTTAACTAGACCTTTCTTCTTTTTTAGGGTTTTCTTTGGAACTGGACATATGGGTTTCTCTAGAGTCTTCTTCCTTTCTGGGCTCGTAGCTTCTGGTACGACGGGTCATTTTTTCTTTATCCTCAGCATGTTCAGATTCAGAATCATACTCTTGTGAGTCGTCAGCAGTAGCATTGTCCTCCTCCTCATTTTTATCCTCTTCATTTTCAGTATTGTCCTCATCTTCTTTTTTCATTTCCTCTTTAGTTTGATCTTCATCCATCACTTGGTCTTCATCCGCTTCTTGTTCATCTGCATCAGTTTGTTCTTCTTTCTCAGCATTTTCATTTTTAGAAGGTATGTTCTTCTTAAGCTCCTCATTGTCCTTGGTCATCTGTTTGATCAACTCATTTAGGGTGTTATCACCATCATCTTTTGAGTCTTCTTCTTCAGCTGGTTGGTTGATGTCAAACTCTTTGATTAGGCTTTCCTCCTTTGGCACTGGTTTCACATGGGTCTGTGCCTTCTTTGGCTTCTTGGTCTTTTTGGGATTTTTCTTTGGTCTCGCAGGTATGTCCTCTCCCGACACACTAGAGTTTGATTCTGACTGAGTCTTGAAGGACACCTTCTTCTCACCCTTCTTCCTTTCCAGACCTTCCTCAGATTTGTCATTCCTTTCAGAATTGTGCTCTTTATTATTCTCTTCTTCTTCATTTATTAATTCCTCTAAAATATTCTTTGAGAATGTAGGTGTCATATTCATGAATCCCCATTTGTGAAGGAAGTATATTTTATTGTTCCATGATGATGGTCCCTAACATACGTGAAGAACTCTTGTTATCCTTCTGCATTTAATGCATAACTCCTCATAAGAGTCTGTCAATCGCAAAAGAAGTACTTCCATATTGAAATTCTGGCACAGATATCAGATGTCCTATATAGATGTTGAGACACTGATATCCAACACAATGAACAAGATAACAAAAATAACAGTGCAGAAAGTAAATAACACAGTGATATGTTTACCCAGTTCGGTCTAACACACCTACTCTGGGGGCTACCAAGCCAGGGACGAAATCAATATACGATAGTATCAATTCGCAGATCATACAAACACCGAATAATCTGCTCACTTAATCACTACCCTTCCTATGACTTCTACCTAAGACTCACCTAGGTATGAGGCCCTCCTCAAATCCCTCTACAACCACAACCCGTGATTGGTACCTTTCCACACAAGAAACAAAAACGAAAGACACACTTTCAAAACACACAATCCTCAATACTTCACAGCTTATGAGGATTGACACACAAGAAACTCAATGCTTAAAAGCTTATGAGTAACTTGACAGAACTTATAACACAAGAAATCAGTCCTTATACTGTTATCAGAATGATACCAGTTAGGCTCACAAAATACACTCGAAAACCCTAAAAAAACACAAGTAAGTTCCACACCTAAAACTAGGTTTACATCAGTCAATATATAGCAATTAATCTGGACTGAATTAGGCTTAAAAAACGCAGCAAATAGACTGCTCACAATTCTGCAAAATTAACTCCAACAAAATAGGTCTTCAATCCAAAGTTTCCTATTTTGTCTCCATAATTAGAAACAGCAGCAAATCCGAAAACCAACAAATAACCACAATCCAAAAATGCTTTGGATGCCACATAGGATAACCAAATATTCACAGAATATTCAGTAACAAATCATAGTAACAGAATCTGCATTAAAACTGACTTCACAGCGCGATGTCCTATGAGCTGCCATGGAACATCTTCATTCGACATGTTGAAAGCAGCCACTTAGAACATTATGATTCAACATCTTGCGCTATAATATTTTTAGCAAAATAAATGCCAACCACAAAAGCACAGAAATAACAATCTCCCCCTTTGGCTTATTTTGGCTAAAACTACACACACACAAACAAACTTGTAAAGAAGCACAAATAGCCAGAAAAAATAGCCATATATCAGACAGCAGCGAAAACACCAAAAACATTGACTGTATAGCAGCATCCCACTTCAGCTGCAAACAAACACTCAGTCCACACAAATAACTCATCATAGCAAACGAGCAAAACTCCCCCTCAACAGCAACAACATTTCACATTCTCCCCCTCAACTACTACAGCAGCACAAGCACATAAGCACTCCCCACACAAATACTACTCCCCCTTTTTAGCCATAAATATGACAAAGGCAAGTAGAACAAGTCAAGGTAAAAGTAATCCAGAGTAAACTGCATCAGAGAGTAGATGCACACCACATCACATGCCCAAATGTCATGCACAAACTTCAGCATTTTCCCTTCACTCACACACTGCACTACCAGAACATCCTTTAGTCTTTTTAATCACAAGCCAAGTCTTCATGAATGCACACCCCAAGTCTGCTCCTCAGGTTTTCAAACTGAACTGCATCCAGAGCCTTGGTAAATATGTCAGCAAGCTAATTTTCTGTGCTCACGTGCTCAAGAGTTATGACTTTGTCCTCCACAAGTTCTCTGATGAAGTGATGCCTGATGTCAATGTGCTTAGTCCTGCTATGTTGAATGGGATTTTTGGAAATATTAATAGCACTCAGGTTGTCACAAAATAGTGTCATGACATCTTGTGTGACATTATACTCAAACAACATCTGCTTCATCCATACAAGTTGCGCACAACTACTACCAGCTGCTATGTACTCAGCTTCAGCAGTAGAAAGGGATACTGAATTCTGCTTCTTGCTAAACCATGAAATGAGATTATTTCCCAAAAAGAAACATCCTCCAGAGGTACTCTTCCTATCGTCAGCACTTTCAGCCCAATCAGCATCACAATAACCTAATAAAATGGGACTTGAGTCATGGGAGTAAAGCAACCCATAATCACATGTACCACTCACATACTTTAGAATTCTCTTCACTTGATTGATGTGACTGGCCTTGGGTTCTGCTTGATATCTTGTACACACACCAACAACAAAAGTTATGTCTGGCCTACTTGCTGTAAGATACAGCAGACTGCCAATCATACTTCTATACAGGCTTTGTTCAACAATCACTCCCTTTTCATGTTTGGATAACTTCAAGTGAGTAGGAGCAGGAGTCCTCTTATGCTTGGCATTATCCAGTCCAAAATTTTTCACAATGTTCCTCGTATATTTGCTCTGATAGATAAAAATGGAGTCTTCCATCTGCTTGACTTGTAATCCAAGGAAGTAGGTCAATTCACCCACCAAGCTCATCTCAAATTCAGACTGCATTTGAGTGACAAAATGTTGGACCATTTCATCTGACATCCCGCCAAACACAATATCATCTACATAAATCTGAGCAATCATTAGTTTCCCATCCTTCTCCTTGACAAAAAGAGTTTTATCAATACCACCCTTCCTGTACCCATTGTTAACTAAGAACTCAGTCATTCTTTCATACCAAACTCGTGGAGCTTGTTTCAGCCCATATAAAGCCTTCTTCAGTTTGTAAACATGATCAGGAAAGTTTGGATCTACAAACCCTTTAGGCTGCTCAACATAGACTTCCTCATTAAGATAGCTATTCAGAAAGGCACTCTTGACATCCATTTGAAACAATCTGAATTTCAGCAAACATGCCACTCCTAGCAACAATCTGATGGATTATAATCGAGCCACAGGCGCAAATATTTCATCGAAGTCTACTCCTTCAATCTGTGTGTATCCTTGAGCAACTAATCTGGCTTTGTTCCTGGTAACAATTCCTTGCTCATCAGACTTATTCTTATAGACCCATTTTGTTCCAATCACATTTGTTCCTGCTGGTCAAGGTACCAGTTCCCAAACTTCATTCCTCTTGAACTGACAAAGTTTATCTTGCATAGCACTTATCCAAAATTCATCTGTCAATGCTTCTTTGACATTCTTTGGTTCGATCTTTGACACAAAGCAAGCATTTGACACAGTCTCCCTTGTTCTTGTTCTTACACCTTCATTCAGATCTCCAATAATTAATTCCTTAGGGTGATCCTTCTGAATCCTTATAGAGGGTCCCCTGTTAGCATCCTCTACCTCTTCATTCTTAGGTCTAGTGTTGGTTTCTTGAGCACTATCTTCTACAGACTCAATGTCTTGAGAGCTTTCATTGTTCATGGGCAGACATGCTCCAACATCATCTGGGACATCTTCATCTTTGCCAGAGTCATCAACCACCACATTTATGGATTCCATCATCACCTGAGTTATGGAATTAAATACCCTATATGCTTTACTGTTTGTAGAGTAACCCAAAAATATTCCTTCCTCACTCTTAGGATCCATCTTTCGCCTTTGCTCATGATCCGCTAAGATATAACACTTACTACCAAACACATGGAAATACTTCACATTTGGCTTTCTACCTTTCCATAGCTCATAAAGAGTGACATAAGTACCTAATCTAATAGTCACCATACTGTGTATATAGCAAGTTGTATTCATGGCTTCAGCCCAAAAATGATATGGAAGCTTTTTGGCATGAATCATGACTCTTGCACATTCTTGTATGGTCCTGTTCTTGCGTTCCACCACACCATTCTGCTGAGGAGTGATTGGTGATGAGAATTCATGAGTGATTCCCTCAGATAAGCAGAACTCTTCAAACCTACTATTTTTGAATTCTTTCCCATTCTGAAGGATCTCATCCAGCTGCGTGGTACCATTGTTCAGCATCCTTATAGATTTGGTCATATTGTCAAGTTTTGACTTTTGCCATTCAACCTCTTCCTTCAGATCAGCAATGGTTGATAGATGTTCTTCCTTCTCAGCTTCTAGTTAAGCTATCAGAATATTCTGTTCCAATATTATCTGGCACCTTTCTTCATTCTTGATACACAATTCTGAAAACCCTGTGAATACTTCTTCCTTAGTGAGTTCTCCAACATAGGATTCTTTGTCAGAGTCAGATTCACAAGTAGTTTCTCCATCAGCCTTACAGATTCCAGTCAAGGCTGTCACCAATTTTGTTGATTCTTCCTCAACATCACTCTCAGAATCTCCTTCTGACCAAGACACTGATAGGCCCTTCTTCTGTCTTCTGAGATACGTGGGACACTCAGTCTTTATGTGCCCATATCCCTCACATTCAAAGCACTGAACTCTCTTCCCTTGATTGGAGTCTTCTTCAGTTCTGGATCTTCTGCCTCCATCCTGGTTCTTACTGATGTCGAGTGACTTGTTCTGAGCATTTGCTCTCGACTTCCAGTCAATCCTTCTCAACACTTTGTTAAATTGTTTTCCAAGTAATACCAGATCTTTAGACACCCCTTCATCTCTGACCAGGTCACCTTCATCTTCTGAGTCACCAGTATTTGACACAAAAGCTATGCTCTTCTTCTTTTTAGATTTTTCACTGATCCCTAATTTGAATGTTTGAAGAGATCCCACCAGTTCATCCACTTTCATCTTGTCTATATCCTGAGCCTCCTCTATAGCAGTCACTTTCATGTCAAAACTCTTAGGTAGAGATCTGAGGATCTTTCTGACCAGTTTGCTGTCAGACATCTTTTCACCTAGGGCACTCGAGGCATTAGTTATCTCAATAATGTTCATATGAAAATCATGAATGCTCTCATCCCCTTTCATCTTCAAACTCTTAAACTTGCTAGTGAGAAGCTGAAGCTTTGACATCTTCACCTTTGAAGTCCCTTCATGAGCAACCTTCAAGACCTCCCATGCCTCTTTAGCAATGGTGCAGTGTTCAATCAACCTGAAGATATTCTTGTTAACACCATTGAACAATGCATTCATGGCTTTGGAATTTCCTACGGACCCTTTGTAATCTGCATCATCCTAGTCTTCCTCTTCCTTCACCACATCAGTAGGGGTACCTTTTTCATCTTTGACCTTAGGGGGCTCCCATCCTTTTATAACAGCTTTCCATGCTTGATCATCCATGGATTTGATGAAAGCTATCATCCTTGGTTTCCAATAGTCATAGTTGGAACCATCAAGCAGAGGTGGTTTGTTCAGAAATCCTTCATCCTTGTCCATTGTACCAGAAAGTACCTTCCCTGAATCTCACCCAGAACCAAATAAGGGTGCCAGCTCTTGATGCCAATTGAAATTCTGGCACATATATCAGATGTCCTATACAGATGTTGAGACACTGATATCCAACACAATGAACAAGATAACAAAAATAACAGTGCAGAAAGTAAATAACACAGTGATATGTTTACCCAGTTCGGTCTAACACACCTACTCTGGGGGTTACCAAGCCAGGGATGAAATCAATATACGATAGTATCAATTCACAGATCATACAAACACCGAATAATCTGCTCACTTTATCACTACCCTTCCTATGAATTCTACCTAAGACTCACCTAGGTATGAGGCCCTCCTCAAATCCCTCTACAACCACAACCCGTGATTAGTACCTTTCCACACAAGAAACAAAAACGAAAGACACACTTTCAAAACACACAATCCTCAATACTTCATAGCTTATGAGGATTGACACACAAGAAACTCAATGCTTAAAAGCTTATGAGTAACTTGACAGAACTTACAACACAAGAAATCAGTCCTTATACTGTTATCAGAATGATACCAGTTAGGCTCACAAAATACACTCGAAAACCCTAAAAAAAACACAAGTAAGTTCCACACCTAAAACTAGGTTTACATCAGTCAATATATAGCAATTAATCTGGACTGAATTGGGCTTCAAAAACGCAGCAAATAGACTGCTCACAATTCTGCAAAATTAACTCCAACAAAATAGGTCTTCAATACAAAGTTTCCTATTTTGTCTCCATAATTAGAAACAGCAGCAAATCCGAAAACCAACAAATAACCACAATCCAAAAATGCTTTGGATGCCACATAGGATAACCAAATATTCACAGAATATTCAGTAACAAATCATAGTAACAGAATCTGCATTAAAACTGACTTCACAGCGCGATGTCCTATGAGCTGCCATGGAACATCTTCATTCGACATGTTGAAAGCAACCACTTAGAACATTATGATTCAACATCTTGCTGCTATAATAGTTTTAGCAAAATAAATGCCAACCACAAAAGCACAGAAATAACACATATATTATCTCCTGTCATGTCTCCTATTTCCTTCTCTTCCCCATAGGCCTCAGCAATGTTTCGATGACCGCTCTATCAAACCCTTCCTATGGGTATCATATTTCATTTGTTGATATCTCAGGGTCTCCCTGCCTTTTGTACAAGGTGATGATCAAACAAGGGAAGTAGATCATTCATTCTTTCTTCTTGGAGCAAGCATGAATCTTTGGACGGTGATCTTGGCAACATTTACAACACTGGAAGATGTTATGCAATGGAGCAACGCCCGTCTTACCTTGTTGACAGTTTCATTGTGAGTAGTTGGTCTGGGGGGATGCTTGATAAATTGATACCATATTTTTGAATCTGGGTGAAGGTCCATTCGTCTCATTATTTTTTCAGAGCTCTTGTCCATGTCAATCCACCTAGTTCAAGGGTTACACAGAGATTCTTTCAGCACATCCAGGTCCTGATTATCCATTGTTTCCAGCAAATGTTGGTACGTGCCACCCACATTCTTCAACCCCATCACCATGTTAATTATGGTTGCAGAGTACATAACCTTCGTTCCTCACACAACCACCCCTATTCTCCAATTTGAGGTATTCACCAGGTTAGAGTAAAATTCCTTAATCATCTACATGTCGTAAGGGTTAGGGTGCCTGCAAAATTTGTTCTACTTCAGACTATTCATTATACCCCCTATGTCTCTAGAAAGACCTAAGTCTTCATCCTCCATGTTGTACATGAATCCCTTACATAGTGAACACTCATGGCAGTAAAATAATCAGTGAATCGTTGATGAGCATCATTGTTGATGAATGATTTGACATTAGAAGTCTCAGAGTCAGAGTAGTCTATGAATGGGGTTGCATTTTTCCTGAAGCTTTGGATTCCATGGTGGATTTGGCTTTGGAAATTTTGGTGAATGTGAAGAGATGATGATATTTTGTGATAATAAAAAGTTTTGGATCACATGGGTCACATAATTGGGTGGAAAATTCATCTAAGAGAGACCTAATCTAAGGGAGTTAGCCACTCATCCTAATGGGATTCATAGAAATTAAAATAGAAAAGAAAATAATAACCTTACATACGATTATGGATGATTCCCTCGTGATGTCGTATTTTCCCCCTCGCCATTGCTTCAAAATATGCCTCTCTTTCTTAAATATTTGGAACCCTAATGTAAAAATGTGTTTACATTATATAGAAAAAATTATGAAACCGTGAATTGAGAGCATGCTCTTGTCCTCAATTGCACCACTATTTTTCAATTTGCTGATTTGTTGTTTGTTATTATAGAAATTATGTTGCTCCATCTTTATTAAGAGCCGCTCTGAGAACAATGGACTCAAAATAGCTCCACTTGACTTCTATATCTCTACATTGCCTATTTTTCCTTCAATAGTGCCACTCTGGATATGGGAGTGCAACTATTTACTGCTCTTTTACAATTTTCCTTTTTTTCTTCTGCTTCTCGAGTGTTAGTCCTCTCTTTAGTTTGTCATCATAACTTCCAAAGTAAAACACAATGAGCTTTATCTATTTAGGATAATTTTTTACTTGGATTTATCTTTTCCAAGATTATTTGGAATCTTTATTCAAACCTACACAAACATAAACAAATTAATAGCAAAAGTACTTAAAAGCGAAGTAATTACTACTAAAAACATGATTGATTTCACCTATCTTGTCTACAAATTTGTTTATTGTGGAGATATTTAGTATCTCCTTGATCAAACCTAATGATGTTAGCCATCTTGTGTACGAATTTGGTTTTTGAATATAACCTCTCTAGGAAAAAATCGAGCTCTCCCTCAATAATTATCATTCCACTTGGTAGCATCTCTATACAATCTTTAGATCTTTTTGTAAGTGTTAATGTAAACAAACAAAGCCTTTTTGGGGTCACATTATTGGGGGAAAATTCATCCAAGAGGGGCCTAATATAAGAGAACTAGTCACTCATCCTTAAGGGATTCATGACAATTACAATTGAAAAGAAAATAATAACCATATAGAAGATTAGGGATGATTCTCTAATGATGATGTATGTTTTTGCTTCTCCATTGCTTCAAAATTTGTCTCGTTCTCTTAAAAAATTGGAACCCTATTGTCTAAAAAGGTTTTACATTATATAAAAAGTTGTGAAACCGTGAAATTGGGTTGCTATTTTACAATAGGGTGACATGGTGGGTTTTAATTATAGCAATCTCGTTGCTCCATCTTAGTTAAGTGTCACTCTGGTAACTAGGGCCTAAAAATAATGTTTTTTAATTTATGAAACGTCGATATGCCTATTTGTTCTTCAATAGCGCCACTCTGGGTGTACTAGTGTTGCTATCTATTGTTCTTTTGCAATTTTCTTCTTTATCTTCTAGTTTTCATGTGCTAGTCATCTCCTTAATTTTTCATTGTAACTTCCATAGTAAAATACCATGAAGTTTGTCTGATTAAGATGATTTTGATTTGGAATGGTGTTTTTCACGATTCTTCATAATATATATTAAAACGTACAAAAAATATAAATGAATTAATAGCAAAAGTACTTAAAATCGAAGAAAATTACTACTAAAAATATGATATGACCGACAATCATGACCTATTTTGAGCATAACAATTGTTTTAGCAATGATAATCTTGAGCATAGTTCCATTTCAAATGAGATAAACTTTTCATTCTCTATGCATGCTGTTGTACCCCAAATTTTACCTCTTAGATGTCATAACTTCTTGCACTTACATGTAGGGATCAATTATTTATGCATTGTTAACTAACCACTTCATTTTGCAAGTTTATTTATTTCGTGTGAAAGTCAGGATCTACACATGAAAGAGGGAAAAGCCTCCTGTCGCTCCCGAGGATTTGCATCCATGGTAAAAACGCGAAAGTTGTAACGCCCCAGTTTTTGTCAGTTTTAGTCCGTTTTATTTATTTGAGTCGTTTTTTAGTATTCTATTATTATTTTATTTTTATTTCTGACTTTTATTTGAAAATATGTTATTTTTAGTCGAGATTATATTTTATCGGGTTTTGGGGAGCGTTTGCGAGATATTTGGGTGTAGGGGTATTTTGGGCGTTTTGATTTATTTGGTTAAGTTAAGAATAGAAAGAAAAAGAGAGAAAAATAGTAAGAAGAGAAAAGAAGAGAAGAGAAGAGAAAAGAAGAAAAGAGAGAAAAAACTTGAGAAAGAAGAAATCAATCAACCGATTTTTCTACGCGCTATTTAATCGGGTAAGGGTGCGAAACTCGATTATGCTATGTTTGTGTATGATTACGTATGTGTTTGCTTGGATGTTTCTTGTCTTTCCATGGCTTTTGAGTTCTAGGTCGAAAATGATAAAATGATTAGGAATCGATGTTTGCGCGGTTGGAAATCGATATAATTTGCGTTGTGTGATCACCATGTGTTTATGAGTCATTGCTGATAATTGTTTTGGTGTTGGAATTGATTTGGAATGAAAAATGTGGTTTTTGGAGGTTTTTGGATAGTGTAACCCGTAACAACATTTTTCTGGTTCTGGTGTGATTCGCCAGGCGAATTTGGGATTCGCCAGGCGAATTGAGTATCGCCACTAGCTCGCCAGGCGAAGTGCAGGCGAATGGGATTCGCCAGGCGAATTCGTAAGTCGCCAGGCGAAATAGAAATTTCAGAAAGGGGGTAGCTTCTGTAACTCTTGTTTTTTTTCTAATTGGTGATTCGCCACTAGCTCGCCAGACGAATTGCTGGCGAATGGGATTCGCTAGGCGAAATCCATGGCGAATGGGAATTCTCCAGGCGAATTCTCAAGTTGCCAGGCGAATTTGGCTGTATCTCAATAAATTCTTTTGTTTGAAAATTCATAACTTTTGATCTGTGGTTCGGTTTGAGGCGTGGTTTGAGGCGTTAGAAACTCATAAAATGTACTTTATATTGATGATGGTTTTGAGAATTGTTGGCCGATTATATTATGTCGAAAATTAGAAAATGTGTTGTTTTGTTGTCGACTTTTGCCGTTTAATTGTGTGAACTTGATGTGTATGTGCAATATGTTGTTGGTGTGGATATTTTATGACTTGTGTACTATTGAGTGATGAAATTGCATGAAATACATATCGTAATGATGATTGGTGGCCTTACGGCAAGAGATTGCAATGTGTTGTAATTGTTGAGTTATGCATGATTATGGATGAGTAAATGTGTGCATATGAATGTTATGAGTCATTGTATGCCAAGCATTATAATATGCATATTGTGAAGTCGAGTGCCATGAGGGTACGAGCGATGGATAGATTCCAATAGGAATCCGTTATAACATCGTGAGCCTTAAAAATAAGAGGACCTAAAGCGATTTGATATATCGTGAGCCTTAAAAATAAGAAGACCGAAAGCGATGGTTATAGACGATCGTGTGCCCTTGTGGGGTGTGAGCGATCGGATTGTGAGCCTTATACAAAGAGGACCGAAAGCAATCCATAAACGTCGTGAGCCTTATACAAAGAGGACCGAAAGCGACGGGGAACATCGTATACCCGACGGGGAGTTATACTAAGTAACGAGCGATGGTTCCAATAGTTCCTGAGTGAACTGGTTCTGAGATGTGATGAGTCAGTACCGCATATGCATTGCATGGAGTCGTCGTGTCGGTCTCTGTGCATTTGCATAAATCATGGATTAATTGTGTATGGAATTATGAATGTGACTGATGAGATGAAATATGTATATTTATATGGTTAATGAGAGTATTGTATATGATTGATATGCATCGACGACGTATATATAGAATACGTGTTGTATTTGATTGTGGTGCAATTGTGGTGAAAATATTTTATATGTGCATTTTGTGTTAATATATGATTATATGCAACTGTGTTATGATTGTGTTTCTCACCCTTCTGCTATTTTATAATGCTCTATGAGGCATTGCAGATTAGAGTTGCTGGAGGTCTTTTTGTGAAGCTTTGCGTCTTCATTCTTTTGTCGGTCGGCTCTGATATGTGACGCCGGGTAGTTAGGGTGGCCGCTTGTGATTAGTTTGTATTATGTATATGTATCTTTTGAATTATACATGTATGGTTGTATATGGCAAACAAACTTTCATGATATATATATATATATATATATATATATATATATATATATATATATATATATATATATATATATATATATATATATATATATATATATATATATATATATATATATATATATGAGATTCAGTTGCAGATTTTCCGCTATTATTCTGTTTCTGATTCGTGGGTGTATTACTACCTGAATTGTTGCATATCTGTATAAGCAGGTGTTGTATGTTTGTTTCAAATTGATGTGGCGTCTTCGGTCTATGCCGTGCATGTTTTAATTATACTCTGATGAAATTTTGAATTTTCTTTTACCGCTTTAATAGCTTGGGGGGTATAGATTGGGGGTGTTACATTAAGTGGTATCAGAGCCTAGTTTGTGTCAGTTTGTGTCAGTCCTTGTTGGTCTTTGTGGTTAGGTGAGCTATTTGTTTAACCATAGTTGCTGTTATTGGAAATGAAGAGCATATGGTTGGAAGGAACGATGCTACTTTAGCTGCTGCGATGCAGGTTATGGCTCGGGCCGTGCAAGGTGCACCGAATGCTGCTGGCAATGATGAGTTTCGGAAGAATAAACCACCTGTCTTTAAAGGAAGATATGATCCTGATGGTGCACAGATTTGGTTGAAAGAGATTGAAAGGATTTTCTGAGTGATGGATTGTGGCGAGGATCAGAAGGTGAGACTAGGTACTCACATGTTGCTGGAAGAAGCTGACGATTGGTGGGTTGGTACTTGTCATGTGTTGGAAGCTGCAGCGGAGGAGGAGGAAGAGATCACTTGGGAGTTGTTTAGCCGGGAGTTCTTAAGGAAGTATTTTCCCAAAGACGTCAGAGGGAAGAAAGAGATAGAATTCTTGGAATTGAAATAAGGTAGTATGTCTGTTATAGACTATACTGCTAAGTTTGTTGAGCTGGTGCAGTTTTATCCACATTATGCGGAGGCGACTGCGGAATTCTCTAAGTGTTTTAAGTTTGAAAGTGGGTTGCATCCTGAGATTAAACAGGCTATTGGTTATCAGAGGATTCAAAGGTTTGCAGACTTGGTGGATTGTTGCAGGATTTATGAGGAGGATAGTAAGGCTCGTTCTACTCACTATAAGAGTATGACCGATCGGAAAGGGAAGCAACAGGTTCGTGGTGGTCCTTATGTGACACCAGCTGATAAAGGTAGGAAAAGGGGTGCTTTTGATCGAAGGTCAAGTGGGGGAGGAATGTCTAGTCCTCTGAGGTGTTTTAGATGTGGTGATGTGGGACATCGTCAGTCTGAGTGTAGGAAGGATTTGAGGAAGTGTTCTAATTGCGGCGGTGTAGGACATGTGGTTGCTGATTGTGCAAGGAAGAATGTGTTGGTATGTTTCAACTATGGTGAACCTGGTCACATTAGTACCAAGTGTCCGAAACCGAAGAAGGCTCCAGTTAGTGGGAAAGTCTTTGCGTTGTCAGGGACTCAGACTTCAAGTGCAGATCGTCTGATTCGAGGTACTTGTTTTATTAATAGTATGCCCTTAATTGCTATTATTGATACTGGAGCGACTCATTCGTTTATTTCATCTGAGTGCGCGAAGCGTTTGAATCTTGCATTGTCTTTAATGGATGGTGAGATGGTTATTGATACGCCAGCAATGGGTTCAGTAACTACTTCGTTGGTTTGTTTAAGTTGTCCTTTGACCATTTATGGTAAAGATTTTGAGATGGATTTAGTGTGTTTGCCGTTGGAGGGTTTAGATGTGGTTTTGGGAATGAATTGGTTGCAATTCAATCGGGTTCATATTGATTGTTATCATAAGCTAGTAAGGTTTCCTTCTCTTGAGGAAGACAAAGACTCGAGTTTCTTATCTACCAAAGAGTTGAAGGAACTTTTGGCGGAGGAAGCTCAGTTGTTCGGTTTGTTTGCATCTTTGACCGTGGCTAGTCAAGTGTCGCTGGATGTGTTTCCTATTGTGTGTGAATTTCCTGAAGTGTTTCCTGAGGATATTTCAGATGTGCCGCCAGAGAGAGAGGTGGAGTTTTCTATAGATCTAGTTCCTGGTACTAGACCTGTGTCTATGGCACCTTATAGAATGTCGGCATCTGAGTTGGTTGAGTTGAAAAAGCAATTGAATGAGTTATTGGAGAAGAGGTTTGTGAGGCCAAGTGTTTCTCCTTGGGGTGCTCCAGTTTTGTTGGTGAAAAAGAAATATGGAAGTATGCGATTGTGTATTGATTATCATCAGTTGAATAAGGTGACGATTAGGAATAAGTATCCTCTTCCAAGGATTGATGATCTGATGGATCAGTTGGTTGGTGTTTGTGTGTTTAGTAAGATTGATTTGAGATCGGGGTATCATCAGATAAGGGTGAAAGAGGAAGATATTCAGAAGACGACTTTTAGGACACGATACGGTCATTATGAATATTCGGTGATGCCGTTCGGGGTTTCTAATGCGCCAGGTGTGTTTATGGAATACATGAATCATATTTTTCACGAGCATTTGGATCGTTTTGTTGTTGTGTTTATTGATGATATTTTAATCTATTCTAAGTCTCGGGAGGAGCACGCGGAGCATTTGCGTATTGTTTTGCAGGTTTTGAAGGAAAGGAAACTTTTTGCAAAATTGTCCAAGTGTGAGTTCTGGTTGTCGGAAGTGAGTTTTCTTGGACACGTAATTTCAGGTAATGGTATTTCTGTGGATCCATCTAAAGTAGAAGCAGTTCTACAATGGGAGGCTCCGAGATCTGTTACTAAAATTTGAAGCTTTTTGGGTTTGGCTGGTTATTATCGGAGGTTTATTGAAGGTTTTTCTAAGTTGGCACTTCCATTGACCCAGTTGACTTGTAAAGGGCAAGCGTTCATTTGGGATATTCGGTGTGAGGAGAGTTTTAATGAGCTAAAAAGAAGATTGACGACATCTCCGATTTTGATTTTACCGGATCCTAATGAACCGTTCGTGGTTTATTGTGATGCGTCTTTGATTGGTCTAGGTGGTGTGCTGATGCAGGAAGGTAAGGTTGTGGCTTACGCTTCAAGGCAATTGAGAGTGCATGAGAAAAATTATCCTACTCATGATCTTGAGTTAGCGGCTGTGGTTTTTGTGTTAAAGATTTGGAGGCATTATCTCTACGGTGCAAGGTTCGAAGTCTTTAGTGATCATAAAAGCTTGAAATATTTGTTTGATCAGAAGGAGTTAAATATGAGGCAACGTAGATGGTTGGAATTCTTGAAGGACTACGACTTTGGCTTGAATTACCATCCTGGTAAAGCTAATGTGGTAGCTGATGCGTTGAGTCGGAAATCATTGCATATGTCGGCTTTAATGGTTAAGGAGTGGGAACTTTTGGAATCGTTTAGAGACTTAAGTTTGGTATGTGAAGTGACTTCGGATAGTGTGAGGCTGGGTATGCTGAAGGTTACTAATGATTTTCTGATGACGGTAAGTGAGAAACAGAAGTTGGATGTGAAATTCGTGGATTTGATGTTGGTTGGCGGAAAAGATGCGAGTAGTGATTTTGAAGTGGATGTTAATGGTGTTTTGAGGTTCCGTGGCCGAATTTGTATTCCTGATGATTCGGAGTTGAAAAGGATGATTTTGGAGGAAGGACACCGGAGTAATTTGAGTATACATCCGGGAGCGAATAAGATGTACCAAGATTTGAAGAGGATTTTCTGGTGGTCTGGATTGAAAAGAGATGTGGCTCAGTTTGTGTATGCGTGTTTGACTTGTCAGAAGTCGAAAGTTGAACATTTGAGGCCTAGTGGTTTGTTGCAACCGTTGGATATTCCGGAGTGGAAATGGGATAGCATTTCGATGAATTTTGTAACGGGATTGCCAAACACTCAGAGAGGGCATAATGCTATTTGGGTGGTTGTAGATAGACTGACTAAATCGACTCATTTCATTCCGATTGATATCAGTTTTTCTTTGGAGCGGTTAGCTGAGATTTACATCAGTGTGATTGTGAAGTTGCATGGGGTTCCGTTAAGTATTGTTTTTGATCGAGATCCAAGGTTTACCTCAAGATTTTGGGAAAGTTTACATAAGGCTTTGGGTTCTAAATTGAGATTGAGTTCGGCTTATCATCCACAGACGGATGGTCAGACGGAGACGACGATTCAGTCGTTGGAAGATTTGTTGCGAGCGTGTGTTCTTGAACAAGGTGGTATGTGGGATAGTTATCTTGCATTGATCGAATTCACGTATAACAACAGTTTTCATTCTAGTATTGGAATGACACCGTTTGAAGCATTATATGAACGAAGGTGTCGAACACCATTGTGTTGGCACGAATCTGGTGAGAGAACGGTGGTAGGACCGGAGTTGGTGCAGCAGACTACGGATAAGGTGAAGTTTATTCGTGAGAAGATGAAAGCTTCTCAGAGTAGACAAAAGAGTTATCATGATTGGAGACGGAAAGATCTTGAGTTTCAAGAGGGCAATCATGTATTTTTTAGGGTTACGCCGGTAACGGGTGTTGGTCGTGCATTGAAATCGAAGAAACTTACTTCTCGGTTTATTGGTCCTTACCAGATATCCGCGAGAGTTGGTACTGTGGCGTATCGGGTGGCGTTACCGCCGAATCTATCGAATTTGCACGATGTGTTTCATGTTTTGCAGTTGCGGAAGTATGTTCCGGATCCGTCACATGTGATTCCTATGGATGAGGTTGAGGTAAGGGAGAACCTTACGGTTGAGGCTTTACCAGTTTGGATTTTGGATCGCGAAGTGAAGCGATTGAGGGGCAAGGATATTGCACTGGTGAAGGTAGCGTGGAGAGGAGCTGCTGAGGGCAATTTGACTTGGGAGTTGGAGAGTCGGATGCGGGAGTCGTATCCAGAGTTGTTCGTCTCAGGTATATTTTCGAGGACGAAAATTTCTAAGTGGGGGAGAGTTGTAACGCCCCAGTTTTTGTCAGTTTTAGTCCGTTTTATTTATTTGAGTCGTTTTTTATTATTCTATTATTATTTTATTTTTATTTCTGACTTTTATCTGAAAATATGTTATTTTTAGTCGAGATTATATTTTATCGGGTTTTGGGGAGCGTTTGCGAGATATTTTGATGTAGGGGTATTTTGGGCGTTTTGATTTATTTAGTTAAGTTAAGAATAGAAAGAAAAAGAGAGAAAAATAGTAAGAAGAGAAAAGAAGAGAAAAGAAGAAAAGAGAGAAAAAACTTGAGAAAGAAGAAATCAATCAACCGATTTTTCTACGCGCTATTTAATCGGGTAAGGGTGCGAAACTCGATTATGCTATATTTGTGTATGATTATGTATGTGTTTGCTTGGATGTTTCTTGTCTTTCCATGGCTTTTGAGTTCTAGGTCGAAAATGATAAAATGATTAGGAATCGATGTTTGCGCGGTCGGAAATCGATATAATTTGCGTTGTGTGATCACCATGTGTTTATGAGTCATTACTGATAATTGTTTTGGTGTTGGAATTGATTTGGAATGAAAAATGAGGTTTTTGGAGGTTTTTGGATATTGTAACCCGTAACAGCATTTTTCTGGTTCTGGTGTGATTCGCCAGGCGAATTTGGGATTCGCCAGGTGAATTGAGTATCGCCACTAACTCGCCAGGCGAAGTGCAGGCGAATGGGATTCGCCAGGCGAATTCGTAAGTCGCCAGGCGAAATAGGAATTTCAGAAAGGGAGTAGCTTCTGTAACTCTTGGTTTTTTTTCTAATTGGTGATTCGCCACTAGCTCGCCAGGCGAACTGCTGGCGAATGGGATTCGCTAGGCGAAATCCATGGCGAATGGGAATTCTCCAGGCGAATTCTCAAGTTGCCAGGCGAATTTGGCTGTATCTCAATAAATTCTTTTCTTTGAAAATTCATAACTTTTGATCTGTGGTTCGGTTTGAGGCGTGGTTTAATGCGTTAGAAAGCTCATAAAATGTACTTTATATTGATGATGGTTTTGAGAATTGTTGGCCAATTATATTATGTCGGAAATTAGAAAATGTGTTGTTTTGTTGTCGACTTTTGCCGTTTAATTGTGTGAACTTGATGTGTATGTGCAATATGTTGTTGGTGTGGATATTTTATGACTTGTGTACTATTGAGTGATGAAATTGCATGAAATACATATCGTAATGATGATTGGTGGCCTTACGGCAAGAGATTGCAATGTGTTGTAATTGTTGAGTTATGCATGATTATGGATAATTAAATGTGTGCATATGAATGTTATGAGTCATTGTATGCCAAGCATCATAATATGCATATTGTGAAGTCGAGTGCCATGAGGGTACGAGCGACGGATAGATTCCAATCGGAATCCGCTATAACATCGTGAGCCTTAAAAATAAGAAGACCTAAAGCGATTTAATATATCGTGAGCCTTAAAAATAAGAGGACCGAAAGCGATGGTTATAGACGATTGTGTGCCCTTGTGGGGTGTGAGCGATCGGATTGTGAGCCTTATACAAAGAGGACCGAAAGCAATCCATAAACATCGTGAGCCTTATACAAAGAGGACCGAAAGCGACGAGGAACATCGTATGCCCGACGGGGAGTTACACTAAGTAACGAGCGATGGTTCCAATAGTTCCTAAGTGAACTGGTTCTGAGATGTGATGAGTCGGTACCGCAAGTGCATTGCATGGAGTCGTCGTGTCGGTCTCTGTGCATTTGCATAAATCATGGATTAATTGTGTATGGAATTGTGAATGTGACTGATGAGATGAAATATGTATATTTATGTGGTTGATGAGAGTATTGTATATGATTGATATGCATCGGCGACGTATATATAGAATACGTGTTGTATTTGATTGTGGTGCAATTGTGGTGAAAATATTTTATATGTGCATTTTGTGTTAATATATGATTATATGCAACTGTGTTATGATTGTGTTTCTCACCCTTCTGCTATTTTATAATGCTCTATGAGTCATTGCAGATTAGAGTTGCTGGAGGTCTTTTTGTGAAGCTTTGCGTCTTCATTCTTTTGTCGGTCGGCTCTGATATGTGACGCCGGGTAGTTAGGGTGGCCGTTTGTGATTAGTTTGTATTATGTATATGTATCTTTTGAATTGTACATGTATGGTTGTATATGGCAAACAAACTTTCATGATATATATATATATATATATATATATATATATATATATATATATATATGAGATTCAGTTGCAGATTTTCCGCTATTATTCTGTTTCTGATTCGTGGGTGTATTACTACCTGAATTGTTGCATATCTGTATGAGCAGGTGTTATATGTTTGTTTCAAATTGATGTGGCGTCTTCGGTCTATGTCATGCATGTTTTAATTATACTCTGATGAAATTTTGAATTTTCTTTTACCGCTTTAATAGCTTGGGGGGTATAGATTGGGGGTGTTACAAAAGTGGCGCGGAAAACAGATTCTCCGGCAATGTGTATTTATCCCAAGAGAGGGAAAGGAAACACTACATAAACCTGAGGGAAGGGAAAGAACATGGTCTCGCGACCAAGAGAAACGGGTAAGGGAGTCGGTTACACGAAGGGAAGGTGTTAGTACCCCACACGTCCATCGTACTCGATGGGATCCACGCTTATTGTCTCGATCAAAGGGTGTCGTCGTCTGGAGCTCCACTGCTACTGGGAAACGAGAAGGAACGGGGACGGAAGAGAACGAAGAAACGAAGAAGAAAAGAAAAAGAAGTGACTCGAAAGGACATCGCTCATCCTATGCCTACATATTCCCTCATGCAATGGGAAAGTCAGAGTCAACGTAGTTCGGACGCGAACTAAGGGGGGAGGTTGCTCGCCAAGACATCGCCGTCTTGTGCCTACGTATCCTCAATCGGACGAGAAAGAGGAAATCAGAGCAGTCGTAGTTTGACCTAACGAGGCCGGTTAGTGTTTTTTATGAGCGACGTTAGATTCGCGTCCGGCAGTTAGGGTCGATGCCTGTTTGCGACGAGACGGAAGTAACGTGCCCTTTTCTGAAAATGATTTGAACTTAACGATCCCGAAGGATGAAAAAGGTTTGAGTTTGTTTTTTGTGTTTTTTAGACAGAAGTGGATTGAAGTTAGTTCGTAACTTACATTGCACTAAAGTCTACCATGCGGGAACGAGTGAATCGCATGGTCGCCCCCAAATGGGACGTATGCTAAACACTCTAGAAGAGGAGGGGAGACCCCTCGTTCTTCATTTCCTACACTTAAGGCTCGAGCGCAATATTCGTTATATTTATTAAGTGTTTTAGAAGTGTTATGAGATGAGAAGAGAAGACTCAAAGGAAAATAAAACACTAAAGGGAAACTAATTGTTCCTAATGTTGTCATGCAAAGGTGGCCCTATGGTTGAGGTTGAAAGGGAAACGTCTACCTAAGTTAGCATGCAAAGGGAAGCCTAACGCTAATCCTACTCCAAGCTTAATCAAAAATTAAGTTGGACTAGGTAGCTCTAAGGGAGTGAATCCAAGACTTAAACAAGTCTTGAGATTCAAGGGAAGAGAAGGAGTGAAAGAGACGAAGAAGAAAAGGCGAGTAAAATAAACAAGCAACAACTACAACAGTGCCTCTGCACCTGCACAGCAATTAAAGACCAGCAAACACACCAAATAGCATTCAACAACCCATGTTCAGCACACAAAATAGGTGTAAAAGGTCAAACAGCAGCACATACACCAGCACATATGCACTAAGACAGCAGTGGAAAACAGGACAGCACACCATGCGTTTGAAAACAAATACTCATGCAAGCAATAATTGCAAATAGACACACAAAGCACGACAAACCAATCATAAAGGTTGCAAGCATTAAGAATGAATAACATGATCATGCTAACAATTCAAGAACAATTACTCAACAAAGTTGCACATATCAAACGTCGATCAAAACATCATGCATACGCAACCAAGGAAGCAAACAACAACCCCGCATCATATGTCTAGTAAGTTGAGCATCAATCAAGAATTAACACGATTCAAATGTGTGTGCATCGTGTTTGCCACATCAATTAGTCAACAACGCAAACATAAACATTTATCGATGAAAATCAAGAATCGCGTGTCGAAAATTTGTGTTCATGCAATAGTGTGAGGTGCAACAGCTCAAGAATGATCCACAAATCATCATCATATCAATCCATAAAGTTTAGACATGAAAAGGATCTCAAACAACCAAGAAAATGCAAGAAAATCAAGTTCTACTTCAGTGGTAACCGGTTATAGCATAACTGCTAACCAGTTACACAATTCAAAATAGCTTAAAAATACGCAAAAAATAATAGGGTAACCGGTTAGCAGATACGCTGTAACCGGTTACACAGCAGCAAAATTCAAAATTAAGTGTTCAGAATCACTTTTCAGCAGCTTATCACTTCTCCAATCACCTACATGTTAGGGCATCTCAATATGCATGAAAATTACATCTCAAGACCAGCAAACACACATCAATTAACAAACAACAACAGTCAAATCCACAATCCAATGGATCAAACACAACAAATTCAAGATCTACATCATGAACAAACAAAATAAGCTAAAATGAAAAGTAGATCTGAAATTCACCAACCTATAAAGCTGAGAATTGCTTTGGTGAGTGTTGATAAGCTGCAATTGATGAATCTAAGCAAGAAATTCAGAGATCCAATGCAATCTTCAAGAGAAAATGCAAAATAAATGTAATGTGATGAACTTGCTTCAAGCTTCTCCAAAATCACTTCCAAGAACTTAGATCCAAAAGTAAAACAGTAGAAAAATCAGAATTCCTTCAAGAATTAGTGAATGGATGGATGTTTAGTTCCAAGATCAACAAATTTCAATGCAAAATTTGTTGAACTTTGATGGTGGAACTTTGAGTGAGGGTTTTGGAATGAGAGAGAAGTTGAGAGAAAATTGGAGTGAAATGTGTAGAAAATTCAAAAAATGGATCAAAGTTATGTGAGGTTTGGAATGAATTGATTTAAATAGAAGCTAGGTTAGGAATTCAAATGTGGTTTGGAGTGAGGTTTAGTGGGTGCAAATTGGGGTGAAAAGTGGATTAGGAAAAGAAATGAGGAATTAGAGTGGAAAATGTTGGAAGGAATTTGAATTTTGGGTGGAAAATGATGAAAATATCAATTCTAGATCCTTCCCACACGTACACATGCCAAGCACATGATCACAAATGATGCAAACTAACATTTACAAATTTTACCAAGAGTAACCGGTTACAGCATATCTGCTAACCGGTTACTCAGTTCAAAAATTGAAGAAATGCGCAGAAAAACCAAAGGGTAACCGGTTATCAGATACGCTGTAACCTGTTACACAGTGCAAATTTTGAATTTTGGCACCTTTTGGAGGGAAACTTGAAAAAGGGACTTCTGACAGTTGTTTTGAAACCATTAAGCCTCTGAACCCCAAAACTTGGAATTGCTACTGAGTAACACTAAAACACACTTGAAATATGCTGTGAATTCTGTTTTCTACTCGGAATACTGCTGAAAATAATCGTCTGGTGCTGAATCGCTGATAAAAAATGACTGCCAGAGCTTCTGATTGTCAAAATGTATAATGAACAAAATAAATGCTCAAAAAGACTTTGAAAGCTATCTGCTTGACTCTAAACATTGTTGGAAATGATACTGGAACTGATGACACCATGAGCTGCTGAAAGATACCTCGATCCCATGCTCAAAAGAAACTATGCAAATGCAGAAATGACGATGCAAATAAAATGAAGCATAAGCCAAAAAGGTTAGAAACAAAAGGGCAAATTTTGAGGTGTTACAGCTGCCCCTATTCAAACTTCTTGGAACCGAGGGTATGGAAGCAAAGGCTTCCAGACGGTCGGGATACATGGAGATTGAATACCAAAATAACTGCACAAATTTGCGTCCTGCAAAAGGAGAGACGACTCCGCTGGGGAACAAGTAACAAAAAGTGTAAGATCATAACACGGACGAGTGTCAGAGACCAATACGGAAGAAGTATCGAAACAGATTGAAACAAATATGGACGAGTGTTGAATGTGCTGGGGATAAGCACAGACGAGTGTCGAACAAATAAAGATGAATCATTAAAGAAGTCAAAACCAACACGGACGAGTGTCTAAAGGTTCAAACATGGACGGGTGCTGAAAGAACACGGACGGGTGTCAAAAAGGTTCAAACACGGACGGGTGCTGAAAGGACACGGACGGGTGTCAAAGGTTCAAACACGGACGGGTACTGAAAGGACACGGACAGGTGTCAAAAAGGTTCAAACACGGACGGGTGCTAAAGGGACACGGATGAGTGTCAAAAAGGTTCAAACACAGACGGGTGTCTAAGGGTCAAACACGGACGGGTGTCAAAGGGTCAAACATGGACGGGTGCTAAAATAAAGGTTCAAACACGGACGGGTGCTGAAGGGACATGGACGGGTGTCAAAGGGTCAATACGGACGGGTATTGAAATAAAAAGTTCAAAAGGCAACTTTACCGGGGATTGAAATGTTAAACCGAACACAGACGAGTGTTAAAGGAACACGGACGAGTGTTTAAAATCAATACAGATAAAGTATTAAAGAAATGGAAAAGGACACGGACGGGTGTCAAAAGAACACGGACGGGTGTTTGAGGGAACACCGACGAGTGTTTAAAATCATTACGGACAAATTATTGAAAATGAAAGAGAACACAGATGAGTGTTTAAGAGAGAACATGGACGGGTGTTTAACGCTAACAACTCTGAGGGGATAAACCAAAAGAGTGATTACGAAGACGGCCGAAGGCGGACTCGAAAAAAAAGAACCGACCAAAGGCGGAATTTCAAGCCCAAGATTAGTAGGCTCAACAGATCTACCAAGATGACTCCGCTGGGGAAGAGAGAAATCTAAACAGACAACTCTGCAGGGGAGTATAGGAAGGAACAACAGTAGTAAGGACGAAACCACTGGTTGCGGTGTAATGTCAAATAACATCTTCTGAATTACACCTCTTTCCGCTGGGGAAAGAAACTGGTAACAGATATCAAACCTGGCTTATGATTCAAATGCATATGTTTGAATTTTTTTATGGTGTAATGCTCCATACGAAATGGAAATGCTACGCATTTGGGAGGATGCTATGCAAGAATGCTTATGCAATGCAAAAGGAGCACCTCGGCAAAATAAATGTTGAAGACGAAAGCAACTCCACCGGGGATGACAAGCTAAATTGTCTCCTTAATTAAAAGACCCTGCTGAGGAAAATTTCACTGAAGGGCTTCCTGATCACCAACTCTGCTGGAGATGAAAACTCCGAGAGAAATTCCACTCTGTTGGAGATGGAAAAAGAATATTGAAGATGGAACCCAAAAAATTTCTCTCCACTGGAGATTACCCATGGCTTCTATCGAAGACAAAACCCAAAACCCTGGATCTGAAATATGCCAATGACACTTGGACTTAGAACCTGCTGGGGATGCCAACTGCCGTTGAACAACCACTATGAAGATCACCACCAAACTCTATTTAGGGAGACAAGTCAATAATACCGAACCTGCTTGGGGATATTACCGAACTTAACCTGCTATTGGGAGATGCTCTTACCCTTATCCCGCTGGGGAATATCAGCCAATACCAGCAAATCTGCTTGGGGAATGGTGATTGCCAACATCAACTCTGTTAGGGGATACCACTAAGCTTACTCATCTGCTGGGGATCAGACCAAACTATTGTTGGTGAGAAAACATTTCCCGACTAGCTGAGGAAAAGGAGTGCCAAGACTCTATGGGGAAACCAAACTCCTTGTCCAAAGAAGATATTTCATAAGTCTTTTACTGGGGATGCAACAACATCAACTTCTGGCTGCTTGCTAGGAGAGTAATCAATCAACCATAACTCTAGTTGGGGAATTAATCTTTTGTACTCTGCTGAGGAAGATAATCCTCGACACTCTGGCTGGGGAAAATAATAACCTGCTGAGGAGGATGAACTTTAAATGCTGAGGAGAATAGCTCTACTGGGGAGAAAATTTAACGAAACCTACCGAGGGATATCATTGAGCTTAACCTGCTGTCGGAGGAAAGAATTTATCCTGCTGGGGATTAGAGCATGTCGTTGCTGAGGGAACTACACTTCCTGACCTCCTGCAGAAAGTGATTACCAGACTCTTGTGGGGAAAATAAAGTCCTTTCAAAGACACCCAACACACCTTCTGCTGGAGATACAACCACATTCACCTCGGAGCAATCCACTTTAAACTGCTTGCTGGGGGGAGTGGGTTCTATTGAGGATGATGAACTTCCAGTGATAGGGAGAGTAACGCTACTGGGGAAAAACAAACTTGTTACCCAGCCTGACCTGTCTCTATGGTCATAAATGGCCCTTTGAACTCTCCACTTGCTCTAGACCATCAAGTCCAAAGGAAGAATTATCTCAAGAGGATTTTATAGAAGACCGGGCATTCACACTGCCCCAGGGTCTTCAAACTCTTGGAGAGATTTATCGGATCTCGACGCAACTGCCCCAGACTTCATAATCCATGAAGTAAATTACCTCAAAACGATTTGCAATGACCTGAAATATTCTGCCCCAGTATTCTGAACTTTGAAGAGGTGTTTTCAATTAACCGTCTTCAGGAGTGGACAACTTCTCACGCTCTAGAGGTGGCCTGCCCCAAGTCTTGAAGAAACTTTGCCCCTGACTGATCTTACAGAGATTTGTCAAATCGACCTGTTTGCCCCTGTTTGGATGCTTTAGGGAGAGTTTTCAGTGTGACTGCTCTAGATTGGCTGCATCTTATCACCATTTATCGGGAACCCCTAGACTGCGCACAGTCTCTTAGCCACATACTCCTTGACATGAGTGTCCTTCGAAGTTTTCACCATCTCAACTTGGCGTGATCGAGCTTCTCGACTGACGTTCACTGTGTAAGCTTCTTTGATGTCAAACATAGGCAAGCAGAAAATGTTTATTATGAGAATGACAATTCTAATGCAACACTCATGTTAACCTTGAAGTTTTATTGAAAATCCATCGCCAAGCCTCGTGAACGAATCACTAGTTGGGATGCGACATTGATTTTTGAATGGAAAACAATACGCACATGCAATACCAACAAAAATCTTATCAGCATAACTCATAGGAGTCAGGAACGCTATCTCGCTGAAGTACGCCTTCGGAATAAACCCTGTTTCAATTAGCACTTTTAAGGGTTGTAACGTGGCCTGGCTCACGGTTTTGAGAAAAAAGGATTTAAGGCTCAAAGTTTATCGTTGCACACCCACTCTTCGTGATGTTCTCCAGTCCTACGTTCAGCTAATTTGGCGCAAGCGCTCATCTCTCAAAAAGATTTCATGATCTTTAAGGAACCCATGCAATTGATGGTTTGACACCTAATGAGGTTTTAGAGCAACAGTCACCCCTTTTGTCTTTTGTGTCTGTAATCACACGACTTTGTTCTTATTTGAGGATTTTTCTTTTGTAATCCTTTTCGCTTTTCGCTTTTCATTATTTTGCTTTTTGATCCCTAATTTTTGCCTGGACTGACTCTTTTGAGTTTTTCGATTTTGAAGTCCAGCGGGATGCCCTAACTTTTGCCTAAGTCACTTGTTTTCAAGTTTCGACTTAGCGGGCTTTCTTTCTTTCTTCTTTTTTTTTTTGAACAAATCGTGTGACACTGGATTGTCTGACTTGTTTGAAAGGGCTGTGACTGCCTCCCTCCTTGATTGTTGATGGATAACCATTTTGGTTTCACATTTCTTGACCTCTTGACGGTGGAATTGAAGGTAATGGATCCTCAGATGCACACTCCTTTTGAAATTTAAACGCTTGGTCAAATTAACTGACACCTACCCTGCCCCTAGGTTAAATGTGAGGGTTTTTCGTACGAAAGAAACTCCTACTTCAAGGCTCAAAGGGGTTAACGAGGGTCTATCTCCCTTATATATCTAGTATTTAGGGATTTGAAATAATGCCTGTACATCTTCAACAGGGTTCTATCCAAAAACATACAACCAGAGATTTTTGCGTTTTCAAATCATCATCCTCCCTCAAGAGTTTAAGGTAAGAAAGTTGGTATTGCAGTGCATATAAACATGATATGAGTGCATAAAAGTAAAGTACTTCAGGAACAACACGTTTATTGCATTAAAATCAATATTCAAAACATAAACTAGTTTTTACATGCAGACAGTGTTTAAACAAACAAAAGAAAGCTACATATGAAAATGCAGTAAAGGAAGCTGATAATTGCCATTGTTGAGGAGACTTGACTCTGTCTGGACTTATTGCTTCTGCTGATGTCTTCGCAGCCTCGAGTGTTCACTCTGATAAAGAAGCTTCACCTCATGGGGGTACTGTCTGGGGTGATGACCTTTGAGTCAATCAAATCTTGCACCTTGTGTTGGAATGCATTACAGTTATCAAGCGTATGCCCAAACGTTCCCGAATGGAACTCACAACTAGCGTTCATGTCATAGTCCGGAGGAATAGGGTATGGCACTAGCATGGCATTCCTCAGCTGAATCAGAGAGCTTTTGAGCAAGCGAGCAAACAACTGACTATAAGGAATAGGAATAGGATCAAATATCCTCTTGGGCCTTCTTGGTCTGAGTTGCCTCTGCTGCTGATAATTCTGCTGCTGCTGCTGATTTGGGTGCCCAATCCGCCCCTGCACTTTCCTTTCCACATTCGGATGAGTCACGAACAAGGGTTGCTGATATGGAGCTTCTGCAACATAAGGTTGTGGAAGAGATCCCTGACGCGAGGTGGATTCTTTGGAAAAGGAAGGAGTCCCCAATTCCTTTGCAATAGTGGGAGTAAAATCACCTTGTTTACCAGTGCCAACTGATGTAAAATTGATTGCCTCTGAATCAATAAGCTCTTGGACTTTATGCTTGAACCTTGTACAATTCTCAACATTGTGACCAGGTGCCCCGGAGTGGAACTCACATCTAGCATTAGCATTAGGTCCCAGGGGAAGCTTTGTGGGAAGAGGTCCCAAACTAACACGTTCAACCAGTTTGAGCTCGAGCAAATAAGATAGCAACTACGCATACGACATTGGAATGGGATCAAACTTCCTCTTAGGCCCCTCTGACTTAGGATCCTCTTGAGGAGCAGGAAATGATTGCTGACGAGAAAGCTCTAAAACTTCAGTTTGTGGAAGAGATTCACGAGGCAATCCACGATCTAGAGCAAATCCCAAAGAGATGGAAGGAGTAAGGACCTCTGTTGTGGAAGCGACCAAATGATTGTTTTCCTTCTTTAACACCTTATTCAAGATTTCCATAACCAGGCCCACCTGAGTCCTCATCTGATTGACTTCCTCTCTTAGCAGTTTCTGACCCTGGGACATAGCCTGCATATCTTCCCCAAACCACCTCATCTGAATCTTCATTTCAGTTACTTCTGCACTGAGTTGTTCCATAGCTATCCTTTGATTTTCGCAGGTTAAGTAGTGGTGGCCGGTCAAGCTGTCAAATCTGAAGATAATACCAAGTCTGAATGAGAAATCAGCTCCTGAGCACCTACTATGCGTATGAGTATGCAAATGCAAATGCCATGTTCGAATATTTCCAAGGAATCATTATGCTTTGATTCAAGTTTTTGATAAAAGAACCATAAGAAATAGACGAAAACGCTCAACAGTGAGTCTCAAAGTTAATATCCCTTGGAAATACAAGAACACGTATGCAAAAATTGATGATGCAAATGCAACAGACATGGGATCAGGGCTTCCCCAAAGCTCTGTACTGCTGTGCTGCTGAATGGATAAGTTCAAAGGTTTGCTCTGAAGAGAATACCGAAATACCAGAATATCCAAATAACCAGAATACTAGGCCGATAAGTTCACACTGATAAGAAAACCAAAATACCAGGTAGGATGAAAGTCAAGGTTACCTGCAAACCTGTAAACACCCGCCCATCTCACATGTGGGTACTAGAAAACCGAGGATCCTCAATATCACGGGCTCTCAGGTCGAGAAATGATGATACGTTCACCATTTTTGGTTTGGCATCATCATCAATCGAGGAGGCCTCAACTGATTTCCCTAAAAAATAAGGTCATCCTATAGTAAGTTCCCAGCATTGGGTCCTCGGATCGACAAGTGTAATGGGTTTGCCATTTCTGGACTGCCATTATCACATCTCGGGAGGAGAGGCGTTGCTGAGTTCTTGGGAGACGGTCGCCAGAGTCGACAGTTTTCCTGGTTATATTCCATCGTCTGCCCCAAATGAGCAGGATAGAATATTACCAAGGAAACCTCGTCTGGGTGTGGAGTTTTCATGTATACTAAGTCTGGACAAATGCCACACAAGTCACACTACTTTCCACGCTAATCATAGGTGTATGCTTAAGCCTGGGTATTGGGCTTTTTTTTCAGAACCCCCCAACCTGCCAAACAGAAAATCCAGTACAATGCAGCACAGTCCAGCATATGACAATAATGAAATGAAATGTAATAAATGCGGTAAAATACAGTAATGCAGTAATATAATAATATGTAACAAAATAAAGCACAATAGTAAACACCCAATGAAAATAAATAGACAAGCGCTAGGAATGACTCGCAAAAGGGGATGGACCAGCAAGAGGTCAACCCATTCTCCCCAACAGAGTCGCCAGTTATCGTTCCCGAGGATTTGCATCCATGGTACAAACGCAAAAGTGGCACGGAAAACAGAGTCGCCAACAATGTGTATTTATCCCAAGAGAGGGAAAGGAAACACTGCGTAAACCTGAGGGAAGGGAAAGAGCATGGTCTCGTGACCAAGAGAAACGGGTAAGGGAGTCAGTTACGCGAAGGGAAGGTGTTAGCACCCCACACGTCCATCGTACTCGATGGGATCCACGCTTGTTGTATCGATCAAAGGGTGTCGTCGTCTGGAGCTCCACTGCTACTGGGAAACGAGAAGGAACGGGGACGGAAGAGAACGAAGAAATGAAGAAGAAAAGAAAAAGAAGTGACTCGATAGGACATCGCTCATCCTATGCCTATGTATTCCCTCGTGCAATGGGAAAGTCAGAGTCAACGTAGTTCGGATGCGAACTAAGGGGGGAGGTTGCTCGCCAAGACATCACCGTCTTGTGCCTATGTATCCTCAATCGGACGAGAAAGAGGAAATCAGAGCAGTCGTAGTTCGACCTAACGAGGTCGGTTAGTGTTTTTTATGAGTGACGTTAGATTCGCGTCCGGCAGTTAGGGTCGATGCCTGTTTGCGACGAGACGGAAGTAACGTGCCCTTTTCTGAAAATGATTTGAACTTAACGATCCCGAAGGATGAAAAGGTTTGAGTTTTTTTTTTGTGTTTTTTAGACAGAAGTGGATTGAAGTTAGTTCGTAATTTACATTGCACTAAAGTCTACCATGCGGGAACGAGTGAATCGAATGGTCGCCCCCAAATGGGACGTATGCTAAACACTCTAGAAGAGGAGGGGAGACCCCTCGTTCTTCATTTCCTACACTTAAGGCTCGAGCGCAATATTCGTTATATTTATTAAGTGTTTTATAAGTGTTATGAGATGAGAAGAGAAGACTCAAAGGAAAATAAAACACTAAAGGGAAACTAATTGTTCCTAATGTTGTCATGCAAAGGTGGCCCTATGGTTGAGGTTGAAAGGGAAATGTCTACCTAAGTTAGCATGCAAAGGGAAGCCTAACGCTAATCCTACTCCAAGCTTAATCGAAAATTAAGTTAGACTAGGTAGCTCTAAGGGAGTGAATCCAAGACTTAAACAAGTCTTGAGATTCGAGGGAAGAGAATGAGTGAAAGAGACGAAGAAGAAAAGGCGAGTAAAACAAACAAGCAACAACTATAACAACGCCTCTGCACCTGCACATCAGTTAAAGACCAGCAAACACACCAAACAGCATTCAACAACCCATGTTCAGCACACAAAACAGGTGTAAAAGGTCAAACAGCAGCACATACACCAGCACATATGCACTAAGACAGCAGCGGAAAACAGGAAAGCACACCATGCGTTTGAAAACAAATACTCATGTAAGCAATGATTGCAAATAGACACACAAATCACAGCAAACCAATCATAAAGGTTGCAAGCATTAAGATGAATAACATGATCATGCTAACAATTCAAGAACAATTACTCAACAAAGTTGCATAAATCAAACGTCGACCAAAACATCATGCATACGCAACCACGGAAGCAAACAACAACCCCGCATCACATGTCCAGTAAGTTGAGCATCAATCAAGAATTAACACTATTCAAATGTGTGTGCATCGTGTTTGCCGCCTCAATTAGTCAATAACGTAAACATAAACATTTATTGATGAAAATCAAGAATCGCGTGTCGGAAAATTGTGTTCATGCAATAGTGTGAGGTGCAACAGCTCAAGAATGATCCACAAATCATCATCATATCAATCCATAAAGTTTAGACATGAAAAGGATCTCAAACAACCAAGAAAATGCAAGAAAATCAAGTCCTGCTTCAGTGGTAACCGGTTACAGTATAACTGCTAACCCGTTACACAGTTCAAAATAGCCTGAAAATACGCAAAAAACAACAGGGTAACCGGTTAGCAGATACGCTATAACCGGTTACACAGCAGCAGAATTCCAAAATAAGTGTTCAGAATCATTTTTCAGCAGCTTATCACTTCTCCAATCACCTGCATGTTAGGGCATCTCAACATGCACGAAAATTATATCTCAAGACCAGCAAACACACATCAATTAACAAACAATAATAGTCAAATCCACAATCCAATGGATCAAACACAACAAATTCAAGATCTACATCATGAACAAGCAAAATAAGCTAAAATAAAAAGTAGATCTGAAATTCACCAACCTACAAAGCTGAGAATTGCTTTGGTGAGTGTTGATAAGCTGCAATTGATGAATCTAAGTAAGAAATTCAGAGATCCAATGCAATCTTCAAGAGAAAATGCAAAATAAATGCAATGTGATGAACTTGCTTCAAGTTTCTCCAAAATCACTTCTAAGAACTTAGATCCAAAAGCAAAACATTAGCAAAATCAGAATTCCTTCAAGAATTAGTGAATGGATGGATGTTTAGTTCCAAGATCAACAAATTTCAATGCAAACAGCCAGGGGCGGTTTAACTTTCAGAGGCATTTAAGGTGCCATTTTCTTTCATTCGCTAGGCAAATAATTCATTCGCAGTGCGATTGTTGCTGATCTCAAGTGTATTATAAATAGATTTTTATGTTTTCTTGGGATCATAACTTGATATTTTGACACCAAAACATACTTTTCTGAGTTTTGATCATCCAAGAGTGAATTTCCACATAGAGAAGCTGAAGTCACACCCGATCTCGATTATTCGACGCGGATGTTCTTTCATCTCCTCTTGAAACTGGTGATACAAGCTACCATGGAAATGTGTAGCTAAACCTTTTGTGTTAAGATTAGAGATAGTTAATCTTGCTTATATGTATTTCTTTTGATCTTTTGTATATGAACAAGGTTGATGATTAATATATGATGAAGTTGTTTGTTCTTAATGATGTATTTGTGGTTCGAATCACTCTAGACATAGATTTTCCAAATCATGACCTAATATCTTCATCTCTTAAAAACCAAACTCTAGACTTAGATTTGGGGTTTAATATTCGTTTTGTATTGATCTTAACGGTTGTTATTTCGTTTGTTAGCGTGAGACATCATCTAACGGTCTAAACAACGATACTCACGAATTTGCTTTAGACATAAACTTATTCGAGAGGGTACGCGATTGTATTGGTCGGAACTAAGTTCATATGTTTTATTAATCGGATATGTATGAAAAGGATAAGCGAAATCTAATCTTGACATGCTTTTATAAAACTTACAACATCTTTGTTATAGTTTACTTCTTTGCTACAAAACTTGATGTTACAAAACCAAGAACAATTTTAAACCCCTTACTTAAAATGTTTCGACTATTGAACGACAAGCATCAAAATATCGCACGATCCCTGCAGATACGATAAAAACACCCCCCGAATTACTCTTTCAACAAAATGGCACCGTTGTCGGGGATTGTTGTTTGATATTGCAAGCATTGCAATAGTTGTTTTGTTTTAAGCTTGTTAACTTTTTCTTGTGCTTGTTGATTTGTTTGGTTTAGTGTGCAGACTCCGTTTTATGCGAGGGAAGTTACCTGTATACCAACTTCTTTTTGATCCTAAAATCGAAAGAACTGCGCGTAGGTTAAATAGCAGAACAAGGCGGAGGATGCAACTTGCCAAAGAAAGACGAGAGCGAGACAAAAGTTCAACTTCGACGCAAATACCACATTTACCGCTAATTATGGCTGCACCACCACCACCACCTGCTTCAAGACCTTGTACAAATAGTCTGAGACACACTGAACAATTTTTGCGCAATGCTCAGAACGTTCGGTATTCAGAAATGAAAACTGGTATCCTCTCGCTTCTATATCAAAGTCCTTTCACTGGTATGGATCATGATGATCCTTTTACACACTTGACTAAGTTCTATGAGATTGCGGGAGCAACTGGTGCACCCGAAGCTGAAGAAGAATCACTGTTTAAGAGACTATTCCCACATTCCCTCATTGGGAAGGCCAAGGAATAGTATCTTGATCAATCTACGACAATCATGACGGACTGGAATGTACTTGAGGAAAAGTTTTTGGAACGATTTTTTCCACACAATCGTTTCATGGAGGCTAAGACAACAATAACAGTTTTCACACAAGGTGGAAATGAATCTCTCAACGAAGCTTGGGAGAGATTCAAATCCATGTTGAGAAAGTGTAAAGGGCATGGTTTCGATGAGCTTAATTAAGTTCACATTTTTAGAAACGGTCTTCAATTAGTGCATAAAACATCGTTGGATGCCACCGCGGGTGGATCCTTAATGAGCAAAAGTGCCGAAGAAGCCATTGCCATCATTGACAAAATGGCTTTAAATGACCATCAGGGGAACCACAACCGTGGCCCTTCGCAAAAGAAAGGAGGAGTGCTTGAGTTGGGAACTAATGACGCAATTCTTGCACAAAACAAACTGTTATTGCAACAAGTGGAGTTGTTGACACAAAAAATGGCAAAACTCCCACAACAAATAAAAGAGATGCATGAAGTTCCCAACAAAAACCAAATAATAGCGAGTTGTGAGCTTTGTATAGGAGATCACTCAACCGGGTATTGTCCTCCAGTAGTGGAAGAGGTAAATTATGCTGGAAACCAAAATCAAGGATACCAACCTCGACCTCCTTACCAACAAGGCAACCAAGGTTACCAACCTAGAGGTAATCAAGGTTATCAACAACCGTGGAGACCGCAAGAAGTCGGACCTTCAAATCGTCAACAATACCAAAATTACACTCAACCTCCACAAGTTCCAATTGGAAATACAAAAATGGAGGGCACTCTCACGCAATTTATGCAAATGTCAATGTCAAATTAGAAGAATACCGATGCGGCCATAAAGAATATTGAGACGCAAGTCGGACAATTATCAAAACAATTGGCCGACCAACACAAAGGAACTTTTACGGTAAATACTCTACCAAATCCAAAAGAGCATTGCAAGGCTATTCTAACAAGAAGTGGAAGAGAGATTGACATGGGCATAAGTGAAGTTGTAGTGGAGGAGGAGGAAGTAGTTGAAAAAGAAAAAGATAGCGATGAGATTGAAGTAGAAAAAAATGTTGAGGGAGATTTAGTTGAAAATGAAATGAAAAAAAGTGAGGAAGAAGAAAAAAGAAAGAGAGAAGAAAAATTGAAAAAAACTAGGAAGGGGAATGAATCGTTGAGTACTATTCCGATCCAACATTTGCCATATCCTCATGCTCCGTCAAAGAAAGATAGTGCAAGGCACTATGCTCAGTTTTTTGGATATTTTCAAACAATTGCAAATAAACATTCCATTTTCTGAGGCTTTGGAGAAAATTCCGAAATATGCAAAATTTATGAAGGATATTCTCACAAAAAAGAAGAGGTATACGGATCAAGAGACTATCATGGTTGACGCTAGTTGTAGCGCTATCATTCAACGTACTCTCCCGAGGAAAGAAAGTGATCCGGGACGAGTCACTTTGCCGGTCACAATAGGAAACATCTATGTTGGTAACGGGTTGATTGATTTGGGCTCTAGTATCAATTTGAAACCTTTGTCTATTGTGAAACGGTTGAGACATATGGAATTGAGAACCACTCAAATGACATTGCAACCAATAAATCCACTACCCGTCCTCACAGTGTAGCGGAAGATGTATTGGTTAAAGTGGACAAATTCTTATTTCCTATCGACTTTGTGGTGATTAAAATGGAGGAAGTTGAAGACGCTCTATTGATTCTTGGAAGACCGTTTATGAAAACTGCTAGAATGGCAATTGATATGGACGACAGTCTTATGAAGGTTAGAGTCCAAGATGAGGAGGTTTGTTTGTATCTATTTGAGGCCATGAAGCACAAAAATGACAAAGGCGATTGTTTTAGAATAGACACAACGGAGAAGGCGATTGAAGAAGTAAAGGAGCAATTACAAGTTCCAAGCCCTTTGCAAAAAGTTCTCATGAATGCTCTTCAAAGTATCGATGAAGCCGAAGAAAAAGAGATCAAAAAGTGTTTACGAGAACTTAGAAGAATTGGATGAAATTCCTCCTTTGAAAGAGAGGGTGGAAAGTTTGAAAAAAGAAAACAATGAGGAAATTAAGCTTGAATTGAAGTTGTTTCCGTCTCATCTTAAGTATGTTTTTCTTGATGATAAGGGGCATAAACCGGTGATAATAAACACGGAGCTAACCACAATGGAGGAGAAGAAGTTAATGGGTGTTTTGAAGAAGAATAAAGAGGAAATGGGATGGACTCTTTCCGATCTAAAAGAAATAAGTCCCTCTTATTGTATGCATCAAATATTCATGAAAGAAGATTTCAAGTCGGTCGCTCAACTGCAACGCCGCTTAAACCCTACCATGAAAGAGGTGGTTAGGAAGGAAGTGGTAAAAATGTTAAATGCCAGAATGATTTATCCCATTTCTGATAGCCCATGGGTTAGTCCAGTACAAGTGGTGCCGAAAAAAGGCGGATTGACGGTTATGTGAAACGAGAAAAATGAGTTAATCCCAACGAGAACCGTAACCGGGTGGAGAATGTGCATAGATTATCGTAGGCTTAACCAAGCTATGAGGAAAGATCATTTCCCTCTCCCGTTTATGGATCAAATGCTTGAACGACTTTCTAGTCAACAATACTACTGTTTTTTAGATGGTTATTCGGGTTACAACCAAATTATCGTGAACCTGGAGGACCATGAAAAAATGGGTTTTACATGCCCTTTTGGAATCTTCGCTTATAGGAGGATGCCGTTTGGGTTGTGTAATGCACCGGCGACTTTTCAAGGTGTATGCAAGCGATATTCTCAGATTTGATCGAAAAGACAATTGAGGTTTTTATGGATGACTTCTTGGTTTTTGGTCAATCGTTTGATGTTTGTTTGAAAAATTTGGATGCGGTTTTGGAATGGTGCGTGGAAACAATTTGGTACTCAATTGGGAAAAATGTAACTTCATGGTGACCGAAGGAATTATGCTTGGCCACAAAGTTTCTTCAAAGGGCCTTGAGGTCGATCAAGCCAAGGTTGATGTTATTGAGAAATTGCCACCACCGTTGAATGTAAAAAGTATAAGGAGCTTTCTCGGACATGCGAGATTTTATCGGAGGTTCATCAAGGATTTCGCGAAGATAGCAAAGCCTTTGAGCAATTTGCTCAACAAAGACAAGTCCTTTGATTTTGATGAATCTTGCATGTTCGCTTTTAATTATTTAAAACAAAGTTTGACTACCTCACCCATAATCATCGCGCCCAATTGGAAAATGGATTTTGAACTCATGTGTGACGCGAGCGATTATGCGGTGGGTGCAGTTTTGGGTCAACAGAAAACAAAATTTTTTCATGCTATACACTATGTGAGCAAAGTTTTAAATGAAGCCCAAATAAACTATGCAACAACTGAAAAAGAGTTGCTTGCAATAGTGTATGCATTGGAAAAAGTTCGTTCTTATTTAATTGGGTCTCGAGTAGTCATTTACACGGATCACACGACAATTAAGTATTTACTCACCAAGCCCGATTCTAAACAAAGGCTTATTCGTTGGATCCTCTTGTTACAAGAATTTGATTTGGAAATTCGTGACAAGAAAGGATGTGAGAATTTGGTGGCGGATCACTTATCCCGCCTTGTAAATGTTGAAGTGACAAAAAAGGAATTAGAGGTCAAGGAGAAATTTCCGGACAAAAAGTTGTATATGGTGCAAGTTAGACCATGGTTCGTCGGCATGGCTAATCACAAAGCCGCCGGATTAATACCAGATGGTCTAACTCACCGTCAGAAAAAGAAATTTTTATCGGACGCCAAGTCTTTTGTTTGGGATGAACCATATTTGTTTAAGCTTGGTGTCGATAACCTTTTGAGAAGATGTGTGTCAATGGATGAAGCCACTATCATACTTTGGCATTGTCACAACTCTCCTTATGGAGGAAATTTTAACGGAATAAGAACGGCAACGAAAGTCCTTCAATCAATATTTTATTGGCCTTCTTTATTCAAAGATGCACATTCGCATGCGCAAAGTTGTGACAAGTGTCAAAGGAGTGGTGGAATTTCAAAGCGGCATGAAATGCCTTTACAAAACATGTTGGAAATTGAAGTGTTTGATTGTTGAGGAATCGACTTTGTTGGTCCTTTTCCATCATCGTTTTCCAATGAGTATATAGCATGTGCTAAAGCAGACGGAAAAACTATGATAAATTTTTTGAAAAAAAACATTTTTTCTCGATTTGGTACTCCGCGGGTGTTGATAAGTGACGGAGGATCCCACTTTTGCAACACTCATCTTGAAAAAGCCTTGGAGCAATATGGTGTAAAGCACAAAGTTGCAACACCATATCTTCCACAGGCCAATGGGTAAGCGAAGGTATCAAACCGGGAAATTAAAATAATTTTGGAAAAAACAGTGTCATCCTCAAGGAAGGATTGGTCAAATAAGCTAGACGATACTTTGTGGGCCTATCGAACAGCTTTTAAAGCTTCGATTGGTCTCACACCTTTAAAATTGATCTATGGTAAGAATTGTCATTTATCGGTGGAGTTGGAACATAAGGCGTTTTGGGCCTTGAAATTTTTGAATTTTGATCCAACTTTAAGCGGAGACAAAAGAAAGATGCAATTGCATGAATTGCGCCTCCAAGCGTATGATTCCAACAAGCTGTATAAAGATCGAGTCAAAACTTACCATGACAAAAAGATAATGGCCAAACAGTTTGAAGTAGGGCGGCTGGTCCTTCTTTTCAATTCTCGATTAAAACCGCTCCCTATTAAATTGAAATCTAAGTGGTCTGGTCCATTCCGGATTCTTGAAATCAAGCAATATAGGGCAATAGTCATTGAAGACACAAAGTCAAATGAGAATTGGACTGTAAATGGTCAGAGGTTGAAAATATATCTAGGTGGTGATTTCGAGCGGAATCCCTCCGTTGTTCCGTTTTGCGATCCTTGAGGTTGCATTGGACCTTCGAGCTTAGCCGACGTTAAACAAGCGCTTGTTGGGAGGCACCCCAACATTGTAAGTATTTATTGCTTTATTTGTTGTTTTAAGTGATGTTTGATGTTTAGAGTGGTTTAGGAAGTGTCAGCAGTGCAGATTTTTTTTTTCAAACCTGTCATGTTCGCTGGCGTTCGCTTTGCGAGCCTGGGGTGAGCATTTGCCAGCCAGTTCGCTTTGCGAACCCAGCGAGACAGGGGAAGTCTGTTGCTGCCACCTCAAGTTAAAAAGGGTTTTAAATTTTTGGGTGGGCCAACACTTGGGCCCAACACCCATATCATTTTCTGAAAGTGAGAGGGAAAACCCTACTCCGACTCTTGCCTCTCTATCATTCAAACACAACACTTTCAAGAACTCAAGCTCTCACGTGCTATATTTTCTCAAATTTCACCCAAGTTTTCCCCCAATTTCAATCACAAGTTCAGGTTTGTATCTCTTTTTCTTGCTAATTTCTGTTAAGATATTGTTAGGGTTGTGGTTTACATTAGAGACATTTAGGAATTTAGGGTTAATTTCTGTTGAAAGGTTTAGATGCTGATGCATGCTGAATATTGATTAAGCATTAGAATAGATATGCTTTTGAGAATGATGCTCTAATGTTGGACTGTTTGGATGCTGTGTTTTTGTGAATTTTCGTGGGTTCGCTACTTTGTTCGCCTTGCGAACCTGGGCGAGCATTCGCCAGACCTTCACTTTGCGAATCTGGGGCGAATGTTTGCCAGCCTTTGCTTTGCGAACTCTGGAGCGAACATAATAGAATGCTGAAATTTTTTATCTTGGTTCAGTTGTGATTTGCTTTTGGCTACCAATTCTAATGACTGTGTTCCTATTTTTTGCTGTTTACTTGTTGATGTGTGCAGATGGGTCTAAAGATTAACCCCACCAAGAAAAGAAAGTCTTCCACATCGCGACAAGTACCAATCCAATTTGATGACACTCGATTTAGGGGTGCCAAACAAGTAGCGAGATATCTCACCTTAGAAAAAAGAAGCATTTTAGCGGAGAAGAGATTCAACTTAAGTGACCAAGAGAGTTATTGATCTGTGGCTGCGCTTTTGGAAGAGAAAAAATGGGGACGGCTGATAACTCTGGTTGATAGCTATAATGTAGAGCTTGTCCGAGAATTTTATGCGAATTCCCTTCCTGATGATGGCGAGCAGTTTAGTTGGACAACATTAGTTGGGGGAAAAGTCGTGAGATTTGACTGTAGAGCCATTAGTATTTTTCTTGGAAGTCCTCTGCCTTTAAGGGCTAGTGAGATTGATGATTACCATAGGGACCTACACCTTCGTCGAGATATCCCAAAAATGACCAGAGATCTTCTTAGGCTGGGTAAAACAGTTGGACTCAACCCATCTGGGGTTGCTATTAGGTACCGGCGGGAAGACATGCAACCTTTGGCCCAACTCATATTGCTTTTGGTTATAACCAATATCAAGCCAAAGTCGCATTCATCTACCATCTCGATTCCTCTTGCACACCTTGTCCATAGTATCTTGACAAACGTGCAGATTGATGTGGCCTGAATTATTGCCGATGAGATAAGGGCAATTGTGGAGAGTGGCCTTGGTGGTACCGCTTCTCGGGCGAATGCCCCTCTCGCATTTCCTTGTCTTATTATGTCTTTGTGTGCGGATGCTGGGGTTGATATTCCCACATGCCGCAAGGTCACTATCCCTTCGGCTATTGATGATCGATATGTCGACAAATTCTGCAAACCAAATGGGACAAGGGGTGAGACGTCAGATGCTAATGCTGAGGCTAGCAGAAGGGGTGGGGGTGCTTCTGGTTCTGTATCTCATAATTTTTACCCTTATCAGCAGGAGATATGCCAGTACAACTGGGACTGGATGGCGGCTTCTCAGCGCGCCATGATTGATTTACATGACTCTATGCAGGTACTACATCTGCAGATTCGCAATCCCACCACTGAGAGTACGATGTTGTCAAGGGAGCAGTTCCTTGCACATGCTGGTTGTCCTGAGGCCAGGCCAGTATTCAGAGGGGGAGATGATGTAGCTGGTGCTGATGATGATGCTGATGAGGAGGGTGATGGTGCTGAGGTAGAGGTATCTGGTTCAGGTTCTGGTTCAGAGGAGGAGGAGGCAGAGGTGTATGCTTTAGAGTTTGAGGAGGACTGATTTTTTTTTGTGATGATGATTTGTACTTCCTTTGAGCATCAAAGTGAAGTTTTCTTATATATTTTTTATTTCAGTTTTTATTGATGTACTCTATCCACTTTGTGGATTATTTTGGATATTTGGATGTACTTGTACCCTTTGGTGGTACTTTTGACTTTGTAAGTGTGTTCACACCAGTACATTTTTATTATTATTATTAGTAATATATGTTGTTTTTCAATAATTTTTTTTTTCTATTTTTAATTTTACTAATATTTCGGTTTTAATTATTGTTATTAAGTGTTGAGTTCTTCAGTTTACAAATACTTAACACTTAAATTGTTGGTATGCTTTTGTGTTAATTGTTGTTATTAAGAGTTGAATTCTTCAGTTTACGAATGTTCAACTCTTAAGCTGTTGATATGCTTTTTATTGTTTTATGTTGGTATGCTTGTGGAAGTTAATATTTCCAACTTTTGGATGTTTTGTGGAAGAAACTTAGGTTGGTGTTGATTGTGCATCAAAGAAGATTCCTCCAAGATTGGATGGCTATGATAGTACTTTAAGCATGATGTTGTGGCAAGGTACATAGTTACCTAGTTCTAGAATTTAGAATGAATTAGAAATTTTTGTCTTTGTACAAATGAAAATGTTGTTTCTTGTTACAACTCTATTTGATTGCTTATGTCATTTAGGTCCAAAAATCACAAAAGTGAGAAACCTCTGTGTTATACTAAATGCATAGGATTAATGATGAATGTTGTTTTATACTTATAATTCATATTTTATCTTGCTTGTTGTTTTGAAATTGTGGAAGCATAGAAATGATCAAGGCAATGTTTGTGCACTTTGAGTATAACCACCATTCCAAAAACACTTCAAGTCACCTAGTGAGTGTGCGCGTATTTGAAACCTCTTTTGAGCCAAAAGGAAATTTTTGTTTGAATCATGAACCCGATTTTAACCCGTTTGAAGAGCATTTAAGCTAAGATTATGGCAGTGTTGAAGTTGGGGAGAATGGTTTATTGTGAAAAGAGAAAAAGGAGTTGGTGATACAATGCATTCTAAGACAAAGAAATTGAAAAAAAAGAGAAGAAAGAAAAAGAACAAAAAGAAAAGAAGAGAGTGCATTATGAAAAAAAGAATTAAGGATTGAACAAGATCGAAAATTTTGAAAAAGAAATGCTCTTCAAAGTCTTTACCCTTTCTTGTTTCAATGACCGTGTACATATGTCCTTTGTTTTTAACCCCGACCAAGTTACAACCGATAAAATCCCTTAGTGATCTTTTGCTTCTATAATTTCTTGCGATCGATTAGATATTGTATGAATCGCTTAGTATTTGCTTCATTTGTCATTTGAGCGAAACGGCCCCGCAGTTGCAAACGCGTTAATTTCCTTCAACCCTGTTTCGAAGAGCAGTGTAGAGTGACATAAGCATGATTGTTTAGTTGTTTGTGGAAACATTATCTGAGATTTGTTTTAAGAATCAAGTTCTTTTCCATTGTCGATTCTTGGATTGTGTAATTGTACTTTGTTACAATTGTTGTTTTATTTGATCCGTTTATCCTTTCTTGGATTGAATCAAATGCCCGATCAAATCCTCTTGTTTTCAATGAGAGGCATACTTTGCTTGAGGACAAACAAAGACTTAGTTGGAGAGAGTTGTTAGATGTCAAACATGCTATATGTTTATACTTGATACTTGGCATTTTTCATTACTTTCATGTGTTAATTATGGATTTTTATATTGAATTGTTGTTGTTCTTCATGCATTATATTTATATCGTTGGTGCTTGTAATTTGTGTGCTATTGTGCAGGAAAGTGCACTAAAAACATCAAAGATAGAAGACACAAAGAATTGATGCAAGCTGCAAAGAAAGTGGAAAACAACAGCAGGTTCGCTTTGCGAACCCTGGCGAAGTCCCAAGCGAATGTTCGCTTTGCGAACATTGGCGAAGCTCTCAGCGAACAAAACAGAGGGAAAAGGACCCAAAATTTGCTTTGCGAATGTTTTGGCGAGTGGTTCGCTTTGCGAATGAAGTGTTCGCTTTGCAAACTCACGAAAACAGTCAGGGGCGGTTTAACTTTCAGAGGCACTTAAGGTGCCATTTTCTTTCATTTGCTAGGTGAATGATTCATTCGCAGTGCGAATGTTGCTGATCTCAAGTGTATTATAAATAGATTTTTAGGTTTTCTTGGGATCATGACTTGATATTTTGACACCAAAACATACTTTTCTGAGTTTTGATTATCCAAGAGTGAATTTCCACATAGAGAAGCTGAAGTCACATCCGATCTCGATTATTCGACGCGAATGTTCTTTCATCTCCTCTTGAAACTTGTGATACAAGCTACCATGAAAATGTGTAGCTAAACCTCTTGTGTTAAGATTAGAGGTAGTTAATCTTGCTTATATGTATTTCTTTTGATCTTTTGTATATGAACAAGGTTGATGATCAATATATGATGAAGTTGTTTATTATTAATGATGTATTTGTGGTTTGAATCACTCTAGACATAGATTTTCCAAATCATAACCTAATATCTTCATCTCTTAAAAACCAAACTCTAGACATAAATTTGGGGTTTAATATTAGCTTTGTATTGATCTTAAGGTTGTTATTTCGATTGTTAGTGTGAGACATCATCTGACGGTCTAAACAACGATACTCACAAATTTTCTTTAGACATAAACTTATTTGAGAGGGTACGCGATTGTATTGGTCGGAACTAAGTTCATATGTTTGATTAATCAGATATGTATGAAAAGGATTAGCGAAATCTAATCTTGACATGCCTTTATAAAACTTACAACATCTTTGTTATAGTTTACTTCTTTGCTACAAAACTTGATGTTACAAAACCAAGAACAATTTGAAACCCCTTACTTAAAATGTTTCTACTATTGAACGACAAGCATCAAAATATCGCACAATCCCTGTGGATACGATAAAAACACCCCTCGAATTACTCTTTCAACAGTGTCATGGAAAGTTTAAGTTTTATAACTTAGAGTTTTCTAAGTTTGTTTTTTTCATGGACAAGTTTTGCTCCTCATTTTTCTCATAGACATATGTTTTGTTTCAAGTTGAATTAAACATGAAATCTTTCTCCCATCTTTTTCCTAGTTTCCATTGGATCCAAAATTTTGTCATTTGAATCAAAGGTCATGAAGTTATGTGGATCTAAAGTGGTGTTCACGTTTGGTTCAGCAACAAGGCACTATACATAATTCACTTCATTTGTCATGCCTTGTGTTATTTTTAAAAAAAATCTGAGATACCTTGCGTGTAATGCACCCCTTTTGCGAGTTTCTAAATATTACCTTTTTAAGCTCATCATTCCATGACATAACCAAAAGAGCTTTTGAACACTACATTGGATAAGTGAAAAAAATTGTACAACATGGAAGTCTGTCCCCATGATGCGTAGGGATCCATAATCCTCAATCCCAACTATTACCTTTTTCACTCTCTCTCATATGACACAACAAAAAGAGTTTTTGGAATATATGTTGAAGAATGATAACAACAGACCTGCACCTTATCCTCCGCTGCTTTTGTTCAGCATACGAAGCATTGTGTTCTCCAAGGTGGACTAGGTACAAAGACTGAAGGAAGGTCCATGCAAACCCTAATTTTTTCTCCTAAAGACAAAGCATATGTCCACTGTATCTCCAAGACTCGGACCAAACTTCTCAGGCTATAAAAGGAGAGCACTTCTTCTTTGTTCATCATGAAGAAAATACCAGAAAATATCTAAAAAATCTCTCTACCTATCCATCCCATAATCTTGCAAGTAACCTTCAAAAAATACTTGCAAGGAACTTATCCTGTTTCATTGCCCGTCAAACACTTATTCACCAACAAAAACACAACATCATAACACTCACACGTATCATCCAAAATCACTAGCAACTTGTGATTTTTCTGGGTAACTAAAAGAGGGTTAGAATAGTTATGTAGCAGCTGACAATTTGAGGGAGAAGGAGCTCATCCATTTTTTTTCAGAACTCGTACCTGTGAAGAGGCAGTGGACCTTCTCCACTAGGTAACACTCACTCTCTGTCACTTCGTTTCCAAAATACCATGATCATAGCTTCATACTGTTATCATGTTAATGTCTGATTCTTGAATAAATGTTGTAAATCATAATGTGAACTTGTTTGATGTATCGTGAACTAGGTCCGTGATTTGTGTTTGAAAACTGAACAAAGAAAGATTGTGATGGCGCCTGCCATGCCTTAAGGTGGCACTGGCTATGAAACATGGCGTCTGCCATGAAGATGTGTGGGACTGGCTTTGAGGAAGTGTGGCACTGGCCATGAAACATGGCGCCTGCCATGAGAGATGTGTGGCACTTGCCATGCTTTAGTTGGCGATTGCCATACTGTTAGTGTTTAACTTAGTTTTTTTTATAATTTCACTTCTCATAGTCATTTTATTTTCTTGTTTATTTCTAAAAATTTCAAAACAAAAATACGCATGACCCTAAATTTAATTCTTGGACCTTTTTTGTGAAAAATCACCAACTTTTTCTTAAAGACCTTTGAGAATTTTCTTTGGAGTGTTCTGTGGCATATGAGATATTTGTTTGAGAGTTGTTCCTTGACTTGGATAAGGTCATTCTGTTAGGATGTTGTCTGTACGTCTTGGCCTTTGTTGCTAAGTCTCATAGCTTTGACGTGTCTCTGATTTCAAACTTTGAGGATGTTATCTTTGCCTTACTTATGTGCTCACTTATCCATGTTTGCCATGTTCGTACTTGGAATTTTATTTCATATATTGATTAATGTTTACTATCTTTGAATCCTTAATCTCATTTTGTTCAATTTCTTTTCCTTTCAATCCCTTGTTATTCCCCCTCCTTCCAAATAAAAGTCTCTCTATTGACCTCAAAGTCATAGATATCTCATTATCTTCCCTTGATCTCATAGTCATAGGATTCCTTCTTGACCTCATAGTCATAAGTAACTTCTCCCTATTAACTTAGCTTTAGGCTTGGAGTCGCCACACTCCATGTAGGTGTCTTGCTGTCATACCCTACTTTCCCATGGACACTTCTTCCCCGTTTTACTTAGCCTTAGGTTTGGAATCGCCGCACTCCACGTAGGTGTCTTGCCGTCAGACCCTACCTCCCCTTGTAACTTTGGCCACAGTCATTGGTTTCTCTCTCACCTTTATTGAGGGGAACTATGAATGCTCTGATTCCATTCCCGTCAGGATATGTAGGCACGAGATGCGATGTCTTGGCGAGCATACTTAATGTATATACCCTAAGGTCTTTACCTTAGCACTTTTCCCTTAGGAAGCAACATTAGCATAACACAAATACTTACAAGAGGTTCCTGTAGAGTACTACAGATAATTAGGATACTAACACCTTCCCTAGGTATAACTAACCCCCGAACCTTAGATATCAAGCTGTGTTCCTACATAGCGCACTTAGGGTTTTTTCGATCTTTACCATTTCCTTTGGATAAATCAAAGCTCGGTGGTGAATTTCATGTTTTGTGATTCAAGTTAATTAATAGCTTGATATCCGATTCTCACCGCAACAGAAATGGCGACTTCACTGGGGACATCCCTTAAGAGGGTTAATCCTATCTTGTTTGTATTTGTGATATCTTACATGTTTGCTTGCTTGTATATCTGTACATATTCAAATTTGTATATATACCTGTTGTGCTTGGGTTTCTCTATGTGCAGGGTTGCTACTCTTTGAGTGGTAAAGTTATGTCGTATACCTGGACTTCAGTGCACCTATGAAAGGACGATGGTACATTCAAGGAGACTTTGAGGGAGTCGATTCCCAAAAAAGTTGACTGGAGACACCATCACTCAGCTGAGGCCCTCTTGAGAGTTTAGTCATGTTGAACGAGTCTATTCATGAAAATGTTACTACTCTCGACCAAGGTGCCCGTGAAACTGATGACCATTAGTTACCTTTAACCCCACTTGGCCTTTTTAGGATATAGTGCGGTAACCATGAGGGAGTCTATTCCTGAAATGGTTGTCACGCGATACTACACTCAGACGAGATTTTCTTGAGAATATTATTGACTACCGAGTCATTCGGGAAATTGATAATATCTAAAAGATGGATTGTTGACTCCGGGAACTTCTTAGAACCTTGTTCTACAGTTTATGAACCCTACTACACACCCTATGGTTGGTTCTTTACCCATACTCCATGCTGTGATCTCGAACCCTTGATCATTTTGCATGTGTTTTGCATCCCGTTTGCATCACATATCATTTGCATCTTTACATGATTCATTGCATGCGTTTGTCTAGTAATTCCTTTCCAGTGGTCTATATCTTCCAGTGTCAACTGTGAGTCATCAAGCTGATTCCTCGACACCGATACCGAACTAGAACTAACTACAGACGAAGGATGTCAGAGCAAGAGGTACACAATGCTGAGATCCGAATGGAAATCGACGACCTTAAGTCAAGCGCGACTAAACTCACTGAGATCCTTCAAGTTTTGATTGCTAGAGGAGACCCTCCCCAAAGGACAGTCATCCAAGAAGTTTCAAGCGCTGATCCTCCACCTGTTTAGATGCCACCTTTAACTTGGCCTGAGTTTGGTTTGCCACACAACTATTCTCCACCGATTGCATCTACTGCTATGGTTGGTCAGATTGCTATGCCATTTTTTCAAGTTCCTATTTTTGCCGAGCCCAGACTTGTGGTCCATGCTGTTCCACAGACTGTTCGAGCTTCTTTTGATAATCCCCTCTATGAGTACAATGCTGTCAGTGCTCAGGGTAAAGGGCCTGAAGACTTTGTTGAGCCTGAAGTTGTCCGAGAGCAGTTTTAGATCATAGATAAGAGACTCAAAGCTATTGAGGGTACTGACACTTTCAATGTGGATGCAGATAATATGTGCTTAGTATCTGGTCTTGTTATGCCTGCTAAGTTCAAAACTCCAGAATTTATGAAATATAAGAGGCACTCTTGCCCAAGGGCTCATTTGGTCATGTATCTTCGCACAATGACTGCTTATACCAGAAATGAGAAGCTGTTTATCCACTGTTTTCAGGATAGCTTGAGTGGAGCCTCACTCAAATGGTATATGGGTCTCGAGCAAAACTTCATTCACTGCTTCCAAGATCTCACAAATGCCTTCATGAAGCAGTATAAGTATAACCTCGACATGGCTCCTGATCGCCGGCAGCTGCAAAATATGACTTAACATGAGAAGGAATCTTTTAAGGAGTATGTTCAGCGTTGGAGGGAGTTGGCTTCCCAGGTTGAACCTCCTTTGGCCGAGAAGGAATTGACTGGAATGTTCATGGATACCTTATCCCCATTCTATTGGGAGAAGATGATAGGAAGTGTTTCCTCTAACTTCACTGATTTGGTTACTATTGGTCAGAGACTCGAGGAAGGTCTTGAGAATGGAAAAGTGTCCAAGGCTACTGAATCTTCCAATGGAGCAAAGAAATCTTATGGAAACTTTCAGAAGAAGAGGGAAGATCAGACTAATGCTGTCATGGTTGAAGTGAGAAGGCCTCGTCCCTGACCTCAGTATGTTATTCACCCTACTGTTGCTACTGTTACTCCCGAGGTGGCTACCCCACGACCAACTCAAGCTCCTCAACTTTCGGCTGCAGGACAAAACCAGTATCGTAATAGGAATCAATTTGATCATATTCCCATGACGTACACCGAGCTTTATTCTGATATGATTCAACAAGGTTTGATTACCACAAGGCCTTTGCCTCCTCCTCCAAATCCTCTTCTAGTCGGCTATAGGGTTGATCTTCATTGTGAATACCAACAAGGTGGGGTAGGCCATAACTTGGAAGGTTGCTTTGCATTGAAGGCTAAAGTACAAGAGCTGATGAGAAACAAAATCCTCTCCTCTAAGGACAATCCCAATGTCCAAAGTAACCCTCTGCTAGGGCACGTCAAGTGAAGCTTCAGCTTAGCTACTTCTTAAAGACAAGACAACTCATCCTTATGTTTAACTAGTCACTAGGCCTTGTTTCTTGTTGTTTGCATTTTCCTTATTTTGAAATGGCTGTTTGCCTTCAAATTATGTTTGTACTTTCGTAATTAATGAAATGAGCATTGCAACTTTTGATTCAATTCATTTTGTTCACTATTTTCACCTTTATACTTTTTTTTGCAAAATATTTTATCTCTTTTCCACTTTATTTTTTATTGTGCAAAGATTGGAGGGAGGATGATGAAAACATTATACTCATAATTGTTGTGGTATGCTTTCAAATAAACTTTGCTGACGATGTAAGGCATTGTTTCAATCCCTAAACACTGGAGAAATAAGGAAGATAATCCCTCGTTAACCACTTCGAGCCTAGAAGTAGGAGTTTTTCTTTCCTTACAAAAAACCCTTAAATCTCAACCTCGGGGCAGGGTAGTTCTCAGTTTAACTTGGTTATGCATTCAAATACAAGCGCTTAATGCAAGACGCCAGTTAGCACTCTCAAGTCAAATGAATAAATGTTGTACAAGTTGTATGACAACGAAGACAAGAAGAGGTCTCAAAACCTTAGCAAATGACAAAGAAGAGGTCTCATAACCTCAACGAATACAAGAAGAGGTCTCAAAACCTCAATAATAAAGAACAATAAAATGTTGTAAGGGAGTATTGACTACCAAGGTGTCTGAATCATAATCAACTATCATCAGATCAACTCCTAGCCCATGGGAATCTAAATGTATATCCAGTGTTAACTGTGCTTAGGATTGAAGTTCATCACGAAGAGTAGGTGGGTACAAATAAACTTTGAGCCTTTATCCTTTGTTTCATAAACCGTGAACCAGCCCACGTTACAACCCTCAAAAGACCTAATTGAAGCAAGGTTATTTTGAAAGCATACTACATCAAGGTTGCATAAACTGACTCCCAAAGATCTTTGCAAATCACTTGTTCTGGGCATTACACCTTTTTCTTAGACTTTTCTACTTTGAGTGTCTTGAACCGTTGTGTTCTGACCAATGATTCATTTGTTTTGCATCTTCCAAAAATAATTCTGATTTCAAAAGTTGCATGACTTTGCTTTAAAATTAGCGTGTTTGTACAAATACTTTTGCTCGCAAACTGGCTATCCTCTCAAGGAATTTTCAAACAATTAAGAAACTTGGTCGGTGATCCTATCAGGGGCAAGTTCTTTGCAAATCCTGTTGAAGAATCAGTTTAAGATTTGTTGTTCAGGGGCAAGTTCTTCTCAGAATTGGTTCATCCAGAAGATTTTTCAAGACTCATACTGGGGCAAGCATTCAAAGAGCACTATGAAACAGTCATTACAAAATCAGACAAACTGAAGCAATGATCAGTTCATCTACAACAGTCAGCTAATCCGGGGAAATTTACTTGAGGAATCCCCAAGCAGCTATCCATCATTCCTACAAGGATCATCAACTTGATACATTTTACCAGTGTGGTAAAGGTGTGTTCAGCAGTAGCATCTCTAGTCCCCAAGCAATGGCAGTGATCTCCATGTTGAGGAATCAACCTTTCAGTCTTATCTTATTACCAAAAGAGTCGAGCTGTGTCGTCAGCATCTGCATTTACATGGCATAACTCATATACCATATGCATAACATGAGTGTTTCATCCTCATTTGCATTTCTCCCGAGGTCGTGTTATTATCCACGTCTTACCTTGTGGTCAAAGTCCAACTTACTTAGCGCCTACCAAAACGTTATCCGTCCTTTCATTCAGTGCCATTCCTCAATGTTGTCGTTCCCTTGTGCATCTATTCATGTTGTTAGATGTTTGTCTTCTCTCATTCAAGTGATATTCCTGGATCTTTATATTCTTTCACTCCAGTGCCATTACTGGATGTCTGCCTCTTTTGATCTTTAATGCCATTCCTGGATATCTTTATCCTCTTGTTTCTCCCAGTGTTATTCCTGGAAGTTTTTCCTCTCTTCTGTAATCCCCATCAAATTTTATTTGGATATCTTTCAGTATCATTCCTGAAATTCTTATCTTTTCATTCAGTGTCATTCCTGGATGAGTTTTCTCCTTTGCATTCAGTTCCATTCCTGGATGTATTTCTCACTATCATTCGATGTCATTCTTGAATATAGTGATTTGCCTTTACTTTCAGTGCCATTCCTGAAAGTTCCTTCTCAGTCCTTCAATGCTTTCTTGGATACTGTGATTCCTTGCGTCTAATGCTTTCTTGGATTTCTACTTTGTTCATATTCATCTAAAGCCATTATTAGATGTTGTGGTTTCTTTGCATCCAATGCTTTCTTGGATCCTTACCTTTCTCACGTTTATCTGATGCTTTCTCAGATATTGTGATTTGTACCTTTCATTCAAAGCTATTATTGGATGACTGGTTTTCTTTACATCCAATGCCTTCTTGGATTTCACCTTTTATCTCATTTTCATATGACGCCTTCTCAGATATTATGAGTTTTCCTTTAATTTAAAGCCATTATTGGATGATTGGTTTCTTTGCATCCAATGCTTTCTTGGATCCCTTCTTTGTTCACTTTTATCTAAAGCCATTATTAGATATTGTGATTATACCTTTCATTCAAAGCTATTATTGAATGTCTGGTATCTTTTATCTAATGCTTTCTTGGATACTGGTTTCTTTGCATCCAATGCCTTCTTGGATTATCCTTTTTTATCTCATTCTCATCTGATGCCTTCTCAGATATTATGAGTTTACCCTTCATTCAAAACCATTATTGGATGTCTGGTGTCTTTTTATCCAATGCTTTCTTGGGTATATCTTTGTTCACATCCTTCCAATGCTTTCTTGGATTTTGTGATTCCTTTCATCCAATGCTTTCTTGGATTTTGGGTTTCTTTTTATCCAATGCTTTCTTGGGTATCTCTTTGCTCACATTCATCCAATGCTTTCTTGGATTTTGTGATTCTTTTCATCCAATGCTTTCTTGGATCTCTACCTTTCCCAAATTTATTTGATGCTTTCCCAGATATTGTGATTGGTACCTTTCATTCAAAGCCATTATTGGATGATTGTGTCTTTACATCCAATGCCTTCTTAGATTATCCTCTGTTTATCTCATTTTCATCTGATGTTTTCTCAAATATTATGAGTTTACCTTTCATTCAAAGCCATTATTGGATGACTGGTTTCTTTGCATCCAATGCCTTCTTGGATTACCCTTTTTATCTCATTCTCATATGATGCCTTCTCAAATATAATGAGTTTGCCTTTCATCTAAAGCCATTATTGGATGTCTGGTTTCTTCGCATTCAATGTCATTCTTGAATGTAGTCTTGTTCACAGTCATCTAAGGCCATTAGTAGATATTGTGATTGTACCTTTCATTCAAAGCCATTTTTGGATGTCTGGCTTCTTTTACCATCTGACGCTCTTCCAGACGTGCCTTTCTCTTTCTGATGATCTTCCAGTTTGAATCTTTGTTATCTGATTCCCCAGTGGAGACCGTCTTTCCGGTTCTGCTTCCATTGAGGATTTTGTGTTATCTTTTCTTTCTAAAGTGTCACCCGGTCACGCTTGAACCAGTTGCTCCATCACCTAATATTTCCCCCCAGTTTTATTTCAGTTTCCCCAGTGTTGCTGTCATCCCTAGTGAGTGATTGCTCATTGTGTGGACTTTGTCCCTGTCTGCTTTCGTTTTTGTCTGCATTTTGCATTTACCTTTCTATTATTTTCATCATATTAGAGTCATGGCATGTCAGCATTTACATGTCTGTTACTTGTCCTTAGCATCTGCATTCCATCTAAGGGCAAAATTTTTGGTTTGCTATATTTAAATACCTTTCGCCTTGATGTCCCGAGGATTTTCATTCCTCGTGCCATCCGGTAAAGCTATTCAAATAGGGGAAACTGTTGTACCCCAAATTTTACCTCTTAGATGTCATAACATCTTGCACTTACATGTAGGGATCAATCATCTATGCATTGTTAACTAACCACTTCATCTTGCAAGTTTATTTCCTTCATGTGAAAGTCAGGATCTACACAAGAAAGAGGGCAATCACATAATTCAAGGTCTCCTAAAACACTCTTTGGCTCCATACAATTCTCGCAAGGGTTCTCCTAGCTTTCTCTTGAGTTCTAAAACTCTCCATTTGAATGGATATTCAGCAAGTTACAATGTCCCAAAGTTGGTGTCATGGAAAGTTTAAGTTTCATAACTTAGAGTTTTCTAAGTTTGTTTTTTTCATGGACAAGTTTTGCTCCTCATTTTTCTCATAGACATGTGTTTTGTTTCAAGTTGAATTAAACATGAAATCTTTCTCCCATCTTTTTCATAGTTTCCATTGGATCCAAAATTTTGTCATTTGAATCAAAGGTCATGAAGATATGTGGATCTAAAGTGGCGTTCACGTTTGGTTCAGCAACAAGGCACTATACATAATTCACTTCATTGCCTCATGTTATTTTAAAAAAAAAATCTAAGATACCTTGCGTGTAATGCACCCCTTTTGTGAGTCTCTAAATATTACCTTTTTAAGCTCATCATCCCATGACATAACCAAAAGAGCTTTTGAACACTACATTGGATTAGTCAAATAAATGGTACAGCATGAAAGACTGTCCCCATGATGCGTAGGGATCCATAATCCTCAATCCCAAGTATTACCTTTTTCACTCTCTCTCATATGACACAACAAAAAGAGTTTTTGGAATATATGTTGAAGAATGAAAACAATAGACCTGCACCTTATCCTCCGTTGCTTTTGTTCAGCATATGAAGCATTGTGTTCTCCAAGGTGGACTAGGTACAAAGACTGAAGGAAGGTCCATGCAAACCCTAATTTTTTCTCCTACGGACAAAGCATATCTCCACTGTATCTCCAAGACTCGGACCAAACTTCTCAGTCTATAAAAGGAAAGCACTTCTTCTTTGTTCATCACGAAGAAAAGACCAAAAAATCTCCCAAAAATCTCTCTACCTCTCCATCCCATAATCTTGCAAGTAACCTTCAAAAAATACTTGCAAGGAACTTATCCTGTTTCATTTCCCGTCAAACACTTGTTCACCAACAAAAACACAACATCAGAACACTCACACGTATCATCCAAAATCACTAGCAACTTGTGATTTTTCTGGGTAACTAAAAGAGGGTTAGAATAGTTATGTAGCAGCTGACAATTTAAGGGAGAAGGAGCTCATCCATTTTTTTTTTCAGAACTCGTACCTGTGAAGAGGCAGTGGACCTTCTCCACTAGGTAACACTCACTCTCTGTCACTTCGTTTCCAAAATACCATGATCATAGCTTCATACTGTTATCATGTTAATGTCTGATTCTTGAATAAATGTTGTAAATCATAATGTGAACTTGTTTGATGTATCGTGAACTGGGTCCGTGATTTGTGTTTGAAAACTGAACAAAGAAAGATTGTGATGGTGCCTGCCATGCCTTAATGTGGCACTGGCTATGAAACATGGCGCCTGCCATGAAGATGTGTGGCACTGGCTTTGAGGAAGTGTGGCACTGGCCATGAAACATGGCGCCTGCCATGAGAGATGTGTGGCACTTGCCATGCTTTAGTTGGCGACTGCCATACTGTTAGTGTTTAACTTAGTTTTTTTTTATAATTTCACTTCTCATAGTCATTTTATTTTCTTGTTTATTTCTAAAAATTTCAAAACAAAAATACGCATGACCCTACATTTAATTCTTGGACCTTTTTTGTTAAAAATCACCAACTTTTTCTTAAAGACCTTTGAGAATTTTCTTTGGAGTGTTCTGTGGCATATGAGATATTTGTTTGAGAGTTGTTCCTTGACTTGGATAAGGTCATTCTGTTAGGATGTTGTCTGTACGTCTTGGCCTTTGTTGCTAAGTCTCATAGCTTTGACATGTCTCTGATTTCAAACTTTGAGGATGTTATCTTTGCCTTACTTATGTGCTCACTTATCCATGTTTGCCATGTTCGTACTTGGAAGTTTATTTCATATATTGATTAATGTTTACTATCTTTGAATCCTTAAACTCATTTTGTTCAATTTATTTTCCTTTCAATCCCTTGTTATTCCCCCTCCTTCCAAATAAAAGTCTCTCTATTGACCTCAAAGTCATAGATATCTCATTATCTTCCCTTGATCTCATAGTCATAGGATTCCTTCTTGACCTCATAGTCATAAGTAACTTCTCCCTATTAACTTAGCTTTAGGCTTGGAGTCGCCACACTCCATGTAGGTGTCTTGCTGTCAGACCCTACTTTCCCATGGACACTTCTTCCCCGTTTTACTTAGCTTTAGGTTTGGAGTAGCCGCACTCCACGTAGGTGTCTTGCCGTCAGACCCTACCTCCCCTTGTAACTTTGGCCACAGTCATTGGTTTCTCTCTCACCTTTATTGAGGGGAACTATGAATGCTCTGATTCCATTCCCGTCAGGATATGTAGGCACGAGATGCGATGTCTTGGCGAGCATACTTAATGTATATACCCTAAGGTCTTTACCTTAGCACTTTTCCCTTAGCAAGCAACATTAGCATAACACAAATACTTACAAGAGGTTCCTGTAGAGTACTACAGATACTTAGGATACTAACACCTTCCCTAGGTATAACTAACCCCCGAACCTTAGATCTCTAGCTGTGTTCCTACATAGCGCACTTAGGGTTTTTTCGATCTTTACCATTTCCTTTGGATAAATCAAAGCTCGGTGGTGAATTTCATGTTTTGTGATTCAAGTTAATTAATAGCTTGATATCCGATTCTCACCGCAACAGAAATGGCGACTTCACTGGGGACATCCCTTAAGAGGGTTAATCCTATCTTGTTTGTATTTATGTTATCTTACATATTTGCTTGCTTGTATATCTGTACATATTCAAATCTGTATATATACCTGTTGTGCTTGGGTTTCTCTATGTGCAGGGTTGCTACTCTTTGAGTGGTAAGGTTATGTCTTATACCTGGACTTGAGTGCACCTATGATAGGACGATGGTACATTCAAGGAGACTTTGAGGGAGTTGATTCCCGAAAAAGTTGACTTGAGACACCATCACTCAGCTGAGGCCCTCTTGAGAGTTTAGTCATGTTGAACGAGTCTATTCATGAAAATGTTACTACTCTCGACCTAGGTGCCCGTGAAACTGATGACCATTAGTTACCTTTAACCCCACTTGGCCTTTTTAGGATGTAGTGCGGTGACCATGAGGGAGTCTATTCCTGAAATGGTTGTCACGCGATACTACGCTCAGACGAGATTCTCTTGAGAATATTATTGACTACCGAGTCATTCAGGAAATCGATAATATCTAAAAGATGGATTGTTGACTCTGGGAACTTCTTAGAACCTTGTTCTACAGTTTATGAACCCTACTACACACTCTGTGGTTGGTTCTTTACCCAGACTCCATGTTGTGATCTCAAACCCTTGATCATTTTGCATGTGTTTTGCATCCCGTTTGCATCACATATCATTTGCATCTTTACATGATTCATTGCATGCGTTTGTCTAGTAATTCATTTCCAGTGGTCTATATCTTCCAGTGTTAACTGTGAGTCATCAAGCTGATTCCTCGACACCGATACCGGACTAGAACTAACTATAGACGAAGGATGTCAGAGCAAGAGGTACACAATGCTGAGATCCGAATGGAAATCGACGACCTTAAGTCAAGCGCGACTAAACTCACTGAGATGCTTCAAGTTTTGATTGCTAGAGGAGACCCTACCCAAAGGACAGTCATCCAAGAAGTTTCAAGCGCTGATCCTCCACCTGTTCAGATGCCACCTTTAACTTGGCCTGAGTTTGGTTTGCCACACAACTATTCTCCACCGATTGCATCTACTGCTATGGTTGGTCAGACTGCTATGCCATTTTTTCAAGCTCCTATTTTTGCCGAGCCCAGACTTGTGGTCCATGCTATTCCACAGACTATTCGAGCTTCTTTTGATAATCCCCTCTATGAGTACAATGCTGTCAGTGCTCAGGGTAAAGGGCATGAAGAATTTGTTGAGCCTGAAGTTGTCCGAGAGCAGTTTTAGATCATAGATAAGAGTCTCAAAGCTATTGAGGGTACTGACACTTTCAATGTGGATGCAGATAATATGTGCTTAGTATCTGGTCTTGTTATGCCTGCTAAGTTCAAAACTCCAGAATTTATGAAATATAAGAGGCACTCTTGCCCAAGGGCTCATTTGGTCATGTATCTTCGCAAAATGACTGCTTATACCAGAAATGAGAAGCTGTTTATCCACTGTTTTCAGGATAGCTTGAGTGGAGCCTCACTCAAATGGTATATGGGTCTCGAGCAAAACTTCATTCACTACTTCCAAGATCTCACAAATGACTTCATGAAGCAGTATAAGTATAACCTCGACATGGCTCCTGATCGCCAGCAGCTGTAAAATATGACTTAACATGAGAAGGAATCTTTTAAGGAGTATGTTCAGCGTTGGAGGGAGTTGGCTTCCCAGGTTGAACCTCCTTTGGCCGAGAAGGAATTGACTGGAATGTTCATGGATACCTTATCCCCATTCTATTGGGAGAAAATGGTTGGAAGTGTTTCCTCTAACTTCACTGATTTGGTTACTATTGGTCAGAGACTCGAGGAAGGTCTTGAGAATGGAAAAATGTCCAAGGCTACTGAATCTTCCAATGGAGCGAAGAAATCTTATGGAAACTTTCAGAAGAAGAGGGAAGATCAGACTAATGCTGTCATGGTTGAAGTGAGAAGGCCTCGTCCCCGACCTCAGTATGTTATTCACCCTATTGTTGCTACTGTTACTCCCGAGGTGGCTACCCCACGACCAACTCAAGCTCCTCAACTTTCGACTGCAGGACAAAACCAGTATCGTAATAAGAATCAATTTGATCCTATTCCCATGACGTACACCGAGCTTTATTCTGATATGATTCAACAAGGTTTGATTACCACAAGGCCTTTGTCTCCTCCTCCAAATCCTCTTCCAGTCGGCTATAGGGTTGATCTTCATTGTGAATACCAACAAGGTGGTGTAGGCCATAACTTGGAAGGTTGCTTTGCATTGAAGGCTAAAGTACAAGAGCTGATGAGAAACAAAATCCTCTCCTCTAAGGACAATCCCAATGTCCAAAGTAACCCTCTACCAGGGCACGTCAAGTGAAGCTTAAGCTTAGCTACTTCTTAAAGACAAGACAACTCATCCTTATGTTTAACTAGTCACTAGGCCTTGTTTCTTGTTGTTTGCATTTTCCTTATTTTGTAATGGCTGTTTGCCTTCAAATTATGTTTGTACTTTCGTAATTAATGAAATGAGCATTGCAACTTTTGATTCAATTCATTTTGTTCACTATTTTCACCTTTATACTTTCTTTTGCAAAATATTTTATCTCTTTTCCACTTTATTTTTGATTGTGCAAAGATTGGAGGGAGGATGGTGAAAACATTATACTCATAATTGTTGTGGTATGCTTTCAAATAAACTTTGCTGACGATGTAAGGCATTGTTTCAATCCCTAAACACTGGAGAAATAAGGAAGATAATCCCTCGTTAACCACTTCGAGCCTAGAAGTAGGAGTTTTTCTTTCCTTACAAAAAACCCTTAAATCTCAACCTCGGGGCAGGATAGTTCTCAGTTTAACTTGGTTATGCATTCAAATACAAGCGCTTAATGCAATACGCCAGTTAGCACTCTCAAGTCAAATGAATAAATGTTGTACAAGTTGTATGACAACGAAGACAAGAAGAGGTCTTAAAACCTTAGCAAATGACAAAGAAGAGGTCTCATAACCTCAACGAATACAAGAAGAGGTCTCAAAACCTCAGCAATAAAGAACAATAAAATGTTGTAAGGGAGTAGTGACTACCAAGGTGTCTGAATCATAATCAACTATCATCAGATCAACTCCTAGCCCATGGGAATCTAAATGTATATCCAGTGTTAACTGAGCTTAGGATTGAAGTTCATCACGAAGAGTAGGTGGGTACAAATAAACTTTGAGCCTTTATCCTTTGTTTCATAAACCGTGAACCAGCCCACGTTACAACCCTCAAAAGACCTAATTGAAGCAAGGTTATTTTGAAAGCATACTACATCAAGGTTGCATAAACTGACTCCCAAAGATCTTTGCAAATCATTTGTTCTGGGCATTACACCTTTTTCTTAGACTTTTCTACTTTGAGTGTCTTGAACCGTTGTGTTCTGACCAATGATTCATTTGTTTTGCATCTTCCAAAAATAATTCTGATTTCAAAAGTTGCATGACTTTACTTTAAAATTAGCGTATTTGTACAAATACTCTTGTTCGCAAACTGGCTATCCTCTCAAGGAATTTTCAAACAATTAAGAAACTTGGTCGGTGATCCTATCAGGGGCAAGTTCTTTGCAAATCTTGTTGAAGAATCAGTTTAAGATTTGTTGTTCAGGGGCAAGTTTTTCTCAGAATTGGTTCATCCAGAAGATTTTTCAAGACTCATACTGGGGCAAGCATTCAAAGAGCACTATGAAACAGTCATTACAAAATCAGACAAACTGAAGCAATGATCAGTTCATCTACAACAGTCAGCTAATCCGGGGCAATTTACTTGAGGAATCCCCAAGCAGCTATCCATCCTTCCTACAAGGATCATCAACTTGATACATTTTACCAGTGTGGTAAAGGTGTGTTCAGCAGTAGCATCTCTAGTCCCCAAGCAATGGCAGTGATCTCCATGTTGAGGAATCAGCCTTTCAGTCTTATCTTCTTACCAAAAGAGTCGAGCTGTGTCGTCAGCATCTGCATTTACATGGCATAACTCATATACCATATGCATAACATGAGTGTTTCATCCTCATTTGCATTTCTCCCGAGGTCGTGTTATTATCCACGTCTTACCTTGTGGTCAAAGTCCAACTTACTTAGCGCCTACCAAAACGTTATCCATCCTTTCATTCAGTGCCATTCCTCAATGTTGTCGTTTCCTTGTGCATTTATTCCTGTTGTTAGATGTATGTCTTCTCTCATTCTAGTGATATTCCTGGATCTTTATATTCTTTCACTCCAGTGCCATTACTGGATGTCTGCCTCTTTTGATCTCCAATGCCATTCCTGGATATCTTTATCCTCTCGTTTCTCCCAGTGTTATTCCTGGAAGTTTTTCCTCTCTTCTGTAATCCCCATCAAATTTTGTTTGGATATCTTTCAGTATCATTCCTGAAATTCTTATCTTTTCATTCAATGTCATTCCTGGATGAGTTTTCTCCTTTGCATTCAGTTCCATTCCTGGATGTCTTTCTCACTATCATTCGATGTCATTCTTGAATATAGTGATTTGCCTTTACTTTCAGTGCCATTCCTGAAAGTTCCTTCTCAGTCCTTCAATGCTTTCTTGGATACTGTGATTCCTTGCTTCTAATGCTTTCTTGGATTTCTACTTTGTTCATATTCATCTAAAGCCATTATTAGATGTTGTGGTTTCTTTGCATCCAATTCTTTCTTGGATCCTTACCTTTCTCACGTTTATCTGATGCTTTCTCAGATATTGTGATTTGTACCTTTCATTCAAAGCTATTATTGGATGACTGGTTTTCTTTACATCCAATGCCTTCTTGGATTTCACCTTTTATCTCATTTTCATATGACGCCTTCTCAGATATTATGAGTTTTCCTTTAATTCAAAGTCATTATTGGATGATTGGTTTCTTTGCATCCAATGCTTTCTTGGATCCCTTCTTTGTTCACTTTTATCTAAAGCCATTATTAGATATTGTGATTATACCTTTCATTCAAAGCTATTATTGAATGTCTGGTATCTTTTATCTAATGCTTTCTTGGATACTGGTTTCTTTGCATCCAATGCCTTCTTGGATTATCCTTTTTTATCTCATTCTCATCTGATGCCTTCTCAGATATTATGAGTTTACCCTTCATTCAAAACCACTATTGGATGTCTGGTGTCTTTTTATCCAATGCTTTCTTGGGTATATCTTTGTTCACATCCTTCCAATGCTTTCTTGGATTTTGTGATTCCTTTCATCCAATGCTTTCTTGGATTTTGGGTTTCTTTTTATCCAATGCTTTCTTGGGTATCTCTTTGCTCACATTCATCCAATGCTTTCTTGGATTTTGTGATTCTTTTCATCCAATGCTTTCTTGGATCTCTACCTTTCCCACATTTATTTGATGCTTTCTCAGATATTGTGATTGGTACCTTTCATTCAAAGCCATTATTGGATGATTGTGTCTTTACATCCAATGCCTTCTTAGATTATCCTCTGTTTATCTCATTCTCATTTGATGTTTTCTCATATATTATGAGTTTACCTTTCATTCAAAGCCATTATTGGATGACTGGTTTCTTTGCATCCAATGCCTTCTTGGATTACCCTTTTTATCTCATTCTCATATAATGCCTTCTCAAATATAATGAGTTTGCCTTTCATCTAAAGCCATTATTGGATGTCTGGTTTCTTCGCATTCAATGTCATTCTTGAATGTAGTCTTGTTCACAGTCATCTAAGGCCATTAGTAGATATTGTGATTGTACCTTTCATTCAAAGCCATTTTTGGATGTCTGGCTTCATTTACCATCTGACGCTCTTCCAGATGTGCCTTTCTCTTTCTGATGATCTTCCAGTTTGAATCTATGTTATCTGATTCCCCAGTGGAGACCGTCTTTCCGGTTCTGCTTCCATTGAGGATTTTGTGTTATCTTTTCCTTCTAAAGTGTCACCCGGTCACGCTTGAACCAGTTGCTCCATCACCTAATATTTCCCCCCTATTTTATTTCAGTTTCACCAGTGTTGCTGTCATCCCCAGTGAGTGATTGCTCATTGTGTGGACTTTGTCCCTGTCTGCTTTCGTTTTTGTCTGCATTTTGCATTTACCTTTCTATCATTTTCATCATATTAGAGTCATGGCATGTCAGCATTTACATGTCTGTTACTTGTCCTTAGCATCTGCATTCCATCTAAGGGCAAAATTTTCGGTTTGCTATATTTAAATACCTTTCGCCTTGATGTCCCGAGGATTTTCATTCCTCGTGCCATCCGGTAAAGCTATTCAAATAGGGGAAACTGTTGTACCCCAAATTTTACCTCTTAGATGTCATAACATCTTGCACTTACATGTAGGGATCAATCATCTATGCATTGTTAACTAACCACTTCATCTTGCAAGTTTATTTCTTTCATGTGAAAGTCAGGATCTACACAAGAAAAAGGGCAATCACATAATTCAAGGTCTCCTAAAACACTCTTTGGCTCCATACAATTCTCGCAAGGGTTCTCCTAGCTTTCTCTTGAGTTCTAAAACTCTCCATTTGAATGGATATTCAGCAAGTTACAATGTCCCAAAGTTGGTGTCATGGAAAGTTTAAGTTTCATAACTTAGAGTTTTCTAAGTTTGTTTTTTTCATGGACAAGTTTTGCTCCTCATTTTTCTCATAGACATGTGTTTTATTTCAAGTTGAATTAAACATGAAATCTTTCTCCCATCTTTTTCCTAGTTTCCATTGGATCCAAAATTTTGTCATTTGAATCAAAGGTCATGAAGATATGTGGATCTAAAGTGGCGTTCACGTTTGGTTCAGCAACAAGGCACTATACATAATTCACTTCATTGCCTCATGTTATTTTTTTAAAAAAATCTAAGATACCTTGCGTGTAATGCACCCCTTTTGTGAGTCTCTAAATATTAACTTTTTAAGCTCATCATCCCATGACATAACCAAAAGAGCTTTTGAACACTACATTGGATTAGTCAAATAAATGGTACAACATGAAAGACTGTCCCCATGATGCGTAGGGATCCATAATCCTCAATCCCAAGTATTACCTTTTTCACTCTCTCTCATATGACACAACAAAAAGAGTTTTTGGAATATATGTTGAAGAATGAAAACAACAGACCTGCACCTTATCCTCCGTTGCTTTTGTTCAGCATATGAAGCATTGTGTTCTCCAAGGTGGACTAGGTACAAAGACTGAAGGAAGGTCCATGCAAACCCTAATTTTTTCTCCTACGGACAAAGCATATCTCCACTGTATCTCCAAGACTCGGACCAAACTTCTCAGTCTATAAAAGGAAAGCACTTCTTTTTTGTTCATCATGAAGAAAAGACTAAAAAATCTCCCAAAAATCTCTCTACCTCTCCATCCCATAATCTTGCAAGTAACCTTCAAAAAATACTTGCAAGGAACTTACCCTGTTTCATTTCCCGTCAAACACTTGTTCACCAACAAAAACACAACATCAAAACGCTCACACATATCATCCAAAATCACTAGCAACTTGTGATTTTTCTGGGTACCTAAAAGTGGGTTAGAATAGTTCTGTAGCAGCTGGAAATTTGAGGGAGAAGGAGCTCATCCATTTTTTTTAGAACTCGTACCTGTGAAGAGGCAGTGGACCTTCTCCACTAGGTAACACTCACTCTCTGTTACTCCGTTTCCAAAATGCCATGATCATTGCTTCATACTGTTATCATGTTAATGTTTGATTCTTGAATAAATGTTGTAAATCATAATGTGAATTTGTTTGATGTATCGTGAACTGGGTCCGTGATTTGTGTTTGAAAACTGAACAAAGAAAGGTTGTGATGGCACCTGCCATGCCTTAATGTGGCACTGGCCATGAAACATGGCGCCTGCCATGAAGATGTGTGGCGCTGGCCATGAAATATGGCGCCTGCCATGAGAGATGTGTGGCACTTGCCATGCTCTAGATGGTGACTGCCATACTGTTAGTGTTTAACTTAGTTTTTTTTTTATAATTTCACTTCTCATAGTCATTTTATTTTCTTGTTTATTTCTAAAAATTTCAAAACAAAAATACGCATGACCCTACATTTAATTCTTGGACCTTTTTTTGTGAAAAATCATCAACTTTTTCTTAAAGACCTTTGAGAATTTTCTTTGGAGTGTTCTGTGGCATATGAGATATTTGTTTGAGAGTTGTTCCTTGACTAGGATAAGGTCATTCTGTTAGGATGTTGTTTGTACATCTTGGCCTTTGTTGCTAAGTCTCATAGCTTTGACATGTCTCTGATTTCAAACTTTGAGGATGTTATCTTTGCCTTACTTATGTGCCCACTTATCCATGTTTGCCATGTTCGTACTTGGAGGTTTATTTCATATATTGATTAATGTTTACTATTTTTGAATACTTGAACTCATTTTGTTCAATTTCTTTTCCTTTCAATCCCTTGTTATTCCTCCACCTTCCAAAGGAAAGTCTCTCTATTGACCTCAAAGTCATAGATAGCTCATTATCTTCCCTTGACCTCATAGTCATAGGATTCCCTCTTGACCTCATAGTCATAAGTAACTTTTCCCTGTTAACTTAGCTTTAGGCTTGGAGTCGCCACCCTCCATGTAGGTGTCTTGCTGTCAGACCCTACTTTCCTGTGGACACTTCTTCCCCGTTTTACTTAGCCTTATGTTTGGAGTCGACGCACTCCACATATTTGTCTTGCCGTCAGACCCTACCTCTCCTTGGAACTTTGGCCACAATTAATGGTTTCTCTCTCACCCTTATTTAGAGGAACTACGAATGCTCTGATTCCATTCCCGTCAGGATACGTAGGCACGAGATGTGATGTCTTGGCGAGCATACTTAGTGTATATACCCTTAGGTCTTTACCTTAACACTTTTCCCTTAGCAAGCAACATTAGCATAATACAAATACTTACAAGAGGTTCCTATAGAGTACTACAGATACTTAGGATGATAACACCTTCCCTAGGTATAACCAACCCCCGAACCTTAGATCTTTAGCTGTGTTCCTACATAGAGCACTTAGGGTTTTTTTGATCTTTACCCTTTCCTTTGGATAAATCAAAGCTCGGTGGTGAATTTCATGTTTTGTGATTCAAGTTAATTAATAGCTTGATATCCGATTCTCACCGCAACACATGCAATCAATGTTTCTAACTTACCTAGAAATTATTATGCCTCCCCATTTGCGACAAGCATTCAATGCCTTCATCAGTTGGCTTTAATAAATACTGTGCCTCAAATACACGATTCAAACCCCTTGTAAACTTATCAACACATTTCAGTGTGTTGGTTTCACTAAATTTCAAATAGTCATCCACATTATAAAAAAATGTTCCATATGCCAACATTTGAATAACAAAAGTACCTTTCTATAGTGGTGAAAGGTTTGATTTATAAGTTGCATCAAATGTCGTCCAAAAACATTCATCATGTTGATTAAGAGATCCGATAATACAAAAGAATATATGTTTATTCATTCATTACTGTCGACTTAACTACTCAACCGTTTATAGCGTCAGGAAAATAATCATTATATATTAGACAAAAAAGTATTTTAGTTAGAATTTTTGTAAAAATAAAAGGGTTAAATATGTATGTGGTCCCTATAAATAACCAAAAATTCGGTTTTAGTCCCTATAAAAATTTCCTTCAAAGAATAGTCCTCCTAAATCATTTATGTCCACACTTTTGGTCCCTACCATTTATTTGGTTTAACGAATGCTGACGTATTTGGTTTAACGAATGCTGACGTAGACTTACAGATGACAGTTTGTTTTTTAAAAATTGAAGAATAATCAATTGCCATGTACTAGGGTATTTGACCATTATTTGACACGTATTTATTTATTATTAACAAATGATTAAATATACCCATTAAATTGCAGTGTTTGTGTTCGTGGAATGTGTTATTGTTAACCTAATTATCCTTCATCTCCTTTGTCTCATTCATCCCCTTGTATCTCAGTTGCAAAAGTTACTCACCCAAGATTCAAATCAAAGGTATTTTTATGTCATATTCCAAATCAAGGGTTACAAAATCCATTTCCATGTCTTCCTCCTCTGTGAAAAGTTGACCTATAAGAAAGTGTAGTTGTGAAGCTTGTATGGTGTCATACTATTGCAATAACATTCATAATAGATGAAGAATCTTCTGGAGATGTCCATATTGGCAGGGTGATGATACATGTGTGTAGCGAGCAATTTTGGATGCGGTTCTTAAGCGCTGGTCGCTCTCTGCAGTTGAGCTTACTACAGGTCGATTCATTTTTTATCCTATTGTGAGCTGAATAAGGAAGGGAAATAGATGTCTCCAATTAACCCTGCTTTGCATACTGAGTTTAAACAGCGGTCTGTTAGGTTACGGATGCTATCAATGTGGGGGGGCCTTTGTACTGGTTATTTGTATTTTCGCCAATACTGGTTTTCTTTCTTTTTATCTAGGCAGAAGGTTTCTGGCGGGGAACAAGGATTAGGATGTTAGGACTGATGCTTTTTGATAGGTATGTGAGAGTATGGGATTTTTTTTGTTGATTGTGCTCGCTAAGATTATTCTTTCAATCTTATGCCTACGTATTCCCGTTTACCGAAATAGGGAAATCAGAGCGTTCATAGTTCCTCCTATTCTATGGGAGGAAATGGGTGTTTTTGGTGTCTTGTTCAAAGCCTAAGACGTGAAGCGAAAGGTAGTTTGTATCTTGATCAAAGCCCAAGATGTGAAGCTGAAGAGTCTATTTGTATCTTGTTCAAAGCCCAAGATGTGAAGCTGAAGGTCCTGACTTTAGAGAGAATTTGTCATCTCTAAAGAGGGGGTTGTATGTCACAACTGTTTATAAAGGAGAATTACTTTAACCGGGATTTGTGAATCCGGCAATGCCATAATTTCCTTTATAGGGGATTTTAACCTGGAGGAGAAGACTTTAACTCAGTGTAGAGCAATGCCATCTTTCCTTAGGAATTTCTCATGCTAAAAGAGGGACAGTGGCATGGATGTAGATGATCCAGAGGCTTGCCGCTTACAGCGATTAGATGAAGGGGAAGGAGTTGTTGATGTTTGTGTACTGTGAACGAGGCACAGTTTTGATGCTAAAAGGTTGATTGGATCAACCAGTGGTTTTCTTATACAAAGCCTAAGAGGAGGCTAATATGTGTCTCGTACAAAGCCCGAGAAAGAGGCTAAAAGGTTTTGACTCAACGATGGAATCTTTTAAAGCCCGAGATGGAGGCTATTGTTTGTTTGGCTCAATAAGAACCTTTTTGTATCTCGTATAAAGCCCGAGATGGAGGCGAAAAGGGTGATTGACTCAACGAGGGAGTCTCTTATGTGTCTCGTACAAAGCCCGAGAGAGAGGCTAAACATTGTTTGACTCAACGAGGGAGTCTTTTGTATCTCGTACGAAGCCCGAGATGGAGGCTAAACGTTGTTTCAGTTAAGTGACAGGTCCAGTATACTGACTTTAAAGAGAAAATCAGTTCTTATATGAGCAACACTGTACTCAAGGATTTGACTCAAGGATCCGGGGTATTTCCTTTTCTTTGAGGAAGCGGGAAATCCGAAGGGTATCGAGATTGTCCGAGTCTGTGGGTTTCCTTCCTATTTAACGGAGGGGTCACTTGAGAATGTCTTTGAGACTCAAGGAAGTTAGACTGTCTAAGTCTAGAGTTTCATCTTTTGTACCAAGCTTTGAGAAACAGTAGTAGACTCTATGAAAGGACTGTTCTATGAGGATGACTAGGTTCTGTTCCTATACCTCTAGGAGGTCGTCGGGACAATTTGTACGAAGCCCAAGAGGAGGCTGGAAACTTTTAAGAAGCCGACGGGGCCTTGTACGAAGCCCAAGAGGAGGCTATCATTCCCAGAGGAAGAGATCATTATACGAAGCCTAAGAGGAGGCTGTGAATACTTCTAAGAAGCCGTAGGGTCCTTGTACTAAGCCCAAGAGGAGGCGGGGTTGCTTCTAGGAAGCCGGTGGGTCCTTCTACGATGCCCAAGAGGAGGCCGATGCTTTTAAGAAGCCCGTGGGACCCCAAACCCCGAGAAATTCAAGGCAATGCTATTCACCGAGAATAGATCAAAGTCAGGAAAGACCGAGAATTTGGAAGAAACTCAAAGATACCTTTCACGGAGAATACATTCATCTCTGGGAGTAGAGTTTCTTGACGATTCCTAATGAGGACAGCCGAAGAGAAGACTGTATCTGGTGATCCTATTGGGGATCTAGTTATCTATTTCTACAAACGAAACGGCGTCACCTAGTTCTAGATGTAGTTGTCGGGGAAACTCTAAATATCTATACTATTATTACACAGTTGATATGAGTTTATGAAAGAAGACTTACAGCGAAACAGCCCCACAATACAGTTATATGTATATGAAAGCGGTAAATGAAAGCGTATAACCACTTACTCGGTTGTAGAGCTTCCATGCTGTTTGGTTAGTTGTTCAACAAAGAAAGATTGAAAACAACAGTATATACAAAATTAAAGGAGAAAGTGCTTTTGAAAGGAAAATTGGGGCTTACATCTCAAGGAGAGGCCCAGGGTTTTATCAGTGAGCGCACTGTTTGAATTTGTACAGAGGGACTTATACAAGTGACTGAGGCCCAAAAATGTTTTCTGTACAAAGGGATGGGTCTTACACTCTCTCAAGAGGCCCAAACAAAGTTTAAAGAAAAAGAGTGGGGCTTATAACACGAGGGTAGGCCCAGATGATTTTTCCGTTTGAAATGGCGATCGCACCGAGGTTTTCTTTTAACGCAGAGGGACTTATACAATAAGTGAGGCCCAAAAGGGTTTTGGTTAAAAGGGGATTGGGTCTTACACTCTAATAGTGGCCCAAAGTGTTTTTGAATGGGTCTTACAGCTCAAGGAGAGGCCCAATTGGTTTTTTGAAAAGGCGACAATCGCGCTGTTTATTTGAAAATGTACAGAGGGACTTATACAACGAATGAGGCCCAAAATATTTCTGTACAAGTGGGTTGGGTCTTACACTCTCTCAAGAGGCCCAAAAGTGCTTGACAATGATTTGTTTTGAGTGAGAATAAAAGAAACCCTAATTTTATTCTTTAAAAAATAAATATTTAAAGAAAATTAATGAAAAATACCAAATAGGTTTGAATAAACCACTTGTGATTTTTGTTTAAGGTTTGAAAAAAAAGGTATAAATCACAAGAGATATTAAAACTCATTTGGTCTTGATTTTTCAAGATGAATATTCATTTTAAAATGCTTAAAAACAAATAAAAATGAATTTATTCACAAAAATGCTAATTATATTAAATAAATAATATAAACTCGATTTTTTTGTGGAATAAAATATTTCAACATTTTTGTGATTTTTTGCAAAAAGAACCAATAAAAAATAATTAAAATTGAAAGAGTTATTAATTTTCCAAATAATTAACAAAACATGAAAATAGTTGGAAAAATAGCAAAATGTGAAAAAATCACAAAATGGCATGGGTGGGGTTTGAACCCATGACCTCAAGCATAAGAGGCGCGCGCCTTACCACTGGGGTGGTGATACATCCATTGTTTGAAACAAACCAACAAATACACAAGTCATGCCTTGGTTTTGGCTTGCCCAAGGCAAGTTTTGGCTCAAAAACGTGAAGGTCATAACTTTCTCAATTCTTAATGGTTTGAGACAAAATTTATATGCATCTGGGCCAGAATTTCATAAGGAATCCAATGGCGGTGGTAGTTTTTTCATATCACACTCCCTCCTCAAAACCCGATAGTGGTTTTGAAAATGACCTATAAATGCATTTTCTATGCTACAACTTGGTACAAGCATGGATTACATGGTGAATTAGCTCAAACACAACATATATGACATGTATGAGATGTTTATGATCAATGTAATTCAAATGCACACATGTTTTGGTGAGTGCAAGTTGAGAGGCTTACCCTTCTTTGAGATTTTGGAGGTTTCTCTGCAATCTGCCAACCCTCTTGCTCCAGATATGATTTTATGCTTTGAACCACCTCAAATGATCCCTTGGATGCTTTTAGGATGATTGGAATCAGTTGGTACCTGCAAAAACACAAACTGTCCCTTTCTTGCAAAATGGGTTAAAAGTGACCAAAATAGCAACTCCCTCAAATGGTGTTCCAGATGGTGGGAACCATTTGGGACAGTTCAAGGATGATATTTGGAGTGTGTTTGAGGTTTTATCTAGTTTGGAAAGTGACTGAATCAAGACATGGCTTGAAAAATGCAAAAAAGTGCTATTTTGAGGTTTTGAGAGGTGACTTTGTGATGTTGTGATTACAGGTCACTTTTGATGGTTTGCACAGCTTACATATGATATATATGAGGTGTGTGTGTGATTAGTTTGATTGGAAAAGCTCTCAAACTCAAAACCCGATAGCTACCTTGCTAAGAAAGGCATTTTTGCCAAGAGAAATAGATTTTGAGGAAAGCATCTGTTAGATGGCTTTGGTGTACTCAAACTGATCACAATTGAGCTCTATTTATAGTAGAGCAAGTTTATTTTGCAAGGAATAGTGAATGACAACTGGTAAGTAGGTTTGGCCAATGTTGTCCAATGGAAATCCAAGTCTCCTCTAGCCATTGACTAGAGGTTAGGGCACAGAGCTTTGGTTCCCTTGGTCTTGGATAAGTCTTGACTGATTTCAGATGAGAATGGCTCAGTCCATGGCACCTTGATGCTTCCATTGAATGCTTCAATCCAAATTTGGAGTCTTGTCCCTATTTTGGCCATTCTAGGTTCAACATGCTATTTCTTGTTCCATGGACTTTAGAGGCTTGGCTCAGTGATTGTCCCCTTTAGATTCAATCCTCAGATGTGTCCAAGTGGATAGGAGCATTTGAATTTGGATGATTTTGGAAAATCGAGCAAAGTTGCAAATTCTGCCTTGCCTTGGCAGATTTCAGCAAGGCAACTTTCCAATATCATATCTCATGACTCAAATGGAATTTGGCAATGTTCTTGGCCATTTTGGAAAGCCCTTACATGATATAACAACTGTTTGAACATATTTGGTTTTGATCTCTTTTGAATCCAAGTGAAAAATCCCTCTACATTTGGCAAAAAGTGAAGGCAGATTCTGACTTAGTGAAAATTTCACTAAGTGTTGGAAAAAGTGACATTTTCACTTTTCAGCCATTTTGATCAGTCCATAACTCAAAATCCTTAATGAATTGGACTTAGGTCTAGTTGAAGTTTTTGTAGAGGGTAATGAGGGCTACAAATCCATCTTTGAATGAGAAAAAATGGCTTTGTGGTTTAGGAGTTATGATCCTTCAAAGTTGGTACCCTTGTCACTTTATTTTTAACTTAGAAAATTTTCTAAGTTTTTATGGTTACCCCTTTTACAAGTTATCCCACTTTTCTTGATTTTTCTTGATTAATGATGATTCAAATCATACGTTAACATCATTTTAGGGTTAAAAATCCATTTTGGTGAAAAATCTCAAAAAGTCAAAGTTGACTTTTGTGCACAGTTGACTTTTTATCAGATGAATTCCAAACTGTGCAATTCTTCAGGAAATCATGTCCTTGACCTAAATAAAACTTGATGGACATGTTCCATGGGTGTCATAGGGTATATTGGGGCATGTCCTAGGGCTTGGGAGCATGTCTTGGTCAAAAGCAAAAGTTACAGTTGACTTTCCTCTCGAAACCCTAATTGTGGTGCAGATGAAATTGAGACTTGTTGCTCAAGCTTCTTGGATTAATCCATTGTTACAAATGGATCAATATAGCTCATTAGAGACCCTCAAACACTCTCTTGAGGTCTTGGCCCATGATTTGCCCTAAAAGTCAACTTAGGGGTGAATTAGGTCAAGAAACCCTAATTCCTGATTTTTGATGTATGCATCCCCTGAGGCAAAATTGACTTGATGAATGGGTCCATGAGGTTCCATGGAGTACATTAGATTGTGTTTTGGATCTTTGTCTTGTGTCCAGATGAAGTTTTTCATCTGGAGGCCCTGGTCGACCAAAACGCTAATTTGGTGATACTGGCGATCTTGAGACTTAATCCACCTAGAAGGGAGCAACCTTGTGCTTAATCCTTGAAGTGGGAGTCCTTTTGATCCATTGTGGATGTTTTAGAGGTTAGACAAGTTGAAGATCATGTCATTCCTTGATTGATCCTTTGTCTAAGCACTCAGAGAGGGCTTGAAACCCTAATTTTGATTGTAGTGGATGCTCACCCATCTTTGGGGAGATTGATGAGGCATGATGGTTCACCCATATTGTGATGATGATTTGCACAATGATGGGAAATCTTAGTGGTCAAAATTTGGGGTATGACAATGTGATCTATTAATATGTGATGAAGATTTGGTAGAAGCAGAAGATGTTAATGGTGCTGGAAATATAGATGTCAACAAGTTGAAGGGTTTGGAGGCTGTGGAACTTTTGAGGGAGTTGTATGAAGCTTCAAAGAATAAGAACAAGAAGTTGCAGTCGTAATTGAATTCAGAGACTTATGCTAGGAAAATCAAGCTGTTATATTTTGTAATTTCTCTTATGATTAACATGTATCTTATAGCTAAGTGTAATTATAGTTAAGTTTAATTGTTGAAGTAGAGGCATGTTAGTGTTATGTAAGGTTGTTGGTGAGTTTTTGTTACACAATGACTGTTATTTTAATAGAATGTTGGTGTTTGTGACATACTAAACCTTAAAATTTGAGTAATTTGCATAATTTTGGCATACTTTGGTATGCCTATGATGGCATAATGTGTGGCACAAATTTGACAGAGGTTGACCTAACATTTGATAGAAAATATGGCATAATTTTTCCTTCATTTGGCTTAACAATTGATAAAAATTATGGCATAATTTTGTCTTCATTTGGCCTAACTTTTGACAAAAAATATGGCATGATTTTGCCTCACATTTGACAGAAAATATGGCATATTTTTTCCTTCATTTGGCCTAACATTTGACAACAATTTTAAAACAAAAAGCATCATATGATTCATTCATGATATCACAAACAAGTTGTTCTACATAGTGCTAATGTAAAATACAGTTAATATAGACAAGTTATTCATAACAAGTGTCTGGCATAATACATTGACAAAATAAAACTTCATAATATCATCACTGCTTCAATTTCCCTCCTCATCTTCATTGAGTTAATCCCTTTTGAATTTTATCCCAACTTTTCATTCTCCTAGCACTTACAAGTAGATCTTCTAGAAATTTTCTAGACCCCACGATGTCTTTTGTATTGAGAGTCGTGATTCTTTCACTCCTTCTCATATGAACTGTACCATGCTTGAATTTCTTCCTCTTTGAAATCATACTCTTTAACTATGGTTGGAAGTAAGAGTTAGTACAATTATCTATGTGTGTAAAACTATGTGAATTTTAAAAATTTGACAGCCACACTTATAGGATCACTGGTTGTTGGATTCATAACTCCCGAAGGTTTGAATGCTCTAAAATCCATCATGAGATCCCTAAACAGAGTTCCACCTTCAAACATCTTCTTGAAGTTAGCATATAAATTCCTTACACAAAACCTGTGCTCAAGTGTTGGGTACTTCTCCTCAAATACCTATACCAAACCCTGCAAAAACAAAACAAAATAATTCACTTGCAAAACATCAACTAATTAACAAAGTTTAGAAGGACAATGACATACCTTTTGTAGATGACAAATGAAACACCACCTCCTTTCACCACTGTCTTCAAGAAGAATCTTAATAAACCATCTCCAAGAGTCATTGGTTTTAGTTTCCAATCCTCCACATGCAATAGGTAAATATTGATCATTAGGATCTCTTCCAACAACAATCAACACTATCCCACCATACTTGTGCTTCAAATCAGATATATCTAATCCAATAATTGGTCTACATGCCAATCTCAGAGCTTTCTTTATTCCATCAAAACACATGTAACACCTTTCAAACCTTGGTTGTAATCTTGGATCTAGAGATTGAATGTTCAACTTGAATGTATTTATTGGTGAAGTGCTCTTCAATTCAGTACCATATGACCATAGCAAATTGTATTACTTGCTAGAGTCCCCCTCAACTATTTGTCTAGCAAACTGCCTAGCTTTAAAAGCCTTACAACCAGGGATTTTAGTTGCATACCTCACCCTAACATTTGCACTCTTAAATTGCTTCAACAAGGAAAATTTTATTCCAACCTTGAAATTGAAATCCTTTATAATTCTATCTTCTTCATTGAACCTAACCACATTTGGCCTATCATTACAACTATCATCTTCATCCCCACTGTCAAGTTCATCAGTCATATACTATTCTTTAATTACATGTTCCATACCCATCTCTGGAGTGATCAAACTATGGTTTACTACCTCACTTGTGGCTGCATCATTTGCAGCATGTGTATTTCTTGGTTAACCATTATCTAAACCCTCATAAAATCCTTCATAAAATACATTGACCATTTCTTTTTTACTATCTTCAAAATGTATACCTTGACAGACTTATTAGTAGAATCACTAGATGTTCCCCATTTGCTTCACTTTTTCCCTTGCTTCTTTCTCTCTTACTTTCTCCATCAAAGTTGGTTCCACTTCATTTGGTTTAGGCTCAGTGTAGATTTCAACCTCAAATTTATTAATCTCAACATATGCAACTAATTCATGTGCATCTCCATGATCCCTAAAGGGCTTAAGATCATCTTCTAAGCTACCACTATCATGTTTCCACCACATTTTCATATCCTTATGTTCAAATCTATAATCTATCTCCTTTATTAAACCACGTGCCTCAAAAAAGGAGAAAAAATAAAAATCTTTTCCACTGAATGCATAGACTTTCCACTCATACCTTAACATAGGGTCTTTTACAAGAGCACCCTCGGTGTAGAATACTACCTTAAATAAACTTATCCATATACATAACACATGTAGTAAATTAGGTCAACATTGGTAAACTACAGTTAAATTACAGTCCAACACATTTTAAAATTGATATTACAAACCAACATTAGCCCCACGGTCAACAAAATTACAACACAAATAGTAAACCCTATATTAATATTCATTAAAAAACATATGGCTTATGACACAAATGGTAAAACCTGGATTAATATTCATTAAAGAAAATATATTTTTGAAGTTAAACATGTGGAACAAATTGATGTTCAATATCAAGGGACCACTTATGATGGTTTGGACCATAAACACCTTCCAATAACACCTTTCAATACACACAATTTAGGACCATAAGAAAAAGCTGCAATTTTTCCCTCTCTCAAATACAAAATCCTTCATTTTTGTTGTCACAAAGTTGAAAATAAAACTATAAGAATGAGTTCATTCAAATTGGAAATAGAGTTCAAACAATGCCAATGAAGATATACAAACCTTTAGAAAGGATAGAGACATTAGGATTCTTTGCTACGCTACTATGTAATTATATGTTTTTAATCTCAAAATAACCAAATTGAAAACATTGTGACTCCATATCATCTTATCAATTATGTTCAACGTGGGAGTTGATTATTCAACAATTTTTTTAAAAAGATTTGTCATTTGTAAGTTCACGTCAGCTTACGTTAAATCAAATATACGACAGAGATCAAATGCGTGGACGAAAAATTTAGGGAACCATTCTTTGAAGGAATATTTTATAGGAACTAAAATGGAATTATAAATTATATATAGGAAAAAAATGTTAGGGGAAGATTTATACTAGGGAGCATTGAACATTGTGGGATTTCTTTTTCTAGAGCAACACCTTTGTGAGAGACGCACCATATACTCACCAACGTGGGACTATTATCCACAATACTCACACTTGTTAATACTTAACACCCCCATCAAGTGTGAGTCTATCCACAATGCTTCCACAATGCCCCCCCTTAAACGGAAGCTTCAACTGTGCAACTGCACTTTCTGTTGTGTGTTTCTTACTTAACACCCTTGTACCGCCATTGACACTCTTCAACGGGACACCTCTTAACCACCACCTGTAGGGAGTACTTTAGATACAAGTAAGTCGGTTCTTTACTCGAACCAAAGGCTCATGATACCACTGTTAGAGGAGATTTTCACATAGGGAACATTGAACATTGTAGGGCTTTCTTTCTAGAGCAACACTTTTGTGAGAGACGTGTCACATACTTACCCAAAACCTTAAGGTTTTAGGTAAGTATGCGGTGTGTCTCTCACAAAGGTGTGTCCCAATTAAGAAATGCTCCCTCGGTGACCCCCTCGATTGTTCCGCTAAGAATGGTATCATGAGCCTTTGGTTCGAGAAAGGGACCGACTTACTTGTATTGAAATACTTCCCGCATGTGTGGGTAGAAGGTGTTCTGTGGAAGAGAGAGCTTCCACATGAGGGGGAGCATTGTGTATAAACTCACACTTGAGGGGGAGTGTTGAGAATCAAGTGTGAGGAAGAAGTCCCACATTGATTAGAAAAGGGAAGATTAAACACTATATAAGTGAGATAACCCACACACCAATTACCAATCCCTTTCTTAGAGGAACAATCGAGGGGGTCAACGAGGGAGCATTTCTTAATTGGGACACACCTTTGTGAGAGACACACCACATACTCACCTAAAACCTTAAGGTAATAGGTGTGTGGGTTCTCTCACTTATATAGTGTTCAATCCTCCCTTTTCTAATCAATGTGGGACTTCTTCCTCACACTTGATTCTCAACAAAAATAAAATTAGATAAAAAAGAAAAGATATGATTAAATGTATTAGTTAATTTTCTACTTATTTATGCTAAAATTAAATGGTCTTGATATTAATTTGGTGAAGAAAAAAATAGAGAAGTGTTGAACGGTACTATTAAAATTGATCGTTGCTCTACTTTAAGTTATACTATTACTTGATAATGATGAAATGAAGAATCATTGTCAGTTAAAGTTTCAAGATAATTTTAATTATTTCACAGTTCGCACTTCGAAAATGAAATTAGCTACCTCACCGGACGTTTCAGGTTGCTCCCATAAACAAAGAATATGAGTGATAATATCGTCACCAGAATTCTTGACAATTCACAGCTGCAAACTCATGGGACTCCTGAACCAACCATCAATGAACAAGGTGATGCTGACGCTGCTGCTAGTGCTATCATACCAGAACTGCTCTTCCGAGGGCGAAACCCTGTCGCATTTGACATCAATCTGGCTTACATCAGCCGATTGGAGAACAGTGGGGAACTTGGTTATAAAACCAACCCTGCCAACCAAAATATGGCTTTCACCACTTTCACACTCGACATCACTGAATTCAGAAGATGCATCACTCAAGTATTGACTTGCTCCTTGCGCATCCGCTACTATGATCGATCAGATCTTCAAGATTCTGAGATCACTACTGAAATTGCCCGGATAGTACTGCTCACGGTGAGTGCTTGTATGTGCGCAGTTTATGCTAAGCTCCGCCAAATACACCTCTCCCATGGCCGCCTTTCCACAAAGTATCAAACTCCGCCACAATACAACAATGAGATTGAGCTTCCCCTACCTCTGGCCATAGCTATCCAAGAGCTTGGACTTTTCCAAACCTGTAACCTGCAACAGAACCTACTGTACGCTCCAACCTATCCCGAAGCAACCCAGAATGAAGGTTGTGCACAAGCTGAATTCAACATCACTGACTACCAGACTTTAATTACAACTTTTAAAGATTTGGGAATCCCATACAAATCTGTAGACCCAAACATGGAGAAAGGATCTGCATGGTGGACCTACAAGATCCGCAACGCTTACGATACCACTTACCTCACTTGCACTGATAGGATGCTAATGACAAACCCTAACAAGAATAGAGAAATCTAAGAAAGACAATAAAACCAATTAATAAAATAAAGACAATTTTCATTCATTTCATAATTCTCAATCTCTCAATGAGAGTACATATATATAGTACCAATAATAGATAATAAGATAAAAGACCTAAAAGCCCAACTAAACATCAATTAACCAAAAAGCCCAAGTAAGATAAATTCTTTTTAACTTAAATACTTAAATGGCTTAAAAACTAATTCCATAATCCTATCATTACCAACCCCTTCAAAAACAACCTTGTCCTCAAGGTTGTAGAAGCTATTCCAACACATTATAGTACGCAAAACCTCATTGCTTTCCAAAAGTCCCCATAATTCCACTAGACAAACCTAAATCTTCACCTTGAAGTCCAACCTGATACGTCCACTGCTGGGATGAGAGATTGACGTTACTGCCATTTTTTAAACCTTTCAATGTTACCGGACCAGTGATCTCCGCATCCACTCTATCATAAAATGCTCCGTAGTTCCGTAATCCCACTGTTAATCTCAGGAGATCAAGTGTGTTCTTTCTAGATACAAGTATAATAGGGATGTCCACCTTGAGCTTAACATGTCCACTCTTTCCCGTTCCACTACCTGCAAGTTTTCCATTTATAAAAGCATGCAGGGCATGACCAAGGGATTTAATGTGAAGAACTGGTTGAGCACCTGCAATATCTTCATCAACAAGGCTTAATAAATAACACAAGTAGTCACTTCTATCAGCTGTCGTGTTTATTTGCTCGAGTAGTCCATATTTTGAGAATGCATCAGCCTTTGAAATACTGACCGGTTCACTAATCCAACTCCATCTCGAACTTGAACTGTCCAAAGAATCAACCTCTTCTTTTAAAGATTCAGTTGCAAAGCTTGAAATCATAGACACGGAATTAATCTTTGCAGTATTAAAAACAACACTTATGTAATTTGGTAAGATGCTCACGGACCATCCGGGCAAATGATATGAATTGCCTTAAAAAGTTACCGTTGAATCAGTTGTACCGATGTTGGCAAGAAAGGCGGCGCATACAACTCTTGTCTTATAAACTGCAGTCTCTAGATTTAGACCAGGAGATGAACTTGATGGAGCGGTAGCTATCAGAGCTTCTTCACAAATCTTTATGGCACTATGCAAATCTTTATCATCTTCCGTGCATTCAATAAATGACTCCTCAATCTTGGCTGCTAATATTGATGGATTGGTAAGATCAATAATCTCTGCATTGGGTCTCATTCCCGCTCGCTCCAAAAGAGTTTCAATAGAATCCAAACCATCTGTCGATGGTTGCTCTTTCGGAATTGATCTGCGCTTTAACTTCTTGCGAAAATCAGCAGATAGTGCGACAGTTGCGGAGAAAACAAGAGTTTGCCTTTTCTTTCTTTGGATACTAGAAACTGTAATACAACTTTGTTCATCTTGAGAATTATCTTTACTTGAGATATTGGACATGAGAAGCATGTCAATTATTAATGGCACCTCTTTAAAATAACCATTTTGTACCATTCGATCAGCCTCATCAAGCACAAAGAAAGACAACGAATGTAACTCAACCAAATGCTTTTCTCCAGATGACATAAGTTCCCATAACCTCCCTGGAGTACCAACCACAATCTCAAGCCTTGCTTTTAAAAATCTTTCCTGCTTTTCTGCAAAAATACCTCCAACTATAGGGGTCACCCTAACATTAGTATACTTGGCTACTGCTTTCAGGTGATCAGTGACCTGAAGGATCAATTCAAGAGCACAAGTCTCAGAAGCAAAAACATTAGCACCATTACTTCTCCTCCCCATAATCAAAAGTCAAAACTCGAAAGGATCGCTCACAGCAACAAGCTTATCCTCAGTAACAAACACAATAGAATAAACCCCTTCAAGCTTCTCACATGCAACAACAATTGTCAATATAAAAGGTCTATGCTTTAAAGTAGCCATGCACCTCTGTCCAGCAGCTCCAAAACCAGCAGCGACTAAAGCATTTACAGTGGCATTTGCATCTGGCATGACAATTGCATGATTTTTGGCCCCCATATTAGACTGAACACATTTTCCTTTAGCTGCTGCTCTTGAATATATGTGCATTCCAACAACATTAGAACCAACAATTGATATGGCTTTAATATCGTCATCATCACAAATGGCATTCACAACATCATGAGTTTCGTGAACAACATTTAAGACACCCTCAGGAAAACCGGCCTCCAAAGCCAATTCTGCAAGCATCATAGAAGCACCTGGGTCTCTGATGGTTTTAGAACAAAGGGATTGCCACATGTAATAGGCACAGGAAACATCCACAAGGGAATCATTGCAGGAAAGTTGAAAGGACAATTACCAGCACAAATGCCCATTAGTTCTCTAACACTGTATGTGTCAACCCCGTGTGATACATTTGAAACATACTCTCCTATTTGTAGAGTTCTCATTCCATAAGCATGTTCAACCACCTCTAAGCCACGAAATACATCTTCTTGTGCATCCTTCAGTGTCTTTCCTTGTTCAGTGGTTAAATTAAGAGCAAGTTTATCCATATCTCTGCGTATGAGCTCCTAGAGCTTCAACATAACATGTTGGCATGTAGTAACCGGAGTGTTACGCCATGATGGAAATGTCGTCTTTGCTATAGATACAGCAGCTATAAACTCTCCATCTATAGTCAACGGAACTTGTGAAACAACTTCTTGTGTTGTCGGGTTTATAACATCGATGAAATTTGATGATTTTGAGTCAAGAAGCCTTCCCCTAATAAGATTGTCGGGTTTATACTTAGCTCTCCTTTTATCACATCCTTTGTTCGAAAATAGAACCGCAACACCACCGACACGAAACAGACAATTAGGTATCAACATAGATTTCTTATTCCCGAAATACCAATTCTGAGTAATATTCTCAGAACTAACAACAACAACAACAACAACAACAACAACAACAACAACAACAGAAGTGTTTCTATGAACCTGAAGCAAATCTTTCTTCCATTCTGGCATATCGTAGGAAAATAAGCCAACACCCTTCAACTCATGGGCAAGATGCCTTTGACCAGACTCTGGCATAAGGTCTTCCCAAGGATGATTGAATCTAGCATGGTACGTTGCTGCTGTTCTCTTACTAGAAGGACATCAACATCCTTGTCAGGCATTAAATCAAACAATTTACGTACATCCCCAAGTCTGCGGTTTCTTACATAGCCAGTAAGCATTCCATTCCACGAAAACAAGTCTCGTTCAGAAATTTGATCAAACAGCTCTCGTGCAAGGCTGGACTTAGAGTTCCTCAAGTAAGCAAGATTTAGTAGCAGTTAAAGAACTCGAACCATCATCATTATCAAGGACCAAGGAAGAAACCTGTATCTCTTTCGTGGGGATGATAACGTCATCGGGATTTGTTGAAATAGATTGGAACGATGACTCCTCGACATTGTCATCTGGTATTGCAAAATCCAGATCCCCAATAACAGGTGAAGAAGAATGTTGGTTGAAATCACAAATTCCTTCTTCCACTCTGATGATTGTTTATCAACAATATTTTTGCCGTGAGGTTTAGTGGCGACATTGTTGGTATTTTTGCTGTGAGGTTTAGTAGCGGATTTAGATTTTTTTTTTAAAAGAGAGATGAGACACTTGCAAATGTTTCTCATAATTTCTTCTATGATTAGAATGGTTTTGATAGTTGTGACGAAGTGTGGAGGGGGTGTTTGTTGATTGTAGTTGTTGATGGTAATTATTGTAGGAGTATAAATAATGAGATGATGAATATGGGTTAGGTATTAGGGGTGTATACCCATGATTAAAATAGAAGCAAGGTGATGGAGTTGCAACATATGAATTTGTATAATAAGGTGAAAATATTTCCCATGGAAAAAATGGGAATGAGGAAGTGATTGGAGATGTAAAAGAGGGTTTTGTGGGATAGGTAGGAGGAATGTTCCATTGATGAGATGAAGGTGTATGATAATCCATAGGAGGATTTGAGTACATTGATGAAAGCACCAATTGATAGGATGCTAATGACAAACCCTAACAAGAATAGAGAAATCTAAGAAAGACAATAAAACTAATTAATAAAATAAAGACAATTTTCATTCATTTCATAATTCTCAATCTCTCAATGAGAGTACATATATATAGTACCAATAATAGATAATAAGATAAAGGACCTAAAAGCCCAACTAAACATCAATTAACCAAAAAGCCCAAGTAAGATAAATTATTTTTAACTTAAATACTTAAATGGCTTAAAAACTAATTCCATAATCCTATCATGTACTCTTCCTTCTACATGCTACACAGACTTAGATGCCTCCCTCCGCATACTATTTCTCGGCACTACAGTCACGACACCCGAATGTCGTGACATCTTTACCTGGCCTGAAGACACCGACGATTATGGCACCCATGTCTGTGGAGCTCCACCGAACTCCAACACCCGTGCATTTCTCGCTTTATGTCATGGATCACGAGAAGAATGGAGCAACGGCCATGCCTAATTTTAATATTGCTTATATCAATTTTCATTTTGATTAAGGATATGTAATTTAACACAATGTTATGTTTTGCACTTTGTTTACTACTACTTAATTTTTACTTTTATAATTTCTTATTTGGGTTAGGTTGTTATATTTGGTTATATGTATTGTTTTGTTTTGGTCAAAGGTCGAATCAGCCTGACTTAATATGAAAGGGCTAATTTAGAATATTCTCACTCGAGATTGACTAATAGGTAAATTTTCATAAAGAAGTTGCAAACCAAAACTCGGCTTGGGGCTCATCACAATTATTAGATCAATCCAACGGTCTACTGTACTCTACGACGCGTTCACTAGGAGTCATTTTAACGGTTACCCTATCCATAATGTTCATATTACATTACAAAATTAACCCTTCACCCTACCCCTTTACTTGTTATCACGATGTTGTTCTTGGCATGGCCTACCTGCATACCTTAGGATAAATACATGCAAACTTTTTCATTCCCTCCATCATTTTTCCCACAACGAAACTACCATCACCCTAAAGGTGATCCTATATTTTAGCCCACACTACAAATTTTCACCATTTGGGCCAACTTACTCATACCAATTTCATTGTCTCCCTTCACATTTTAACCTTTCAAAGTATTGACTCTAGAAATGATCTCATTAAACCAACCATCCCAACCCTTGAAAACCTATCTACTAATCTTTCAGCTAAAATTCATACACTTATTAAGAAATACCCTACTGTTTTTTAGGGTCCACACAGGCTACAACCATCAAGACCACATGACCACCATATTCGACCATTTTCTAATACTTAATCCATAAATGTAAAATCTTACCGCTAACCTCACCCCCAAAAAGAGATCATGACTAGAATCATACATGAAATATTAAAGGAAGGCACAATTGTTCCTAGCAACAATCTATTCTCCTCACCAATCCTATTAATGAAAAAAATATGGGAGTTGGCGTTTTTGTGTTGAATATTCTTGACTCAAGGTATTCAATCTTGACGTTTTAACTTCAGCGGTTCCTTCATGAGTTTCCACTAAAGTATCACAAAGTTCTTTTGCCGATTTACATTGAGATATACGGAAAAAATTCATCCATACTAAGAGTGACTTGAAGAATTCTTATTGCTTTCTTTTCAATAAGGATTTTTTTTATCATCTTCATCATAAGAACTTTTAATCTTTGGAGTTCCGACACCATTTACGACACTAACTGGTTCATGTGGGCCATTTTCGACGATATCCCAAATTCCTTCTCCTTGTTCTTCTAAATGTGCCTTCATGCGTATTTTCTAGAAATCAAAATACTCGCCAGAAAATAGTGGGGGTTTCTTACTACTACCATCATCTTTGAATACCGGATTAGCGCTTGCAGAAGCCATACTGGATCTTGTAGGAACAAGTTACCTATAACCTGCTCTGATGCCAATTGTAAGTAGAGTTTGCACCTAAGAGGGGGAGGGGGGGGGGGGGTGAATAAGGTACTTTAAAATTTTTCCAGTTTTAACTTATGTCTTCTTATTTTTTCGATTTAGATTCTAAATGATGAAAATGATAGAGTACAGAAAGATGAAGAACACCAAGAAATATCCTGGTTCCCCTCACAGTCCGAGAGTACTCCAGTCCCCTTTCAACATGAAAGAAATTTTACTATTATTAGGACTTATACAAGACTATACTCGTCTTCCTATACAGACACTAACAAAAATACCAAGAACAATCCTCTTGGATTTACAACCCACTTATTTCCAACAATCCTGGACAATAAGTAAGACCTCTACAAGAAGATACAATCCACCTTCCTATAGATCCCTCATAGTACCAAACAATCCTTGATACTAAGGAACTTGTAACAATAACAATAGATTTAAATAAATGGAGTTTGTAGAATTCTTTAAGACTTATAACAAAGCCTTCTTCTCCTTCAAGTATGAAGATTCAAGACAAATTCTCTCTAAGTGCTCAAGATACTTTTATGATAATAATGTGAAAATGTATTTCAAAAAAAGTATCTAAGTATGAAAGTTGTGTAGAAAATAAATGTAGAGAGATTTTAATATTTGTATGAAAGAGGTGAGTGAAAAATAAAAATTTTAAATGAATTTATAGTGATGAAAGAAACCATTCAAAAGTCATGGTAATGGTTAGAGAAATTCCGAAATTTAATAAGAGAAATGATGTAAGGGATGCCATGAAAAGATATGATGAAAATGTGCATTCAAACAAAGCATTTTTCAATTATACTACATTACTTGTTAAGTCGGTTAAACGGATACATGAATTAACAAGTTCGTAACATTTTTCAAATCGTTTTAGACCGGTACAAATTGTGGCCGTTTTTTGTGTTGTTAGGACGGTTTCAAACGCCACAATTTATCAAAAATAGAACGTTTGAAAAATTTGAAAAATTGAAAAATTGTCTAAATATTTGAACCAATCTTATGCAACATCTATTGATTTATTCAAGTCAATAGATTATATTTAAAAGTGATTTAATATGGTTCAAACATGAAAATAATTTTTCCAATGCAAGATAATAAATACTTTGAACACTAAGAATGTTTTAGTCAAGAATTTCATATACCTAAAAGTTTGATCAATCCAATCTTGCAAGTGTAGTCAAGTCATATGCCTTTCTTCTTTTTTCCTTTTTTGATCATATCATTGTTGAGCTTGTCTTCATCAATGAGCTTGTCTTCATCAAAACATATTGGAAACTTGTCTTCACAACCAAGACATTGCCAAGTTGCAAGTTTTTCCATAGTATGAAACTGATAGGACTACATGATGACAACTAGTTGGTTTCGTCGTTCAGAGTATGTTCACGGTGGATATTTGTAGCTTATGAATTATAAGTTAGTGTTGTAGCAAACTCTATCAAAGTCGAATAAATAGTGTAGTTGTCGAAATATGTTAGGTTGTTAGAATGTCGAATTGGGCCATACTGTTGAGTCAATAATTTAATATGTTAGTTGAAAGCTAGACTTTAGTTTTCTTATAAATAGCAGACTAGTCATCACTTCTCTCGTCAATCCCTAATAATCCTGATTAGAGGGTGAAAGTGGTGTGGTTAAGATTCAATTGTAAACATTGTTCCCTAATGTATAATTGAATCAAGAATCCAGTTTTTATACCACTTTAAATTGTCTTTCTCTTTGTTCTATTTTTTCATTTACTTTGTGATTTTCTAGTTAATCAAAAAACCGATTATACACTGTTTTTTGAACATCACTTTCACAACACATATAAAAGGGATTATTAACCTACATTAAAAACAATTCGCAATATATGTCAAGGGTCAAACAAAACTGTCATGTTATTTTTTATGGCGAAATTTTCTGTAGCCGTTTTAAGAAATCCCACAATGTAGTGGAAAAGCAATGCCTTATGTTTTTGGCAGATCAAAAGCAAAATATAATTACGGCAGTCTAAAAATAACACATTAATTACTTCGTTTTTTAATGAAATTATTAGCTAGTTTGCAAGTAGGGGGGAGCAAATAGGTTGGATTTGGTGATGTTGATTTTAACCAAATCTAACATCTCAATCAATCAATTTTGTTTAGATTGAGTTTTCAACCATAATTTTTACACCATATCAACTCAATCATGAATTACTTTTTTTTAATACTAAAAACTTATAAATTCCAAGGCTACATATTATTTGATTTTTAAAAGGGTTAAATAAGTTTTTGGTCCCTTTAAATATGATCAATTTTACTTTTAGTCCCTCTAAAAATTTATTTGAAAGAATGGTCCTCCTATTATTTTTCATCCACACTTTTGGTCTCGCTTGCTAACGGCCGTTAACTGAAGTTAACGTGACATACCACATGAAATTTTTTTATGACTGGACATACACGTAGTAGTGCCAGTGTGGTAAGATGCTGACGTGACATGGCTAAAGTCAACATTGATCATGAACCCAGAAAAATTTGCAATTAATCGATAGCTAAAATCATAGCTAATCTATAACAACTTTGATTTAATCTTCAACCGACTTCCTTAGGTTTCCTTAGGTTGTAGATACTCAGCTTATACTAACCAAAAGAAATGCTGCAAGATATTCGTGATCAGCACGGAGTTGCTGTTTCTTACATGCAAACATGGCGAGGAAAGGAACAAAGCATGGTTGCGCTTCATGGAACATTTGAAGGAAAACGAACCCTGGTAGCATTGCATCTATTGGTGCCACTGAACAAGAAAATTGTTTTCAACGCCTGTTTATTGCTTACCGTGTATTGCATCTGTTATTACTTACTCCGAGCAAACGAAGTTAGCATAATAAGCACAAACAACAAAATCATATTACACCATAATCTAATGGAGGTAAATAACTGGTAGAATTTGAGTAGGGTTATTCTATGGATTAAATATCCTAAAGTGCAAGACATCATTGCATTTGCCTTCATATCTATAGACTACGTACAGTGTGTGTAAACTAAAATACTACACAAAGAAATAGTATAAAAATACTTTGTTATCCTTACTAATGCATTTATTGAGTGGATATGTATATAATATCAGGGTTATTCTTTTTTATTTGAAAATGTAAAAATGTATATAAAAGATGATCCAAACACAAGAAGTGTAAAGATTAGAGCAGAAACATTACTACGTCTCTAAAATAATATTACTGGCAAACATATATAGTTAACAAGAGGGAGGTTACATAAGTGATAGAAATCAGTACCAAATTACAAATTAATTAATAGTAATAACTGATTTTCATTGGCAGAATTTGTTTACAACATACATGTAATTACCAAAACTATAGAGAATACATAACAGTAATACACAAACTAAGCCAAAAATTATAGAGTCTTGGTCTCTCCCTTCAAGATTTAGAGAGCTTGATCTCTCTCACTCAAAAAATTATAAACTTTCATGAAAAAAAATGAAAATTAGGTCATAAAAATGGTATATTTAAATTAACTTGAAATTGTTAGATCCATTCAAAACCTTATGATTTCTACCGATATAAAAATCAAGAATAGAACTCTAAAATAATTCCTATAAGTCGATATATCATCAACTTGTATCCCTTAAACTCATATCTGAATAAAATTATGAGAATGGAGGCATAAGCGTACCTGAAACTGTCATTGAAATCGTTGAAGGTTCCGAGTATGTGATCTTCCGATTTGTAGAATTCCTTAGGGTTCCTTGAATCTCATCTGATAGGGATGAAGAGAGAAAACCTGATAAACCTTATTTTTTTGTACTCTACAAATGAGGACCATAACCCATTTAAATAACCCTAGGGTTATTTCTTAGTTTTCAATATTCTAATTTGGCCCCTCATCAAATTAGATATTAACTTACAGTATCTACACAATAACTTGACCTTTCATGACATTTATGCTTTTAGCCACAAACTTAATATTATATTAATTAGACCCCTTTAAGTCTTGACTAATTAAAATAATGACACTAACACCTTAAATGTTACATTTGTGACCCAAAATTCTAACAATCTCTCATTGGTCACATATGTAACTTTACACATGTGTTAGATTTTATGAGTTCAAAATTTGCCATTATATTTTTAAGCATATCCAAAGTATCTCGTCCATTAGTCATGCCAATATACAAAATCAAGGTGATTTTCATTATATCAATCACAACTAAACCCATCAATGATCACTGAGAGTGACACAACTAAATGACATAGATCCATCATGAAATGTGTAGCATGAAAATCACATGAAGTTTGCCTTTATATGTCAATTTTTAACTATTCCTACTTTACTTTAGTGAGATCATTCAATAACTTTATTGTACAAAATGTAAACTAATGAATATCAAACTTTATTAATTGGAAAATATCTAAAATAATAGTATGCATACATAATTCCAAACACATAACATAAAATTCATAATCGACTAACACCTACTAAACCAAAGACTCCTCTGACGATAAAACACCCATGCGAGCAATGTGTTCATGAAAGACCTTGGGTGGAAGACCTTTTGTAAGAGGATCTGCTATCATGGAGTTTGTCCCCAAGTGTTCTATGGAAATTTGTCCACTTTGTACCATTTCCTTAACAACTGGGAACTAGATGTCAATATGTTTTGACTTATTCGAGCTCCTATTATTGTTGGAATACAGGACAGCTGATTTGTTGTCACAGTATAACTTAAGTGGCCTTTCAATTCCTTCCACAATTCGCAGCCCAGTGACAAGATTCCTCATCCAAATCCCATGGTTGGATACCTCATAACATGCTATAAACTCTGCTGCCATGGTGGATGAAGCCGTAAGAGTTTGCTTAACACTGCGCCAAGAATCTGCACCGCCATCCAACATGTAAATATAGCCTGAAGTGGATATTTTACTGTCTTGGCATCCTGCAAAATTTGAGTCAGAGTATCCACTGATCTCTAACTGGTTCGGCCTCCTATATGTGAGCATATAGTCTTTTGTTCTCTTTAAATACCTCATAACCTTTTTGGATGTTTTCCAATGATCCATTCCTGGATTATTCAAATATCTGCCTAACATCCCAACTATGAAAGCAATATCCGAACACGTACACACTTGGGTATACATCAGACTCTCTACTGCTGACGCATAAGGAATCTTTTGCATTTCTTGAATTTCTAAGTTTCCTTTTGGGCAGTACTGGGACTGAATTTGTCTCCCTTAGCAATTGGAGTATCTCCTGATTTACATTCCTGCATGCCAAACCTTTTAAGTACATTTTCGATATAACTCATTTGTGATAATCATAGAATACCACGAGATTGGTCTCGATGTATCTGAATTCTTAATACAAAGGAGGCATCACCAAGATCTTTCATTTCAAAATTTCTTGATAGAAATTTCTTAGTTTTGTGATTCATTCCTATATCATTTGTGGCAAGCAGTATGTCATTTACATACAAGACCAAGAAAGTGTACTTGCTCTCACTGAATTTGTGATACACACAATCTTCAACAACATTCACCTTAAAACCAAATGAGAGAATTACTTCGTGAAACTTGTGATACCACTGACGAGACGCTTGCTTTAGTCCATAAATGAATTTTTTCAATTTGCAAACCATATTCTTTGAGTCTCCTGACACAAAGGTTTTTGGTTGCATCATATAGATTATTTCACCAACGTTTCCATTGAGGAAAGCTCTCTTGACATCCATTTGATGGAGTTCCAGATCATAATGTGCAACAAGAGCCATGATTGTCCTAAAAGAGTCTTTCGATTAAACCGGAGATAAAGTCTCTTTTAAGTAAATCCCTTCCTTTTGAGTATAACCCTTAGCCACAATACAAGCCTTATACTTCTCCACATTACCGTTAGAATCCTGTTTGGTCTTAAAAATCCATTTGCAACCAATGGGTTTCACACCTTCTGGTAATGGGACAAGTTCCCAAGCTTTATTGTCTTACATAGACTTATACTCCTCCTTCATTGCTTCAATTCACTTTTCCGAGTTGGAATCCCGCATGGCTTGACGGAAGTTGATTGGATCATCTTCCATCATACCATTATTTTCCTCATTTTCTTGGAGAAAGACTATGTAATCATCCGGAATAGCATTTCTCCTTTCTCTAGTGGATCTCTGCAAAGGTATTGGTTCTTGTAACACTTGTTCTTGAGGATTTTGAGTTTGTTCTTCATGAATTACCAAATCATCTTGAGTTTGAGGAATTGCAACAATATCTTGTGCAGGTTCCGTACTTGCTTGATCAAAAGCAACTATATGAATCGGTTCTGGAATTGTTATCGATTCTTACTCTAAGACAAAGTCTCTAACCTTATTCTTCCCCCCCAAACTCAATATCCTCAAAGAATGTGGTTGTTCCTGTCTCAAAAATTGAATTTAATTTTGGATCATAAAATTTGTAGCCCCTAGATCTTTCAGAATAACCAATAAAGTAGCTGCTCACTGTTCAGGAGTCCAATTTCTTTTTATTTGGCCTATAAGGCCTTGCCTCAACTGGACATCCCCACACATGAAAATGTTTGAGACTAGGATTTCGCTCGGTCCAAAGCTCATAAGGTGTTTTGGCAGCTGCTTTTGTTGGTACTTTATTTGTAATGTAAGTTGCAGTCCTTAGTGTCCCTCCTCAGAGTGACTCTAGCAAGGTAGAATGATAAATCATACTCCTTGCCATATCTTTAAGAGTCTGATTTCGTCTTTCAACAACACCATTCATGCTATGAGATCCTGGCATGGTGTACTATGGGGCAATTCCACATTCCTCTAGGTATTTGGCAAAAGGCCCTTGACATTGTTCACCTGAACCGTCATATCTACCGTAATATTCACCACCACGGTTGGATTTGACTTTCTTAATTCTTTTGTCAAGTTGATTCTCAACTTAAGCCTTAAACGATTTGAACACATCCAATGACCGAGACTTTTCATGTATAAGAAATATGTATGTATATCTAGAATAATCATCTATGAATGATTATAAAATATTGTTGACTATTCCAAGAAGGTGCCGGAAATGGTCCACAAATGTATGTATGTATCAATTCTAAGATATCTGTAGCTCTATAAGCACCAAATTTCTTTGTTTTGGTTTGTTTTCCTTTAACGCATTCAACACAAACATCAAAGTTTGTGAAGTCAATGGAATCCAAAATTCCATCTGACACTAGTCGCTCAACTTTATTTTTAGAGATGTGACCTAGGCGTTTGTGCCAATAATGCTCCTGAATTGTTATCCTCAATTTTACGCTTAGTATCACGTGATTCCACATTCAAGGATTCGCCATAGGTAGCTATTGTGTCAAGCAAATATAGATTATCATGACCCATAAGTGAACCAGTACCAACAATATTTGAATTGAAAGATAGCTTGAACATATTGTTTCCAAATGAACAAAAATAACCTAATTTGTCCAAATAAGAAACTGAAATCAAATTCCGTCTAAATGACAAAACCACAAAAGTGTCTTTCAAATCCAAATAAAATCCGGTACACATTAGTAATCTAAAATTCCCTATAGCTTCCACCTCAACCGACTTGCCATCTCCAACATAGATGCATCTTTCAACATCATTTGGCTTCTGGTAGTTCAGGAACCCCCTTATTGGAACATTGGTGTTAGTAGTTGCACCAGAGTCTAACCACCAAGTGTTTCTAGGTACTAAAGCTAAATTAACCTCAGAACAAACTAAACCATAACTCATGCGATTGGAGTGATCCCACTTCTCATAATCTTTCCTCTGTTCAGAGGTACCAAATTCCACAGGAGAAGGAGGTTTCATCATCCTTAATGCAAGGTTAAGATCCATGCAGGCAAGAGCAATTTCCATGTTCTCATTCCAATCCTTAAAATCTATCCCATTCAGGACCTGAACCTTATTCATATTAGTAGATATTGAAGCAATTGTAGCTGAAAAAGAAAAAAAATCAAACATTTTAAATATACTCACATAAATAAAAACTGAATAATCAATGTTGTTCAAATAAAGGCATAACTCATCTCAAGATACTTAGTGCACCACCAATATCAAGTCTTTGGACAGTAATATCGACTGCTAGTGGTACTCTTGTCGTAATGATCAAACATTGATAATAAAAACATGTCGAATAATAAACCCTTCTTTGGATTGATTTATTATTCACATGTAGGACCTCATAATTATCACATGTTTACCGTCACAGGCGCGTATAAAAACCGGCCAACCACCAATTGTCCTTTGGGTTAATTGATACTCGCATGGACAAACATACACACAAACCATAAAAATATTTAACATTTTTCATAAGTAATTGTTATAAAAGAGGTCACTTTGCTGATTTTTTTATTTCAACTACTTACCTAAAAAATGTTATATTATTGTATAAAAATACATTCCGTAGTCAAATTCGAACAAAATTAAACCAAAAAAATTGAAATTAAATCCAAATAAAAAATACCAATGCATTTTATTGTATTGTTACGACATTATACTAAGTTTAATTTCAAAATATAAAATCACATATATTATTTATAATAAACAATAAATAATATAAAAAAACATATAATTCTTTTAAACCAAAAAAATTTATAATGCAGTTATTAAAAAGAAAAATGATCCTTGTTTTTATCCTTATACACCGCATAGAAAGACTTAGAGAAAAACTCAACAAAACTATGAACAGTTTCATTACGAATTGAAGATGGAACCATATCGTCAGTTTTATTACCTTTAGCTGCAGAAGTGTTGGTTGTTAGGTACAACAACTCTATATATAGCATTATCCTTTGATATGCATAAGTGCAATTTACATAGAAAATATTTATTTGATAAAAAATATAACATTTAATAATGGTTAGAATATAAACAGAAGAAAACAGAGAGATAGGGATGAATCTAGTCGTCCAACAGAATGACTATTATTTGGAGATTATAAGTGGCAAAGAGTAGTCTAGTCAAAACCAATAAAAGGCACTATTATAATAATAACAAAAGAGTTTAAGAGCAAAAAAGTTTTCGTATAAGAGCAAATAAAATTGACGATAAATTCAACCTGACATTTAATTTCAGATTCAAGATTTTGAGCTAAAAAATTTTGTAAGATCAAAATGGATCTCAATTTTAGAACCCTAATAAAAAAAACCTCATAAACACAACATATATTGATTTGTACAAATTGGAAGATCAAAAGATCCTAAATAATTCAAAAACAAATTGAATCAGATATGGGTGGCTCTGATACCATTTGTTAGATCCGTTCAAAATCTTTTGATTTCTACTGATCTAGAAATCAAGAACAGAACTCTAAAATAATTCCTATAAGTCGATATAGAATCAACGTGTATCCCTTAAATCCATATCCGAATACAATTATGAGAATGAAGGCGGAAGCGTACCTGAATTTGCCATTGAAATTGTTGAAGGTTCCGGATATGTGATCTTCCGATTTTTAGGGTTCCTTAGGGTTCCTTGAATTTCCTCTATGGGAATGAAGAGAGAAAACCTGATAAACCTGATTTTTTTTACTCTACAAATTGGGTCATAACCCATTTAAATAACCCTAGGATTATTTCTTAGTTTTCAATATTCTAATCTGGTCCATCATCAAATTAGATATTGACTTACGGTATCTACACAATAACCTGACCTTTCATGACATTTATGCTTGTAGCCATAAACTTAATATTATATTAATCAGACCCCTTTAAGTCTTGACTAATTAAAATAATGACACTAACACCTTAAATGTTACATTTGTGACCCAAAATTATAACAGGAATTAGTTACGAATTAACTACAAATTCTGGATTTATGAATATAAAAAATAAAAAATGAAAGAAATTGTCACGTGACATCTACGTCAAGTTTTTTCGCCACGCTGGCACTTTTCTGTGTATGCACAGTCATCAAAAAATTTTACGTCAACTTTAGTTAACGGCCATTAGCAGCAGAGACAAAAAATGTGGATAAAAAATATTAGAAGGACCATTATTTAAAGAAATTTTTTAGAATAACTAAAAGTGAAATTGAGAACTAAAAACTTATTTAACTTTTTTAAAATAATAATACATTGTTTTTTTTTTTTGAAAATCTTAATATCCGACCTTGCGACCGATTAATCTAAGAGGGATCAACTCCACCATCCGAATAATAATACATTGTTCAATTGTTAAAGTAGACCGACAAACCATACTTTATTTAATTTTTAAAATACATTGACAAATAATACACTTAAAACAACTAAAAAACAATAAATTTTTAAAATGCATTCAAACCCGTTGCATTCCATTTATATCACAACTGATTTCATTTTTGATTATAATACATACCTTTTAGAAGTAGCTCATGATTATATTATCAATAAAAAACTTTTATTTACATAGAGAGTTTCTTTTATTTTTTTTATATTTGCTTGCAATTTAGTCATCAATAATTTATGGAATAAATAGCTATCCATGTATTGACATTTTTTTTGTCCACAAAGTGAAATTTGTAGTCAAAGCATGTTACATTTTATTGAAGTCAATCTCTTGATGATAATTATTCCATACAAATATTTTATAATACTGTGTATATGACATTTTTAAATTTTAATAATAACATGGAGGTAACTAACTAATATCAAGGTTTTCATTTTTTCAGTAGGTAATCAACTCATATCAATTCGACCAATTTATTGATCACTCAAACTTCCCACATTAATAATAGCATGGATATAACCAACTAATAACAAGTCATTCATTTTTAAATAGGTAATCAACTTATGACAATTAATTTATTTTATATTCTTTCTTCATGCACATGTAATTTTTACCTGCAATTTTGATTTCCACTATAAATATAATTGCCGTTTTTTTTTTTTTGTTAGGGGAGGGCAATGTAAAATAAGATAGTATTGTTTTGGTGAGATATATATATATTTTTTTTATTATTACTAATTATTTATTAATTATATTTTCTTTTTGATATTTTCAATTAAATTTAGGAAAACTATTATTACAAACTCCTATATAAATATGATTAAAATCGGATACACAAAAAACTATAGTCATTCTTTCTTTGAAGATGTAAGAATGAAATGAATGAATACTCATAATATTTCAAAAACTCCATTATATCAATTATGGTTAAGTCTAGGGTGAGGGCTCAATTAAGTCCCTCACCGGTGAAACCCCAAAAAATAACCAATAGATTAAATGGATGATCTAGATCTAATAGAATAAAAACGAGAACATGTAAAATCAATTGTAAGTAATTATTTTTTACACATTGTTTGTAATACCCCGTATTTTATTGCACCGAATAATATCATATTGTGATTAACTGAGTCCGGTTGCTCTGAGAAATTATTTGATAAAATAATTAGAGTAACTACGGTACTTAGAATTAACCTAATTAATATTATTTGTTTCGGAGACATTTTATTTAATTGGACTCTAGAGACATTTTGGACATTTAGTAGTATTGTTTTAATAATGCTTACTATATATGCAATTTTTCCCTCATTTGGATTAAAAAGAAAAAGATAGAAAGAAAGAGAAAGTTGGTAAGAGAGAAAGAAGAAAAGAGGAGAGAAAAGAGGAAGAAGGGAAAAGAAGAGAAAAACAAGATTTTGGAGGAGAAGCTTCAAGATCATCACCAATCTTCATCCAAGCTTCACCAAACTTCTTGGGTTTCATCATCTTGGTCATCTCTAGAGGTGGGTTTAGTTAGAAACCTTTTTTTTTCTTAAATTTTGGTATTATGAGTTTTAGGTCGAAATCGTGGAAATCGACGTTTTAACGGATAGAATCGGTTAGAAATTGAAATGAATGTTTAGTATGCTCATAGAATCATGTGGGGAGGTTTGTTTTCATGATTCTATATGATGTTTGATGATTTTGAAATGTTAGGGTTTTAGAAGATTTGGATTTTTTTATGAAATGATATGTTTTGATGATAGTGGAAATCAAAGCTTGCTATAAATGTGATGTTGAACCTCTATTGACTTTTGAATGTGCCCTAAAGTGGTTTTGGAAGGTGGAGGAAGTTCTGTTATCGCAGGGTATTTTTCTGAGTTTCGCAGAGCGCGCTGAGCGCGCAGGTGCCCGCTGAGCGCGCAGGTGCCCGCTGAGCGCGGTGTTTAATTCTTGGAACCTCTCGTGGCGGGGAGTTGCGCGCTGAGCGCGGACCAGGGCGCGCTGAGCGCGACCTGGGAGTTGAAAAATTATATTTTTACGGAAAAATTCATAACTTTCGACTCGTATATCGGATTCGATCATTCTTTATATCGATATAAAGCCGAGGAAATATTTTATGCAATGGAGAAGAAATATGTCGTTTTACCGACCGATTAAATAATCGAGGAAATTCCAAAAGCAATGTGATTATGTTTTAATGGTTGTATATTGTTCTATTATGAAATTATGATATATCTATCAAATTGTGAATTGTGAATGAAAGAAAATATGCATGTTAAAATATGAATTAGGAAGAGTGAGAAAACTTTACCCCAAAACAAAATGATTTAATTCTAGGTTGTGACTAGGATTGTGGTAGAGAATCTATGTGGCCACGCTCGTGCGTGAAAGGCCGAGGCGTGTGTATTGTGCAATCGTAACCGGTTATTATTGATAGTGCGTTTCATGGGTCTCGAGCTCCTCTGAAACATATGCACCATTACTTGGCAGGTTTGATTCCCGCGTTTAGTACGAATGGGACCTACGGGTAGAGACTTGTGATGGTTAACAGGCCATGAGAAGTGACGGTTCACGGCTAACAGGCCGTTGTTCCCGAATCCATTTCGTATGTCAAGTAATTCGAGGATCCATGACTCGGATCGTCTTCTAGACATAGAAGCGGACGGGAAAAGGGGATACCTTGGTATGGTTATTGATTGTGAATCCTTGAGTTAACAGGCTCAAGAGGTACTTTGGTAGATTGTGAATCCTTGAGTTAACAGGCTCAAGAGGTACTTCGGTACTAGTGTGAGTTTACAGGCTCACCGTGATGGTTACTTGTGTGTGTGCTCATGGTCTTTTCCCCTTTCCCTTTGACATGAGTTAGGATTATTATAACCTTGTAAAGCCGAGAGGACTTTAAGATAGGAACTCACTGAGATTTGATGTATCTCACCCCACTATAGTTGCTATATTTCAGGTTCGGATTGCAGGTTGATTTACAAGTGAAGCTATGATTGGATGTTTCAAGAGAAACTTAGTTAAGCTTATTCCGCTGTGTATTTTTATTGTTCTTGTACAATGAGGAATATTGTATATTGATCTTAGTTTTATTTTATTTTGGCTAATTTCCATAGCTTGTGCCATAGTTGTACTATGTTTTAGAAATGGACAAGTATGTGAATTATGTCATTAGGCACTCTTGATGTGTCAGTACCAAATAAAAACACTTGTATGGTATTATTCTAGATGAATATTATACAGGGTGTTACAGTTGGTATCAGAGCAGGTCGTGTCCTCGACCTAGCCTTGAAACATCATAAGTAAATTTATTCCTGCCTCTTAAGTGTGCTTGCCGTCATGAAACTTAATATCATACTATCTAGTGTTGGGCCTGATCAACCTAATACTGTGTATGTGATAGGTAGAATCATGGTTGAGCGACCACGAGGACTCCATAGTGTTGTCGGAACTTATGCTGTGAGAGTATGCTCAAACCAAGAGTGTAGTGTGGAGTTTTGGTAGGCTCAGTGAGGTTTTAGTAGAAGTTGTGCTTGGGTAGCATGGAAATGAAGAACGGTGTGTGGTTAAGCAATCCTTTGGAATGGATGGAGTCCGAAAGTTAAAGATCTCTATCGGATGATTGGTTAAGGTATTGGGGACTTTGTAAAGTCGCTCGTAGAGATGGATCGACCACTGATTTGGATAGAAATTTCAAGTAATCCCATTCCGTGGAAAAAGAAAGTTGTTTTGTGAAATGTGTGACACAAGGTCCGGAGGTGAGATAAATTTTGGTGCCTCAATTTCTAAGGTCGTTAAGGTATCTTGAATGGGCGAAAGTACATTAAGGAGTGTGTTTGGAACAATATCTTCCGACTAGTTCAAAAGTTGAGGGTCAAGGACGTCCAACCTTTATGGGAACCTAAGGTAGTAGAGATGTATGAGAAGGAAACACCAGGATGTGGTTACATGCTTCAAGTTGAATAAGTATGTGTCGGACGAAGAGTGGGTGATGAATTGTGTATATTCAGTTGTATAGAGAGATCAAATTCGAGATGTTACATCGGGAATTTTTCTGCATTTGATAAGAGGCCATTTTAGAAATCGGAATGGTTAAAATACCCAAGGAATAGTATAAGGTTTTGTGCCGGAGAAAGTGTGGACTTCAGTTAGTAACAGAAAGCATAGCGATAAGGGCCGGAAGAAGTTGTATTCAGATATAGAGTAAGTATCTTGGAATCTAAGGGAATCGCAGTAAGATGGTTTTATATTTGGGCTTAGGAGGAGTACCAGGGAGAGCGAAAGTAAGCACGATGTAGAAAACGGTGTCAACAATATATATGAGGAAATGACAAAGGAATGTATTTTTGGACGATTGTGTACTAGAGCTATTGAGTAGTTGTTGAGGCTTACGTTAAGGAAGTGTAACAAAGGATGGTTCACCCGTCAGAACTCTAGTAAGTATGATGTGGCATGGAAAGTTACACTTTGGTATTAAGAACGAGCGTAGTGGTAGCACTGTGATTACAAGTGTACGTGTTGGATTCTTATTCTTGAGATAAGTATGAAGAGACGTACTTTGTGGAACAGTGGGTATTGTATTTTAAGGAACAAGGTTGTGGAAAAACAACGAGAAGCAAAACCAAGACTTGTTACGGACTAAGTATAAATCATGGAGCGATTCATACCGGAAAGGTCTTGTAGTTAGTTAATGAGAATTATCGGATGCAAGCATTTCATTTAGTGACTTAAGTGTAAGTGTGGTGTGCAATGGATGGTGAAGGGTAAGAAATCCCGGTTAATGTGTACGAAGTGATGGGAAGGTTCTTCAAGAGGATGCATTGCCCCGATTTATTTTCAAGTATAGAGAGAACTTCTGTATTTGTGGATAATTGGAATATTCGGAATCTACCTTTTGTTGGACTAAGAACATTGTGGTTTTATTTCTCGCCCAGGGAGTTAAGTGAGAGGGTAAGGTGGTATGCTTGGAATGAGATGTCCATCGTTTTCGTAGTACCGTGTGATGGATGGGTGTCGGGTGTTGCTTATGGACGAATCAAGTATGAGTGGTGACTAAAACCCTAGAATGTCATCATTGTTGACTTTCCGCTGGTATAGTTGTATGAGTAGAAAATGAACTACCCCACTGAAGATTTGTAAGGTGACCGCGAGAGAATTTGGAATTTTTGCCTGTCACTTGGTTGGAGTGTGTTGTCAACTTTGTTGGTTTTACTTCGAGTGGATCATGGTTGGTAAATGTGATACAAGTTAAGAAGCCGTGAGTTGAGAAGGATATTTCGAGTTAGAACAAATCGGATCGATGGGTTGAGTAGGGATGACTTTGAATTAAGAAGAAACTGGGTTTCGTTCTGCAGCAGTGTTAACCGACTAACACAATGGGGTTAACCGTTTAACACGTGCATGAAGGGTGCTTTACGTAGAATTTTGGAGAAGTTAACCGATTAACTCAGGTGGTTGATCGATTAACGTGTGTGTAATTGTGAAATCCCTTAGGAACCATCATCTGCGTTTTGTTTCCTTGTGTTGCTCTGAGTGGAGAGTATTGTGTGAATGGAGAACGAGATTGCAAGTAAGTGAAGGAAGGATTTGCGTTTTGGAATCGTGACTTCTAGAAAAGTGTGGCATAGTTGGCCATTTGTTTAAGCAGCAAGAGAGTTAACTTTAAAGAAGTGACCTTGTGAGAAAATCTTAAGAGTATTGTTATCATTACCATTGAGAATCTTAAGAACGAAGTTGGAAAATACTCACAAAGTATTGATCTTGCAAGGAATATATTTCGGTGTGTAATTATGGCCATTGTAAGGTATAGACGGTTAGTCCGGGTTGGTAATTGTTATCTTCCGTGAGTTCACGACATTAGATTTAGACCGTGAGAGTGGTACCAGTTGTGTGCAGTGGTGTTTTAACCAGAGAAGGAAATTTGAAAAGTTATATTTCCAAGTACTAGTAAGAATTAGACGTTCCGAAGTTAAGTATGTGACTTAGAATCGTATATGGAATGTAACGATTAAGAAAAGTGGATTCAACCGAGAAGCGTGGTATGGACTTCGACGAAGTTTTTGCGTATGAAGTGTTGTGTGAGAATTGTGGGTGGTATGGAAACTCACAATTTCGAATTAAATGGTTCGAGTTTTGGTAAGTGGTATCTCGCGTGTGATTGAAGTTCTATGTTGGTGTTACGCTGTTATTGGATGAGATCTTGAATCAGCAAGAAACCCTGAGTAAGTCGGAAACCGTAAGGAGAATCGATTTGGAATGTGGTAACCAGAACCAGAAGTGGTTAAGCTATTTTGGATATATGGGTTCAAGTCTTGAATGGAATTGGAGTTGTATATGTTATGATTGTAACAGTATAACTCATGCATCTTTATCGTCTAGAGAGTTGGGACGGATGTTATTATATTGTGTGTTGGCGAGGAAATTGTTCTACCAAAAGACGTCAGTAAGTTTCGTATGCCATTGGTTAGTAAGGACCCATTGGATAAGTGTGTTTTTCGTGGACTGTTAGCTACTTGGTAATGCTTATGAAATTGTGGTGTTCCACTGTTAGATTTAAATTGCGTAGTGGAAGGTGACAATGGAAGAGCCGGTCAGAATAATAAGGATTTGAAGGTGGTTGCTTGTGAGTACGGATATAAGGAGGTTTCGTTCTAAGTGTGTTACCATTTGATGTGATCCGAAAGAAAGGAAGTATCGGATTTAATGGTTACAATGTTTTAGTATCAGACCAGCTGGAACTGGTAAAGAAGTTGTTCGACTAGATATGAAGTGGCCCTAATGTTAAAGGATTTATGAAAGGATAGATGTCGGTAATTACATAAATGGAAGGAATTACCGAGTTGCCTCAAACGGGTTTGTTGAGTGTTTGTTATCCTGAATCAAGATAAGGTATTACGGGTTGGTTTGTGACTCAGTAGAGGAAAGTAGAATGGTACCTTCTGTCAGTAGTAAAGTGCGACCAAGTGTGTTAGTAAGAAACAACAGATGAGTTGGGGGAAGCAAAGTTGGAAATTAACTCGATGTTAGAACAAGAGTATGTTTAAGGACGTGAAGTTGTTAAGTTGTGAAAATAAGAATTTGGGTCTATGAAACCAAGTTAGAATTGGTATGCGTCAGAATTGAACAGAAGGTTAACGGAAGTGAAGTGAGTGTGGAACTTAGACAATGATGCAAGAAGTGGTTATTGTTGAACGAGGGAAATTCGGGGGCGAATTTCTATTTAAGGGGGGGAGGATGTAATACCCCGTATTTTATTGCACCGAATAATATCATATTGTGATTAACTGAGTCCGGTTGCTCTGAGAAATTATTTGATAAAATAATTAGAGTAACTACGATACTTAGAATTAACCCAATTAATATTATTTGTTTCGGAGACATTTTATTTAATTGGACTCTAGAGACCTTTTGGACATTTAGTAGTATTGTTTTAATAATGCTTACTATATATGCAATTTTTTCCCTCATTTGGATTAAAAAGAAAAAGATAGAAAGAAAGAGAAAGTTGGTAAGAGAGAAAGAAGAAAAGAGGAGAGAAAAGAGGAAGAAGGGAAAAGAAGAGAAAAACAAGATTTTGGAGGAGAAGCTTCAAGATCATCACCAATCTTCATCCAAGCTTCACCAAACTTCTTGGGTTTCATCATCTTGGTCATCTCTAGAGGTGGGTTTAGTTAGAAACCTTTTTTTTTTCTTAAATTTTGGTATTATGAGTTTTAGGTCGAAATCGTGGAAATCGACGTTTTAACGGATAGAATCGGTTAGAAATTGAAATGAATGTTTAGTATGCTCATAGAATCATGTGGGGAGGTTTGTTTTCATGATTCTATATGATGTTTGATGATTTTGAAATGTTAGGGTTTTAGAAGATTTGGATTTTTTTATGAAATGATATGTTTTAATGATAGTGGAAATCAAAGCTTGCTATAAATGTGATGTTGAACCTCTGTTGACTTTTGAATGTGCCCTAAAGTGGTTTTGGAGGGTGGAGGAAGTTCTGTTATCGCAGGGTATTTTTCTGAGTTTCGCAGAGTGCGCTGGTGCCCGCTGAGCGCGGTGTTTAATTCTTGGAACCTCTCGTGGCAGGGAGTTGCGCGCTGAGCGCGGACCAGGGCGCGCTGAGCGCGACCTGGGAGTTGAAAAATTATATTTTTACGGAAAAATTCATAACTTTCGACTCGTATATCGGATTCGATCATTCTTTATATCGATATAAAGCCGAGGAAATATTTTATGCAATGGAGAAGAAATATGTCGTTTTACCGATCGATTAAATAATCGAGGAAATTCCAAAAGCAATGTGATTATGTTTTAATGGTTGTATATTGTTCTATTATGAAATTATGATATATCTATCAAATTGTGAATTGTGAATGAAAGAAAATATGCATGTTAAAATATGAATTAGGAAGAGTGAGAAAACTTTACCCCAAAACAAAATGATTTAATTCTAGGTTGTGACTAGGATTGTGGTAGAGAATCTATGTGGCCACGCTCGTGCGTGAAAGGCCGAGGCGTGTGTATTGTGCAATCGTAACCGGTTATTATTGATAGTGTGTTTCATGGGTCTCGAGCTCCTCTGAAACATATGCACCATTACTTGGCAGGTTTGATTCCCGCGTTTAGTACGAATGGGACCTACGGGTAGAGACTTGTGATGGTTAACAGGCCATGAGAAGTGACGGTTCACGGCTAACAGGCCGTTGTTCCCGAATCCATTTCGTATGTCAAGTAATTCGAGGATCCATGACTCGGATCGTCTTCTAGACGTAGAAGCGGACGGGAAAAGGGGATACCTTGATATGGTTATTGATTGTGAATCCTTGAGTTAACAGGCTCAAGAGGTACTTTGGTAGATTGTGAATCCTTGAGTTAACAGGCTCAAGAGGTACTTCGGTACTAGTGTGAGTTTACAGGCTCACCGTGATGGTTACTTGTGTGTGTGCTCATGGTCTTTTCCCCTTTCCCTTTGACATGAGTTAGGATTATTAGAACTGATCTGATGTACACGAACTGGTCTACGTGGGTTGGTCGTTATGGAAGTGCCCGGATGGTTGCTGGTCGTACTCGCGGTCCGGTAAGTAATTGAGGAGAGGTGGTGGTGTACCTGCAAGGCACTCCGACGCCCAAGTAAGAAAGGGTCAGAAAAAAGGGGCAAGTACAAAGTATTAGTTCGTAGGGAGAATATTTTGATACCTGACCCTCTCAAGTGAAAGGGTTTATATAGGACTCTAAGCGCGTGGCTAACGGTCCTATTTTCGGGGCGAAATAACCGTTTTCCCTAAAGAATCGGTCGCTGCCCAAACTAGCCGTTACGACGGGCAGGGTGTCCAAAACTAGCCGTTATGTCGGGCATATGCTTAGTTTCGGGCATCTGCCCATGGCTGCTCGGGGAGCACTGAAGCTGCGCGTGTTGGGCAGAGTGTCCGGGGGGAACGTTATGTTCCTTGCCCGGTAGGAGGGGCAGAAAAGTAACTTTCACCCTTCTGTGGGTTGGACTTAGGCGATTTGGGCCGCTCTGTAGCAGAGGCTTATTGGGCCAATTCTATCCATTGGTCCAGTCCAGAACAGGAGCCCCCCAAGTCGTTGCTCCCGAGCATGGGAGTGATGACTTAAGGACTCCTCGTTGTCCCGGGGAACTATCACGAAGCCGTCGTTGGATACGGGGACGACTGGCTCGAGGTGCTCGTGATTCTCCGTGCCCGCGATATTCGTGGTCGATTCCATCTTGCTCGGTAATCGGGGAGGCGACGCGTCAGATGGAATGGGAAACGTTGGGTCGCCACGTGTGCATCGAGACCTGTGTAGCAGTTACCTAGGCAATTATGGCTAGTGGGTCGTCATTATTGCCTACGGGCGCGTGTGTGTACGTGCCCCTTGGTATAAAATGGGGGAAACCGTCCCATTTTCCACTTTTCCTTCTTCTGATTCTTCCTCGTCACCAGTGCGTTTGCCCGTCACCTTCTTCAAGCAGCCGACCGTCGTGCCGACCACCGTGACAAGTTTCGAGCAACCGTTTTCTTCCACTTTCTTCTAGTAAAATCAAGTAAGTATCCTGATTTTTTTTGCTTGTTTTGCTTCCTTTTGTTGTAAGTGGTAGATTTCATGCGGCTAGGGTTAGTTCTAGATGGCAAAATAAGTAGATTTCCGGCGAGTGTTGGTGGTGGGCGGAGGTTCTGCCTTTTTTTCTGTACCACATGTCTCGCCGGATTAGGTAGCACGTTTGGTGGTCGTGGTGGCCCGTGTGGTGGTTGCGAGTCGTGACCATCGCGTCCTATCATCCGTTGATGGATTTGGTGAGTTTCCCGCTAGGACGTTTCCAGATTCCAGTAGAGTTTCGACGGAATCTGGGTACAGGCGCGGGGATATTTTGTCCTTCTTTGTTTGATGTTAGGGCTTAGGCCGGGGACGTAGTTCCTAGCCTTTCGCACGCCCTTTCACTTGTCTTAGCGGTGGAATGGTGGATTTGATTTCCTGTCGAATTCACTGTCTTTCTCTGCTTTTTCAGGTGATCATAGTGGCGATGGAGCCCGAGAGGGAGGTTATACCCGTTACGTCCGAAGAAACTGTCTCCGATGAGAGCAGCAGTGCAACGGCCTCGAGTTCTGCGTCCTCGAGTTCGTCGGCTTCGGATTCCTCGAGCGACGTCGAGGGGGAAGCGAGTGATGCCGAGGAGGGAGATGACCTGGGGGTCGTGGAGGAAGATGTAATGGAAGAGGACGTAGACGCGTTCTGCCCGGAAGAGTGGGAGGTGGCCGAGCCTTCCGAACACACTTCCACGTTTGTGAGGTTTGCGGCGGACGCTTTTACTGAGGTGGGGCCCTTAGGTGAATGGAGGGTGCTTCTGCCTAGTGTGGGCGAGCGGATATGCTCGAGCTTCGGGGACTGCTTCGGGATGTACGAATACGTCTTCAAAGAACTGGGGCTGAGGTTGCCCTTCACTGACTTCCAGCGGTCGGTGTTCCATCATCTGAAGCTGGCGTCTTCCCAACTCCACCCCAATTCGCTGGACTTTATATGGGCTTTTGAGTTGGTGTGCGAGCACCTTGCTTTGGGGCTCACCATCCCTCTGTTCTTTGCTATTTTCCACCTACAGCGGCAGCTGACGGGGAAGAGGTACGGATGGGTCTCTTTGAAGCAGCCCAAAAAACTGTTCAAGCTGTTCTCGGAGTCCATCCGAAACTTCAAGAGACGGTACTACATCATCGAGCCTCTGTCCGAAGCTACTCAGGACAGCGTGTATGCCTGGGAGTTAGAGTGTGACGAGAACGGAGAGGAGCTTCTCACCGAGGAAGGGAAGTACGTCGGGGAGAGGGTGTATAAGTTTCCAATCCGCTGGACACCCGACCACTTCTCAAAGAAGCCCAGTGCCTATGTTTTTTAACCGAGTGCTTTACGCGGGCAGGATGCCGCGTCTTACGAGACCCTGGTGAAGTGGGTCAACTCCTTTCAGCTCGCGACCTGTTGGACGAGCAAGGGTAATCCTATCTTCGAGGAGGATGGGAGTCAAAGGGTCTAGCGCCGGTTTATCCCCGTCAAGGCACTGCTGGAGTGCAAGACTTCTGCGGATGCCACGGCGCTGCTCGGTAGACTTAGTTACTTAGACTTTATTTGCTATTCTTTCTTCCCCGTTTCTGACGCGCTTGTTTTCTTTGTGCAGGTGAGATGCCTCAAGCCCGTGACCGTGTGGTGAGGAACGCCATGGCGAGGGGTAAGGCTGGAGCGACCCCCTCCAAGACCCGGACTGCTGCTGGTGCTCGTGCGCCTCCCCCTGTTCAGACTACTCCGGGGACCTCCTGTTCTCCCACTCCCTGTCCGCGGGATTCTCCGCTGCCTTTGGTCGGGCGACAGAAGCTCCTCCGGACAACAGACACGGTGGATCTGAGGGGGGCAGTTGAGAAGGGGAAGTTCGAACTTCCTCCGTGCATCAACGATATGAGGTTCTTTGAGGGTAATACTTTGGTTGTTCCTCGGGCCGAATCTCTTAGCCTGGGGAACATGGATCGCGCGGGCAAAAGTGCGATGGTGGCCAGGGATGCTTCTGCCCTCGTGAGGATGCTCGAGATGGCAGCTGTGTACGCTGAGGGGGACCACGTGCTCGAGGCTGAGCTTACTGCTGCTCGGGCCTCCGAAGCGACGCTGAAGGAGGAGGTCCGGAATTCCCGTGAGGCGAAGAAGAAAGCCGAGGAAGAGGCGACAACGCTGAGGGAGGAAGTTACCAAGCTAAAGTCGGAGAAGAAGGCGTCCGAGGAGTTGAACGCGGAGTTGATGGTGGCCAATGCCCCAGGTGATGACGAACCAGAGGAGATAAGAGTGTTGAAGACTCGGGCAGAGCTGGTCGCTGGCATTCTGCAGGCCGAGGATGATGGTATTGCTGTGGCCGCGGAGTCTTTTGATAGTGCGGTGGCCCAGTTGCGAGTGGTGAACCCTGGGCTCGAGATTTCGACCGGGGGTACTCACTACCTAGCTCGTGTGGAGGGTGGCCGCATTGTCCTTCCCGAGGGTCTTGTTCTCGATACTCCCGAGGAAAATATCGAGGAGCAGCCCGTGAAGGAACCGAGGCCTGAAGCTGTGTCAACCGAGCGTGTGGAAGACTGAAGAGTTTTTGTTGCTTAGCTGTATCTTGTCCGGCCTGCGTGCCATTGAACTCGTTGTAATCTTATTTTTGTTCTGGGGCGTGGCCCCCTTTTTAATGTAACAAGCACAATCTTTGGCCCTTGCGGCCTTTTAATTTAATGCCCGGTTAATTTATACAACTTCTGTTTATACTGTTGTACTTTGTTTTAGTTGTGCATGTGTGACTGCCCGTCGGAGGGTGTGTTTGTCAACAAGGCTTATTTTTGACAGATTGCTCGTTGCGTTATGAATTCGCCAGTGCGGGGAACTGGTCGAACAGCCGGGGAAGATCCTGGCGAGGTTGCGGATCTCAGGTCGCGATTGAGGCCTGAGGCCGCGGCGTGAACGTCCCATCGCGAGCTGGGGTTCTGCCAATCATGGTACTTGGGCGAAGGCGGTGCTCGATCGAGGACCGTCGACGAACGGAGCTCCGGCTCATTGAGCGGGATTCCACTTTATACGTATGCATCGTTTGTACCTGAACGAGCATGATGGCCGTTAGACGGCCTTGTGACGCGAGGAAGCTTCTTGTGCCTTTTAGCTGTAGTATTGCTTAAGTTTTTCAGCGTTCCATGGTCGAGGGAGAGTTTCCCCATCGAGGTCTTCGAGGAAGTATGCGCCGTTCCCTGTTTTGGCGCGGACTCGGTATGGTCCTTCCCAGTTGGCCGCCAGTTTACCTTCGCGGGAGTCCTTATGGTTTCTTCGCAGGACAAGGCTGCCCACGTCGAACTCCCGTCGGAAGACTTTGGCGTTGTGCCTGATCGCTATTTTTTGCTTAAGAGACGCCTCGCGGAGGGCTGCTCCCGTTCAGATTTCCTCGACGAGGTCGAGCTCCTCTCTTATCGCTTCGTCGTTCATTTCCTCGTCCAGGGGTGATTCCGTCCTCTTGGACAGTACGTGGATTTCAATGGGTATGACTGCCTCGGTGCCATATGCCAAACGGAAAGGTGTCTCCCCGGTGGTGGACTGGGGAGTGGTGCGGTATGCCCACAGGACACTGTGAAGCTTCTCGACCCAGGCTTTCTTTGTTTCGTCCAGTCTTCGCTTGAGGCCGCGCAGTATGACACGATTGGCCGCCTCTGCCTGCCCGTTGGTTTGGGGGTGCTCTACGGAAGCGAAGTGTTGCCTCGTTCTGAGGTGTGCGACAAAGTCTTGGAATTTTTTGTCTGTGAATTGTGTTCCATTGTCCGTGACAATTGCTTGGGGGATCCCAAACCGGGCAAGTATATTCCGCTTGTAGAAGCGCAGAATGTTTAGCGCTGTTATCTTGGCTAAAGCTTCTGCTTCTATCCACTTTGTGAAGTAATCTACGCCCACTATCAGGTATTTGTTTTGGCTGGACCCCGTCACGAAGGGTCCTAGGATGTCCAGGCCCCACCAGGCGAATGGCCACGGGGAGGTCATGCTTTTTAGTTCGTTTGGCGGAGCTAGGTGCATATCCCCGTGCCGTTGGCATTTGTCGCATTTCTTCACATGCTCCTTGGCGTCTTGTTGCATGGTCGGCCAATAGTACCCTGCCCGGAGGGCCTTACGGGCAAGGGACTTTCCTCCAAGGTGTTGGGCGTTGATGCCCTCATGGATTTCTCGCAATATGTGTGGGACGACCTCCTCTTCTATGCATTTAAGAAGTGGGATGGAGAAGCCTCGTTGGTAGAGTTTGTTTTCGAGGATAACGTACGAGCAGGCCCTTCGTTTAATGGTGCTGGCCTCCTTGGGATCCTCTGGAAGTTCGTCCCTGGTGAGGTAGTTGTATACGGGGGTCATCCAGCAATCGCTATCCCCGATCGCGTGTACGTGTAGGGTCGAAGATCCCTTAGTGATGCTGGACCGGGGAAGTATCTCTTGGATGACTGACCTGTTTCCTCCTTTCCTCTTGGTGCTTGCCAGTTTTGACAATACGTCTGCTCGTACGTTGTGTTCGCGTGGAACGTGTCTTACTTCCACTGTTCTGAATTTCGACATCTTTTCTCTGACGAGGTTGAGGTATTCGGAGAGACTGTCGTTTTTGGCTTGATATTCCCCGGATACCTGGTTGGCTACGAGCTGCGAATCCGTGCAGATGATGACTTCCTCGGCCCCCAGGTCTTCGGCTAGGCGTAGTCCGGCGAGGAAGGCTTCGTACTCGGCCTGGTTGTTCGACGTGGGAAAAGACAATGTGAGGGAAGCCTCGACTATGGTTCCTTCGTCGTTTTCCAGAATTACGCCTGCCCCGCTGCCACTAGAGCTGGATGCTCCGTCCACATAGATGGTCCATCTGTTCACTAGGTGGGGCGAGGAATTTGAGAAAGTTACCTCTGCTACGAAATCGGCCAGGGCCTGAGCCTTAAGAGCTTTCCTGCTTTCGTATTGGATGTCAAATTCGAACAGTTCTAGCGACCATCTGAGCATTCGACCGGCCATGTCTGGCCGTCCCAGTAGCTGCTTGATGGGCTGATCTGTCCTCACCACGATCGTGTGGGCCAAGAAATAGTGTCTTAGTCGTCTGGCAGCATTGACGAGGGCCAATGTTACCTTCTCTATCTGTTGATATCTCAATTCTGTGTCCTGCAGTGCCTTGCTCGTGAAATATACCGGCTTTTGCCCGCTAGGATTTTCGCGGATGAGAACGACGCTACCGGCCTCAGCGGAGACGGCGAGGTACAGGAACAAGACCTCCCCGGTATCTGGTCGTGACAACACGGGCGGTTCCGATAGAGCTTGCTTCAAGTGGAGGAGGGACGCCTCGCATTCTTCGGTCCATTCAAACGCTGCTTCTTTCCGCAAGAGCTTGAAGAAAGGAAGGGCGTGCTGGGCGGATTTTGCGACGAAGCGGGATAGCGAGGTCAGCACTCCGTTGAGGGATTGAATGTTCTTTTTAGACGTGGGCGTTGGGAACTCGGAGAATGTCCGACATTTGTCGGGGTTAGCCTCTTTTCCTCGTTCCGTTAGGTAGAAACCGAGGAACTTACCTGCTCGTACCCCGAACGTACACTTCTCCGGGTTGAAATGCATTTGGTATTTCCTTGCCTGCTCGAAAATTTTGCGGAGGTGGGCAACATGGTCTAGTTCCTCGTGGGATTTGACGATCATGTCGTCCATGTATACCTCGAGCATGTCGCCTATCTGTTCGTGGAAGACTTTGTTCATCATTCGTTGGTATGTAGCGCCGGCGTTCTTCAGTCCGAAGGGCATTACGTTGTAGTAATAGTTGCCCGATTCGGTCATGAAGGTTGTGTAAGTTTTATCGCTCGCGGCCATTGGTATTTGGTTGTAGCCCGAGTAGGCATCGAGGAACGATAATAGTTTAAAACCGGCCGAATTATCTACGAGTTTGTCTATATTGGGGAGGGGGTAGGCTTCCTTCGGACAGGCCTTATTAACATCAGTATAATCAACGCACATCCTCCATTTGCCATTATTTTTTCGTACAAGTACAACATTAGAGAGCCATGTAGTATATTTGGCCTCAGAAATAATGCTAGCTTCTAGAAGGTCTTTGACAGCTTTCTCCGCGGCTTCTGTTTTATCCGGGGATTGCTTCCTTCTGCGCTGGGCAACGGCTTTGATGGTCGGGTCGATCGTGAGCTGGTGGCAGGCGACGGAGGGGTCCAATCCGGGCATCTCAGTAGCGCTCCACGCGAACAGGTCTGCGTTTTCGCAGAGGCACGCTTTCAGTTGTCTTTTGGCCAGGTCGGGCAGATCTGCTCCGATCTTCACTCCCCGTTGGGGGTCTTCTTCGAACGAAACGATCTCGAAGTTGCCATCTGGGACAGGTCGTAGGAGATGGCCGCTGTTGTCGGACTTACTGCCCGACAGCGTTGGAACCTTGGCGCGATCTTCTTCGTTGAACCGGCTGTCTAGATCAATTGATTCGACCTGGGGAAGTGGTCTTGGCTGCTCGGAGCTGCTGGGCAGGGGGGGACGACCAGATGCTCTTGGCTTCGCCGAGATGGTGTTAAGTCCCTTTGACGCTGCTTCAAAGCAGCGGCGGGCAGCCTCGATGTCGCCGTGGAGGGTGGCGACCATCCATTCAAAAGTGTAGTACTTCATTTTGAGATGTACGGTGGAAGGTACTGCAATAAACTCTGCCAGGGTTGGCCTTCCGAAGATGCACTGGTATAGTGACGGGCAATCGATTACCAGAAACTGTGCCTTGATTGCTCGGGTTGTCTTTCTTGAACCGAAGGTTACGATGAGCTCTACGTAACCTCGGGGCTTTGTCACCGCTCCGTTGAACCCTTGCAGGTCGGATCCGACGTATGGAGTGAGGTGAGAGTCGTTCAGCTGCAATGTCTCTAACAGGTGGTTGTACATTATGTCAACCGAACTGCCTTGGTCCACGAGTATCCTTCGGACATCGAAATTCGCCATCCTGGCCTGGATAAGCAGTGGGATGTTTGAATTCGGTGCCCCGCCGAGGAGTTCTTCCTTGTAGAAGGAAATGGGAGCGGACCCTTTGTGCGTGGTGTCCAGCGTGGTGACCTCGTTGGAGCTTTTGCTGATCAGTTGGTCGAATCTCCTTTTGACCGAGCCAACTGTGACTTTGTTGAATCCGCCCCCGGAGATCACCATGGCCGACGGGAAGGCCTCCCACGGGCTGCTGGCAGCGAGGTATGTGGAGGCGAGCAGATTGTCCGGGAAGCGAAAGTCTTCTGGTCGGGTCACGGACATAGCGACCTGGATGTTGGCGTCGTCGGAGGGCGGAATTTCCTCTGCGACCTTTTTACTTTCCTGGGCCTCTTGCCGGGGAGCGTCCTTCTTTTTTGCGAACTGCTTCAGATGGCCGTCGCGAATGAGGATCTCTATGGCATCTCTGAGGTGGATGCACTCTTCCGTTGTATGGTCGTGACTCTTGTGGAAACGGCAGTACTTGGACTTTCCCATCCCTGGTCTGACCGGCAGCTGCTTGGGGAAGCGGACTCCCGCCTGTTTGAACTCCGAGTTGGCGCACTCAGACAGTATTTTCTCCCTCGAGGCAGTGAGGGGGGTATAATCGTGGAATCGCCTGGAGGGTGCTCTCTGCTCGCGTGTATCGCGAGGTCGATCGTCACGTCTCTTGTCTCCTCGACGGGACGTCGAGGGCTCTTCAACTCTGGATGTCCGGGCACCTTCTTGGTTGCGAGATGTCCGGACCGAGTGGGCAGCGACTTTCTCCTCGTACTGTATATGTGACTGGGCCTGGTGGAGAAGTGCATTGAGATTCCTCGGTGGGTCGAGGCTGATGGCTTTCGCAAAATCGGAACCAGGACGTAACCCTTGCTCAAGCAAGAATTTCTTCATAGCGTCGGTCGTTGGTACTTGGACAGCCTCCTTGTTGAAGCGCTCGATATAAGCCCGGAGAGGCTCATCTTTTCCTTGTACGACGGCTCCCAGGGACGCCTCGGTCTTGGGGTGGCGTCGTGAAGCAGTGAAGTGACGGGAGAAGATCCTTCCCAGCTGTCTCCATGATGTGATGGATTCCTCGGGCAGCTGCTTGTACCACGTCATTGCTCCTTTGAGGAGCGTGGTCGGGAACAGGCAGCACTTGATGGCTCCCCGTACCCCTCTGTAATCCAAGAGAGCGTCGATGTTCTCTATATGCTCGTCCGGGTCGGCGGTTCCATCGTACGTCCCCAGCGACGGAGGCTTCTCCAGCCCCTTAGGAAGGCGGGTTGCTAGATCTCCCGGGACAGCGGGCCGCGAGGTTCGTCGTCGCTATCTGAACTTGGCTCTGATGGTGATCGTCGTCTGCGCTCGCGGCGACGGTTTCTGCGAGGTGAGGGCGAACGGGTCCGGTCACGAGGTCTGCCCGGCGGGGAGGGCCTACCTTGCCTTGTTCTTTTGCGTCTTGACGGGGATCGATCCCGCGGGGAAATCTGGTCGCGCTTGCGAGTGGGTCGTATCTCAGGCTCGTGCCTAACCGCACGGTCTTCTCCGCGCCTAGGTGGCAGGCTTTTGGATCTTCGGGCTTTATTCCGGGGAGGAGAGGATCTTGGGAAAGATGCCTCCTCAAGAGCTCCTATCCTTTCTCCTTGTTGTAGGATGAGGAGGTTGGTGCGGTTAACAGCTTCTAGAAGGGCTGCCACGGCCAAGTCGGCGCTGGGCGGACCGGGAACTGGCCGGCGTTCCGATGGGATCTACACGTCTCCTTGTCCGGTGGGAGGAGGAGTTGGAGATGCAGTAGCCCCGTCCCGACGGAAACGGGGGTCAGAGAGTAACGAAGAATGGCCGTCAACGTCCATCTTGTTGACGGGGACGAGAACAGTGGTGTCCGCACCTATCGCGGAATTCTGGGCAGCCATACGTGGGCGGATCAAAGAGAAAATGTTTTGATCTTTCGGTTTCCGAGGAGGAATGAAAGAAGGGGAGAACAAGGAGTTCCCACAGACGGCGCCACTGATCCGATGTACACGAACTGGTCCACACGGGCTGGTCGTTATGGAAGTGCCCGGATGGGTGCTGGTCGTACTCGCGGTCCGGTAAGTAATTGAGGAGAGGTGGTGGTGTACCTGCAAGGCACTCCGACGCCCAAGTAAGAAAGGGTCAGAAAAAAGGGGCAAGTACAAAGTATTAGTTCGTAGGGAGAATATTTTGATACCTGACCCTCTCAAGTGAGAGGGTTTATATAGGACTCTAAGCGCGTGGCTAACGGTCCTATTTTTGGGGCGAAATAACCGTTTTCCCTAAAGAATCGGTCGCTGCCCAAACTAGCCGTTACGACGGGCAGGGTGTCCAAAACTAGCCGTTATGTCGGGCATATGCTTAGTTTCGGGCATCTGCCCATGGCTGCTCGGGGAGCACTGAAGCTGCGCGTGTTGGGCAGAATGTCCGGGGGGAACGTTATGTTCCTTGCCCGGTAGGAGGGGCAGAAAAGTAACTTTCACCCTTCTGTGGGTTGGACTTAGGCGATTTGGGCCGCTCTGTAGCAGTGGCTTATTGGGCCAATTATATCCATTGGTCCAGTCCAGAACAAGAACCTTGTAAAGCCGAGAGGACTTTAAGATAGGAACTCACTGAGATTTGATGTATCTCACCCCACTATAGTTGCTATATTTCAGGTTCGGATTGCAGGTTGATTTACAAGTGAAGCTATGATTGGATGTTTCAAGAGAAGCTTAGTTAAGCTTATTCCGCTGTGTATTTTTATTGTTCTTGTACAATGAGGAATATTGTATATTGATCTTAGTTTTATTTTATTTTGGCTAATTTCCATAGCTTGTGCCATAGTTGTACTATGTTTTAGAAATGGACAAGTATGTGAATTATGTCATTAGGCACTCTTGATGTGTCAGTACCAAATAAAAACACTTGTATGGTATTATTCTAGATGAATATTATACAGGGTGTTACATTGTTATCCTATTCTAACTTTTCGTGAGAATTTTTTTTTCTTAAAGTTCAGTTTTGTTTCGTTCTAATCTACGCTTTATCACCTGTTGTTCTTAAAAAAAAATTTTCCCCAAAACTGCATTACTTTTACACAATGCAGTTTTGGGGAAAAAAATTTTTTAAGAACAACAGGTGATAAAGCGTAGATTAAAACGAAACAAAACTGAAATTTAAGAAAAAAAAATTCTTACGAAAAGTTAGAATAGGATAACAATGTGTAAAAAATAATTACCTACAATTGATTTTACATGTTCTCGTTTTTATTCTATTAGATATAGATCATCCATTTAATCTATTGGTTATTTTTTGGGGTTTCACCTGTGAGGGACTTAATTGAGCCCTCACCCTAGACTTAACCTATCAATTATATTCATTTTTATTTTATTTTATTTCATCTCATTCTTTTAAATGCGGGAAAATTTATATATTAAAAAGGTTTGACTTTAAATAATGGGTGACTATCACCCTCTTTATTAGTTTATAGATTATTCATTGATGTTTTCTGAATAAAAGGAGAGAATATTCATTGACAATACATCAAATATATCAATTTTTTTTTTTACAAATCAAATGTCTTTTTCTTCCTGTGTATATTTATCGTTTTAAATTTCTTTTTCTATTTGAAATGCACAATTTTTTTTCAATTAAAAAGACAAATACTTTATAAATACTTTATTATCACCTATACACGTGCACATAAAATGTTTATTGTTTTTCTATTTTTATTATTATTTATTACAAGATAAGTACCCACAATTAAATATAATCAGCACCACCATTAATTCTCAATTTAATTTTATTAATTTTCATTCAGTCAATTGTATCATGTAAATCTTACCATATTTTCCAAAAAGATATTTACAGTACCTTTTATAAATTATATTTAAATATTTATTAAGAATGAAAATATGTTAATAATTTTAATGGTTTTTTTACTTAAAGATGACATTTTATTAACCAATGGTACTATTATAAATAGTTAAATATATATATTATTAAATCAAAAGATTTTAACATAATTATAAATCAATGACAAATAAAAAAATATTTTAAAAAATATGGGTAATTAAAATTTACAATAAATAATATTTTAAACTAAGAGTATTAGGTTAATAAAAATGTCTTAGATTATCAAGTGAGTATGTCTTAGATTGTCAAGAGAATTCTAAAGCTTAAAGAAGGTAGGAACAACAAGGATAACTGGAATAACATGACTATAAAGTTTGAAAAAGTGTATCGGCATAGGAGTATTGCTCGCCCCAGGGAGTTATTCAACCCTTGGCTAGCCTGCCACATAAGATTAGCCACCAAGGATGATCTCAAACGGTTTGCCATGATTAAAAATGATGATTGTGTGTTTTGTAATCAGACTGAAACTATTGACCATTTATTCTTTTCATGTCCAGTTTGAAAATTGTTTGGCAAAAGGTGTTGACTTGGTTGAAAGTTGGCCATGAAGTCAAAGGTTGGGCTGAGGAGTTGCAATGGATTGTTGGTTTTGGTAGAGGTAAAAGGTGGAGAGCCTTTTGGTTTGCAGTATTGTTGTTAAAGTAATATAGGTGATATGTTAATATATGAATGGTTCTATTTTTGATTATAATGTAAATAGCATAGATATTGGAGGTATAGTTAAAGAATGGTGATATCCTAAGATTAGGAGATATTTAGCTAAACTTATGATGGTTTAGGTTGGATTGGTTTGTCCTTTATCTTGTATGAGGTTGTACTTTTGTCACTTGTTATTTTATTTGTTTTGACTTAATAGAGTTCTCTTTTTATTTTCAAAAAAAAGTCCTAACTTATATGATATAAATGTTAGTTATTAATCATAAATTAAAAAAAAATTGAATTTATCTTTTAAAATAAAAATTAACATCTATTTTTTAAATCTCATAATTAAGATATGCACCAAAAATAAAGGCAGAAAAAATAATCTATTTATATACTTTAGATAATCTATTAAAAATTTTAATGGTTTAAATTTAGTAATCTTTGAACATGTGAATTTCCAATTACAACATTTATCAAAACAAACTTCAAGTAACATTTGGAGAGTAAATTTCTACCTAACCAACACAATAATTCTTAGCTAAGACGGTGTGATACAACACATTACGAGTATCCACAAGACGCATGTTAATCGAAGCATTAAGTGATTATATCAGCGTTGGAGAAATACAGCATGAATTGGAACGTTTCCACGATCAATAGGTAGAAATCAAATATTGTATATCAAATGATGCAATTAATTTAAGGGTTAAATATGTATAAGGTCCTTGAAAATAACCCAACATTTAAGTTTGGTCCCTATAAATATTTTCTTCAAAGTTTGGTCCTCCTAAAGTTTTCCGTTTCTAACTGTAGTCCCTCCCGTTAGTTTTCACTAACGGAGGATGATGTGGCGTGCCATATGTGTATCAATTCCTTGCCAACTGTGTTTTATTTCATTGACCAACTTTTTCACCTGCACCTACTTTTTCAGTTTATTTGAGTATAATATTCATTTCACTCTACAACTCATTGAAAAAAGAAACCAACAGAAACCAAAAGAAACTCTATAATATTCATTTCACTCTACTTTTTCAGTTTCTCCTACAAACACAGAAACCAACATTACCATAGCCTACTTTTTCAGTTTCTCCTACAAACTCTATAATATTACAGAAACTCTATAATAATACAGAAACTCTATCATATTCATTTCACTCTACTTTTTCAGTTTCTCCTACAAACTCTATAATATTCATTTCACTCTACTTTTTCAGTTTATTTGAGTGATTTGAAAATAGGAGGAACCATATATAAATACAATTTAAAATATGATGATGCATAAGAGTTAGTTCAGCATACTTGTGATTGCATTGTAGCCCACGCAGCCCCCTGCAATTCCATAGCCTAAATAGGTGCACAAAACTATATCACCAATGCCATTTATAACACTAGCAGCGGCCAAAGCTTTCAAGGGTCCCCAGGAATCTTTCATACCAAGACTATATCAGATTAAACAATGAAAATTAATAAGCTAATAATTACTATATTATTCAAGCCATATAAAGCATGGGTTGAAACTTGAGACTTGGTATTATATTAAGCTTGGTCAATGGTAAAAGGAATTTAAAAAAGGTTGCTCACACAGATTTTAAAATATTAAGTAAAACTAGAAAGAGGAAAGCCATATGCTTGTTCAGAACATAGAAAAAAGATGATATATCTTCTGCCAAGAGATTTAATTAAATATGAAGATAAATTCTACCATTATATTGAACAGTACTTCAACATACCATCAACTCTGCTACATGAAATAGAAAACCATGACTCTAGCAGTATTTCAGCATCAATTTTGACATAAAAACTTTCAACCCCTCACATCAGAGAATTAAATATTAGTAATAAATACTCCCTCCATCTCATGAAAAGTGGCTCATTTGCATGATTTTTTCGTAATATGTCATGCACTCAACACTAACCAAACCTTAATGTAAAGTTCAGTCATACATGTTAATCACTAAATCAAACAAAAATATTAGTCAATATTTGTGTAAACAAATAAAATAACCTGTTTCGCAAGGGCAGTAGCAACCATATTGGAAGTGGCAACTGATAGAAACATGAACACATAGCTCATGTAGTCGCAAACAACCGTAGCAGGACCTGCACAAGGGAAATAAAAAACACAATAACTGTAATCACTCATTATTAAATGCTATCATCATGAATACAAAATCTCCAAGATTCACAGCGACAATTCACATAAATGTACTAAAACTATCATCAATGTCTGGTGCAAGAGATAACTGATCATAGTCACTTAGGGAAACACAAAAGACGACAACTCTAACATCTTCGAACATTTCAACCCACTTGCAACTTTCACTCATGCCCTTGGCATTCACCCTTAAACGAAGAAATAAACTAAGTTATAAAAACAATTCTAGCCAACAAATTTGTAAAAGAGAGTCAAGAGAAGTATGTATGTGTGAACAAATCAAAAAAATATTAATGTTGTTAATTTGATGAACTAAAAGAACTTACAAGAGAGGACCAAATCAAAATACGAGGCTCTCTTGCAATTAATGTTGTTAATTTTATGAACTTTGAAAAAAAACGAAGAAAAAAAACAAACTTTGCGAAAAAAAAAAACACAAACTCTGTGGTCATTTATTAAATGTAAGGAGTTGTAGAGTGAAATGAATATTATACTCAAATAAACTGAAAAAGTAGGTGCAGGTGAAAAAATGGTCAATGAAATAAAACACACTTGGCAAGGAATGGATACACATGTGGCATGCCACATCATCCTCCATTAGTGAAAACTAACGGGAGGGACTACAGTTAGAAACGGAAAACTTTAGGAGGACCAAACCTTGAAGAAAATATATATAGGGACCAAACTTGAATGTTGGATTATTTTCAGGGACCTTATACATATTTAACCCTTAATTTAATTAACTGTCCAAGAATGACACATGTGTAAATTCCTTTCGATTCTTGAAGTATCCACAACCTCTTGCCTCTCGATTTCTCTTGTATGGCTAATGTTGTTCCTCTTATTTTTCATCAAGCAATAATAGTACTACTGATTTTATTTTAGTTTTCTTTTGCAGTGTCATTAATCCAATACAAAGCAATATTATCGTTATTAAGCAATAATGAGTTAAACTTCTTATCCTAGAAAGATTTGAATATTATTAAGTTGGAAAAGTTGCCGAAATATGTTAGGTTGTTAGCATGTCGAATTGGGCCAGACTGTTGAGTCAATTATTTGGTATGTTAGTTGAAAGCTAGACTTTAGTTTTCTTATAAATAACATACTAGTCATCACTTCTCTCGTCAATCCCTAATAATTCTGATTCGAGGGTGAAAGTGGTGTAGTTAATATTCAATTATAAACATTGTACCCTAATGTATAATTGAATCAAGAATTCAGTTTTTATACCACTTTAAATTGTCTTTCTCTTTCTTCTCTTTTTTTCATTTACTTTATGATTTTCTAGTTAATCAAAAAACCGATCGTATTCTTTTTTTTAACATTGCTTTCACAACTCATATAAAATGGATTGTTAACCTACATTAAAAACAATTCGCAATATATGTGAAGGGTCAAACAGAACTGTCATGTTATTTTTTATGGCGAAATTGTCTTATCAAAAGCAAAATATAATTACGGCAGTTTAAAAATAACACATTAATTACTTAATAAAATTATTAGCTAGTTTGCAAGTAGGGGAGCAAATAGGTTGGATTTGGTGATGTTGATTTTAACCAAATCTAACATCTGAATCAATCAATTTTGTTTAGATTGAGTTTTCAACCATAATTTTTACACCATATCAATTTAATGGTGGCGTTTCGGGTTTTATGGGTGAAGATCAAGGGTGGTCAGAGGTGAAGAGGACGAGATTTCGGAAAGGGCTGCCAAGATGGGACTCTGTTTCAAAGGGAAGTGGAGATTACAGATCAAATAGAAAATGTACTTTTTCTGTGTTTTTCTCTGAGTTTCCAGAGAGAACTAATGCAAGAGACATTTTCCAGTTGTTTGGGTGTGTGGGGGAGATTGTTGAGGTGGTTATACCTCCTAAGAGAAATAGAATGGGGAAACGTTTCGGTTTTGCTAGGTTTCGCGAAGGGGGAGATGCAAGGCTATTGGCGGTGAAATTAAATAATATTATGATTGACGGAAAGAAAATTCATGCAAATCTACCTAGGTTTGGGAGAACGGGGTTTAATGGTAATAATTTTGGAAGAGAGGGTGTTGAGGCGTCTGGTGGTGCGATGGGGGTAAGGAAGGGGGTTTTCCGCGGTGATAGAAGAAAAGATAATGTTGTGGGGGTTAAAACTTTCGCTGAAGTTGTGGGTCGTAAGGGGCAGGAGAGTTCCTCATCAGAAAAGAAGGTTCTGTGGAGCTTCAGTTCTATGCAGGCGGATCGTGATAGATTAAATAAGGCCTTTGTGGGAAGGGTCCTGTTTCCTGGCTCTACATATAATGTACAAACTTCCTTCGAGATCGAGGGCGTATTCACGATAAAAGTTACTCCGTTGGGTGGTAACTTGTGTTTATTGGAAGATAATGAAGAAGGTTTTATCAAGGAATTATTGTGTAATGGCAAAGCGTGGTGGAAACAATGGTTTTCCGATATCAAATCGTGGGACGAGCGGGTGGTGGATGAAGAGAGAGTGGTGTGGGTTAGGGTGTTTGGTGTGCCTTGTTATGCTTGGAATTTGGTCTTCTTTAGCGAATTGGGTAATTCTATTGGTTCGTATGTTTGTACGGACGAGAGTACTTTGAAAGGTTTGAATATGGATGTGGGGAGGATTATGGTGAAGTTGCTTACTGAGGAAAACATTAAGGAAACGATCTATGTGGAGATTGACGAAGTGGTTTTCCCAATTATCTTAAAGGAAGACACCTACGGTCCGGTCCGAATCCCTTTGGAGGAGCCGAATTTAAAGAAAACTAACTGGGAGCATTCAAATTTTGAAGCTACATGGTCTTTTTCGGAGGACATATCTGTTACAGAAAAAGAGATTAATTCTATCGAGAATTTCGGTTCTGAATTCGAAGTCCCTATTGTCAAACCTGGGCTGTTTGTGAGGTCTGTTAATGCAGGTGGCAGAGAGCATAATTCTGTTACGCGATCGATTTTGGTTACGGATTCCGCTTCGGTGGCCATGGCTGGTGACGGAAGTTTCGATGATGTGGTCGGGGGTTTAAAAGATAACAGGGGAGTGGAGGATTCACGTAATTGTGATCAGAATGGAGATTCTTTGAGTAATGTTAATGGAAAGCCTTCTTCTGCTCTTCCACTAAATGAAAACAGGGGAGGGGATGTTCTATGTAATTGGTATAACTCTGGAGATTCTTTATGTAATGCTAATGGATTGTCTCTCTCTGCTATACCGCAATAGTGTACCGGTGGAACTGTTGTTGGTTGTAGCATAGATCACGGGGACTCTATTCATGAGGCGGGGGAGGTCGCGACCTTCAAAAGAAGGAGGAGAGTCAAGTCAGTGAAATTTAAACTGTGTGTTGAAGAGGGAGGTTTTTGTAAAAAAAAAGAATGGGAAAGAAGATGCATAGGAAATCAAAAGCAGGATCGAAAAGAGTTGAGCTTATAACGACTGAGGATCTTGAGGAGCCAAATGGTGAAGGATCTTCGCAAGGACATATTGGCGTTATTAAGGCAGCTGCCCCGGTTATATATGGGGACCAATTGGAAGAATCTATGATCCAGAGGAATAATCATAGGATGTGAGAGAACTTGAGTAACAATGCAGGAGATAAGTTGTGGAAGGTGATGGAAAGACTAGGAGTTACCACAAAGGATGCGAACGAAGGGTTTAGAGAGAAAACTTTGGATATGGAAATGACGGATAAGAAGAGAATGTTGGTAAGGAGGGCGAAAAACAATGGTTTTAAATGATTATCGGTTCTATGAATATTAGAGGAGGGGGATCTCTTCTAAAGAGAAGAAGAATAAGTCACATTATCAAAAAAGGGAACGCGGATTTGTTTTTATTACAGGAAACTAAATTGTCAAATTTGAAGGATGGAGTGGCCAAGAGTTTTTGGAGTAGAGAGAAGGTTGGTTTTTCTTTTCTTGATTCTAAAGGTGCCTCGGGTGGCCTTGCAATATTGTGGAAGGAATGAGAGTTAGAAGTGTTGTGTAGCTTCAGAGGGGATGGGTTTTTGGGCATTAAAGTGTTATTGAGGAGTTCACTTTATTATATTATGAATGTTTATTCTCCTTGTGAGTTATCCAGCAAGAGGGTTTTGTGGAACTCTTTACTTGATAGCAAGTACAGATATACGGATGGGGATTGGATCATTGGCGGAGATTTCAATGCGGTGAAAAATAATTGCGAAAGGAAAGGCAAAACTAGTTAGAATAGAAGCTCGGAGATGAAGGAGTTTGGGAGGTTTATTGAGAAGAGTTTGTTTGTGGACGTCCCTTGTAAAGGAAAGAGGTTCAGTTGGTTTAGTGGTGATGGGAAGGCTATGAGTAGAATTGATCGCTTTCTTGTATCAGATTCAATTGTGGATAGATGGGGGATAGTGGGTCAATTGATAGGTGATAGGGACTTATCGGATCATTGCCCGATTTGGTTGGTTATGCAGAACAAGGATTGGGGTCCGAAGCCGTTTAATTTCAATAATGAATGGTTTGAAAATAAAGATTTTATTCCCTTTATGGAAAAGGAATGGAAGAAATTGGTGGTTAATGGGAGGAGCGATTTTGTGTTGAAGGAGAAATTGAGATTGATCAAAAATAGTCTTAAGTGGTGGAATGCTAATGTTTTTGGGAGATACGAATTGGAAGTGGAGGAGGGGGTTAGGGAGGTGAATGAGGCAGATGAGCTCTTATGTCTCGTAGGCGAGCATGAGGCCGAGGGGATCTTAGAGAAGAGGAAAGAAGCGTCTAGTCGGTTTTGGTTAAACTTAAAGATTAAGGAGAATATGTTAATCCAAAAGGCGAGGTTGAAGTGGATTAATGATGGCGATAATAATAGTAGTTATTTCCATAAGGTCGTGAAGGAGAGGAGGAGGTGGAATCACATCGGTATGATTAATACAGACAATGGCATTGTGGATTCGGTTGAGTTGGTGAAGAAAGAGGTGTTCGATCATTTTTCCAACAAATTTAAGGAAGAGGTTGTCGAGAGACCCCTTTTAGATGGTATTCCTTTTTCCTCTCTCTTTTATTCGGAGAATGATTCTCTTGAAGCTTTATTTTCCGAGGGGGAAATTAAGGAGGCGGTGTAGAGTTGTGAGGGGGCGAAGAGTCCGGGCCCGGATGGTTTGTCTCTAATGTTTATTCGGAAGTGTTGGTTTTTCTTGAAAGATGATTTTGTTAGCTTCTTTAATGGTTTTCATTCAGGGTCGAATTTATCTAAAGCCATTACTTCGTCTTTCTTGACGTTGGTCCCGAAAGTTCCAAATCTGTTAACTCTTGATGAGTATAGGCATATTTGTTTGGTAGGATGTCTTTATAAGGTATTATCTAAACTCTTGGAAGGTAGGTTGAAGTTGGTGTTGGACACCTTGATTTCCCCGTGCCAAAGTGCTTTTGTGCCCAGAAGACAACTACTAGATGGGGTTGTTATTGCCAACGAATTGGTCGAATTTTATTCAAAGGAAGGTAGGAGTAGTATCCTTTTTAAGGTGGATTTTGAAAAGGCTTATGACAAGGTGAGTTGGAATTTTGTTAGATATATGATGAGAAGGATGGGTTTTGGTGGGAGATGGATGAGTTGGATGGAATTATTGGTCTTTAATAGTAATATGTCGGTGCTTGTGAATGGGAGCCCTACGGAGGAGTTTAGAGTGGAGATGGGTTTGAGACAAGGAGATCCGCTTTCCCCTTTTATTTTTGTGATTGTTGCGGAGGGGCTTTCGGGGTTGATCAAAAAGGCGGTGGATATTGGGGTGTATAGAGGAGCGGTTGTTAATAGATTGTGTTCGGTGGATATCCTCCAATTTGCGGATGATACTCTATTGATTAGGGAACCGTCTTGGAACTAAATTTGGGCTATCAAGGCGGTTCTTAGAAGTTTTGAGATTGTGTCGGGTTTAGGCATTAATTACCATAAGAGCAAGTTGATTGGCATCAACACGAATACTTGTTTTTTGGAAGCCGCGGCCTATTTCTTATCTTATAAAGTGGAAGATTCTAAGTTTGTTTTTCTTGGGATTCCTATTAGCTTTAGTCCTCGAAGGCTCTCATCTTGGAAACCTTTGGTGGACAAGATTAAGAGATGGTTAGATAATTGGAAGAATCGTTTTCTTAGTATTGGAGGTAGAATTACTCTCCTCAAGTCGGTTTTGTGTTCTCTCTCGATCTTTTGGCTCTCTTTTTATAGGATGTCGATTAAGATTGTGAAAGAAATCACTAGTATGCAAAGCAATTTCTTATGGGGAGGGTCGGAGGAAAAGCGTAGGATCCATTGGGTGGGATGGCAGGATGTGTGTAAGCCCCTCGACAAAGGTGGTTTGGGGATAAGAAGAATTGAGGATTTCAACATGGCTCTTCTTCTTAAATGGAAATGGCATATATTAAAGGGAACAAATTCTCTTTGGTATCAGTTGTTGAAAGCTCGGTACGATGACATCAATTTGGCTTTGGTTTGTGGGGTTAATCCTCTTGAAAATAAGGGTTATAGTTCGGTGTGGTGGAAAGATTTGGTTTTTATTGATAAGAAACTAGAGGAAGATTGTTTTGTTAAGAATTGTGTTTTTGAGATCGAAAATGGAATGACGACATCTTTTTGGCACACTTATTGGATTTTTGTTGCCTTAAGGATATGTTCCCTCTTGCTTTTGATGCTTCGGAGTTAAAAAATGTTTCGGTTGGGGCTATGGGAGGTTGGGTTGATAGGGGCTGGTTTTGGAGTGATTTGGGTATTAAGCAGGGGTTGTGTTCGGGGGCGGAGTTAGAATTGTTTCAGTTACGTTCGCTGTTGGTGGGTCGTGGTCCCACCTCTTTAGCCCGTGATAAAGTAAAGTGGAGAGTGTCATACCCCAAATTTTGACCACTAAGATTTCCCATCATTGTGCAAATCATCATCACAAAATAGATGAACCATTAGTCTCCCCAAAGATGGGTGAGCATCCACTACAATCAGACTTAGGGTTTCAAGCCCTCTCAGAGCTCTTAGACAAAGGATCAATCAAGAAATGACATCTTCAACTTGTCTAACCTCCCAAACATCTACAAGGGATCAAGAGGACTCCCACTTTAAGGATTAAGCACAAGGCTACTCCCTTCCAGGTGGATCAAGCCTCAAGATCGCCAGTGTCACCAAATTAGGGTTTGGTCGACCAGGGCCTCCAGATGGAAATTTTCCTCTGGGCATGAGCCAATGCTTCAAAGAATATCCTAAAATACTCCATGGAACCTCATGGGCCCAAGCATCAAGTCAATTTGACCTCAGGGGATGCATACATCAAAAATCAGGAATTAGGGTTTCTTGACCTAATTCACCCCTAAGTTGACTTTTGGGACAAATCTTGAGCCAAGACCTCAAGACATGATTTGAGGGTCTCCAACATACCACATTGATCCATTTGCAACAATGGATTGATCCAGGAAGCTTGAGCAGCAAGTCTCAATTTCATCAGTACCACAATTAGGGTTTCGCAGAAAAGTCAACTGTAGCTTTGACTTTTGACCAGGACATGCTCCCAAACCCTAGGGCGTGATTCAATACACCCTATAACACCTATGGAATCAGTTTGATTTAGGTCAAGGACTTGATTTCATAGAGGATTGCACAGTTTGGAATTCATCTGACAAAAAGTCAACTGTGCACAAAAGTCAACTTTGACTTTTTGAGATTTTTCACAAAAATGGTTTTTTAACCCTAAAATAATGATAATGTATGATTTGAATCATCATTCATCAAGAAAAATCAAGAAAAGTGGGATAACTTGTAAAAGGGGTAACCATAAAAACTTGGAAAATTTTCTAAGTTATGGAACAAAGTGGCTAGGGTACCAACTTTGGAGGATCATAACTCCTAAACCACAAGGCCATTTTCCCCATCTAAAAGCTAGATTTGTAGCTCTCATTACCCTCTACAAAAGTTTAGAACTGACCTCCTTCCAAATTCATCATGTATTTTGAGTTATGGAATGATCAAAATCACAAAAAGTGAAAATTTCACTTTTTTCCAACACTTAGTGAAATTTTCACTAAGTCTGAATCTGCCTTCACTTTTTTCCAAATGTAGGGAGATTTTTCACTTGGATCCAAAAGGTATCAAAACCAAATATGATCAAACAGTTGTTGTATCATATGAGGGCTTTCCAAAATGGCCAAGAACATCACCAAATTCCACTTGGGCCATGAGATATGACAATGGCAATATGCCTTGCTAAAAACTGCCAAGGCTAGGCAGAATTTTGCATTTTTGCTCGATTTGGTAAAATCAGATAATTCCAAGCTTGTCATCACTTTGGACACATCTGAGGATCAAATTTAAAGGGGACAAACACTGAGCCCAAGCCTCCAAAGTCCTTGGAACAAGAAGTAGCATGTCAAACCTAGAAATCCCTAAAAGAGGGGACAAGACTCCAATTTTGGATTGGAGCATTTAAATGGATGCACCAAGGTGGCATGGACTAACACATTTGCAACTGAATTCAGTCAAGACTTATCCAATACCAAGGGAACCACAACCCTGTGCCCTAAACCTCTAGTCAATGGCTAGAGGAGACCTGGATTCCAAAGTGCAACCAATGGCCAAACCTCTGCTGCAGTTGCCATTCAATATTGATCCCAAAACAAACTTGCTCTACTATAAATAGAGCTCATTTGTGCTCAGTTTGAGTACACCAAAGCCATCAAACATATGCTTTCCTCAAAAACCCTCTCTTTAGGCCAAAATGCCTTCTTTAGCAAGGTAACTCTGAGTTTTTGAGTTAGAGAGCATTTCCATCACAACTCATGATCCTAACACCTCATAAACATCATATGTAGGTGATCCAAACTATCAAAAGTGACCTGTAACACCAAAATCACAAAGTCACCTCTCAAAACCTCAAAATAGGCCTTTTTTTGCATTTTTCAAGCCATGTCTTAATTCAGTCACTTTCCAAACCAGATAAAACCTCAAACACACTATAAATAACATCCTTGAACTGTCCCAAATGGTTCCCCCCATCTGGAACACCATTTGAGAGAGTTGTTATTTTGGCCATTTTAACCCCTTTTGCAAGAAAGGGCCAGTTTGTGTTTTTGCAGGTTCCAGCTGATTCCAACCATCCTCAAAGCTTCTAAGGGATCATTTGAGAGTGTCCAAAGCATCAAACCATTTCTAGAACCAGAAGTTTGGCAGATTGCACAGAAAACTCCAAAAGCTCAAAAAGAGGTAAGCATCATGACTTGAACTTTCCAAAATATGCATTGCTTTGAAGTCCACTGATCATACACACCTCATACATGTTATATATATTGTGTTTGAACCAATTCATCATGTAATTCATGCCTGCATCAAAGTGTAGCATAGAAAATGCAATTATAGGCCTTTTTCAAAACCACTATCGGATTTTGAGGAGGGAGTATGATCTGAAAAAAAAATACCACCACCATTGGATTCCTTGTGAAATTCTAGGCCAGATGCATATAAATTTTGTCCCCAACCATTGAGAAATGAGAAAGTTATGGACCTTCCCGTTTCTTGGCAAAACTTGTCTTGCCTTGAACAGGCCTAGAAAACAAGGCATGCCTTGTATATTTGTGGTTTCACTTCAAGCAATGGATGTATCACCACCCAAGTGGTAAGGCGCGCGCCCTATAACCTTGAGGTCGTGGGTTCAAACCCCACCCATGCCATTTTGTGTGTTTCTCACATTTTTGTTATTTTTTCCCATATTTTCATGTTTTATTAATTAATTGGAAAATTAATAACTCTTTAAATCTTAATTATTTTTTATTGGTTCTTTTTGAAAAAAATCACAAAAATGTTGAAATATTTTATTCCACAAAAAAATTAAGTTTATATTATTTATTTAATATAATTAGTATTTTTGTGAATAAATTCCTTTTTAATGTTTTTAAACATTTTAAAAGTGAATATTTACTTTGAAAATCAAAACCAAGTGAGTTTTAATTCACCTTGTGATTACTCCCTCATTTCTCAAACCTTAAACAAAAATCACAAATGGTTTATTCAAACTTATTTGGTATTTTATTTGATTTTTTTTAAATATTTACTTTTAAAGAATAACAAATTAGGGTTTCTTTGATTTTCACCCTCATCAAACAATTTCAAACACTTTTGGGCCTCTAATAGAGTGTAAGACCCAATCCTTTGTAAATATAAACCTATTTTTGGGCCTCACTTATTGTATAAGTCCCGTTGTATTTCAAAATGTTTGACGCGATCATCGTCCGTTGAAAAACAAACCCTGGGCCTCTCCTCGAGCTATAAGACCCATTCAAAATCTCTTGGGCCTCTATTAGAGTGTAAGACCCAATCACCTTTGAAAACCAAACCACTTTGGGCCTCAATGCATTGTATAAGACCCACCGTATTTTCAAAAATCTCGGCGCGATCGCCATTTTCAAACAAATGACCCTGGGCCTCTCCTTGAGATGTAAGCCCCACCACTTGTACAAAAATAAATCTTTTGGGCCTCTATTAGAGTGTAAGACCCAATCCCCTTTTAACCAAAACTTTTTGGGCCTCAGACGTTGTATAAGTCCCCCTACGTTAAAAGAAAACCTCGGCACGATCGCCAATAAAAAAAACAATCATCTGGGCCTACCCTCGTGTTGTATGCCCCATTCTTTTTCTTTAAACAGTTGGGCCTCTTGAGAGAGTGTAAGGCCCATCCCATTGTACAGAAAACCTTTCTTGGGCCTCAGTCACTTGTATAAGTCCCTCTGTATAAAACGACAGTGCGATCACTGATAAACCTTGGGCCTCTCCTTGAGCTGTAAGCCCCAACATCTTTTCAAAATACTTTCTCCTTTAATTTTGAATATACTGTTGTTTTCAATCTTTCTTTGTTAAACAACTCACCAAACAGCATGGAAGCTCTACAATCGATTAAGTGTTTATATGCTTTCTTTATCCGCTTTCATATACATATAACTGTATTGTGGGGCTGTTTCACTGTAAGTATTCTTTCATAAACTCATATCAACTGTGTAATACTAGTATAGATATTTAGAGTTTCCCCGACAACTACGTCTAGCACTAAGCCCCGTTGATCACTCTTAAATAGACAAACTAGATCCCCATAGGATTACCAGACACAGTCTTCCCTCCTCTTGGGGTTAAACAATATGGAGACGTGAAAGGTAGCATTCTCGATGAACCCTTTCACAGACTGTCACCCTTAGACATTGTCAAAGAAACTCTACTCCCCAAAGATGATCTTTTCTCCGTGAATGGCATCTCTTGAGTTTCTTCCAAATTCTCGGACTTTCCTGGCTTGATCTATTCTCTGTGAATAGCCTGTCTTGAATTTATCAGGGTTTAGGGACCCACGGGCTTCCTAAAAGCATCCCCGCCTCCTCTTGGGCGTTGTACAAAGACCCTACGGCTTCTTAGAAGTATTCACAGCCTCCTCTTAGGCTTTGTATAAGGATTTTTCCTTCGGGAAGAGAGCCTCCCTTGGGCTTCGTACAAATTGTCCCTCGGCTTCTTAAAAGTTTCCAGCCTCCTCTTGGGCTTCGTACAAATTGTCCCGACGACCTCTTAGAGGTATAGGAACATGAATTAGTCATCCTAATAGAACAATCTTTCAAAGAGTCTAGATCTTTCTACCGTGAACGTACTACTACTGTTTCTTTAAGCATAGTAGAAAGGATAAAACTCTAGACTTGGACAGTCCAATCTCCTTGAACCTCGAAGGCATTCTCAAGTAGGGAAAAACACCAGTAGACTCGGACAGTCTCCAATCCCCTCTGGATTCCCCATTTCCTTAAAGAACAGGAAATAACCCTGATCCTCTGATCAATCCCAAAGCATAGCCTTACCTTTAATCAGTCTCTTTATAAGAACTGATTTTCTATTTTAACAGACCTACTGGACCTATCACTCAACTGAAACAACAATCCTTTTAGCCTCTATCTCGAGCTTCATACGAGATTCAAACAGACTCTCTTATTGAGTCAACCTCCCTTTTAGCCTCCCTCTCGGGCTTCGTACGAGACACAAAAACACTCTCTTATTGAGTATAAAAGACTCTCTTGTTGAGTCAACCTTTAGCCTCCATCTTGGGCTTCGTACAAGACAAATCTAAAAGCACTCTCTTGTTGAGTCAACTCCTTTTAGCCTCCCTCCCGGGCTTCGTACGGGACACAAAAGCATCCTCTTGTTGGGTCAATAGCCTCCTCTTAGGCTTTGTATAAGAAAAACCCTGGTTGAGTCAATCAACTTTTTAGCATCAAAACTGTGCCTCGTTCACAGGATACAAACATCAACAACTCCTTTCATTTAATCGCTGTAAGCGACAAGCCTCTGGATTATTTACATCCACGCCACTGTCCCTCTTTTAGCGTGAGAAATTCCTAAGGAAAGATGGCGTTGCTCTAAACTTAGTTAAAGTCTTCTCCTTCAGGTTAAAACCCCCTATAAAGGAAATTATGGCATTGCTAGGATTCACATATCCCGGTTAAAGTAATCCTCCTTTATATTCAGTCACCCAACAGTTGTGACAAACATACCCCCTTTAGAGATGACAAATTCTCTCTAAAGACAACACCTTTTTAGCTTCACATCTTGGGCTTCGAACAAGATACAAATAGACCCTTCAGCTTCACATCTTGGGCTTTGAACAAGATATAAACCACCTTTTCAGCTTCACATCTTGGGCTTTGAACAAGACACCAAAACACCATTTCCTCCCATAGAATAGGAGGAACTACGATCACTTTGATTTCCCTGTTTCGGTTAACGGGAATACGTAGGCATAAGATTGAAAGAAAAATCTTAGCGAGCACACTAATCCAAAGCCCCAAATCCCGTACCTTCACACATCAGTCAAAAAGCATCAGTCCTAGCATCCTAACAAAATTCCCCATGAACATTCCCGGTGTTTCGTTCTAAATAAAGTAAGAAGAAAGAGGCCCCATTACCATATAGCATCCGTAACCTAACAGACCGGTGTTTAAACTCAGTATGCAAGCAGGGTTAATTGGAGACATCTATTTCCCTTCCTTAGTCAGCTCAATAGGATAAAAATGAATTGACCTGTAGTAACCCCAGAGCGACAATGCTTAAGAACCACGTCCAAAATCACTCGCTACAGAAAAGTGGCGCCCACTGTGGGGCCCTTTCTTTCTTTCTTTTTTTTTGGGAATTTCACTGGGATATGACTTTTTATTTTACTTCACTAGGATCTTAGGTCAAAACCTTTAAAGTTGGGAAGGTACCACAGAATGGCGACTCCGCCAGGGAGCCATTTTTGTCAGGAACATAGGATTCATAGCTCTTTAAAGTCTAGGACTTTAGGACAAATATATATACTGCTTTTCCTAATTGATATCTGTGTTTATTTTTTTGCTAATGGGAAAGCGTGTGATGCCGCATGTGGAAAGATTGAGTATACACCTAGGAAAAACCTCTTTTAGTAGTGCGGAAACTATTGGAAATGGTTGTCACGCGATACTACCCTCTTCTGATGGTTCTTCGAAAAACATCACCTAGCACGGTTCCCGGCCCGCTGGTTTTCTCGACAAGAACTGATAATTTTGAGAGACATGTACAAAAATCACTACTATAAACCTTTGTGGGGGGGGGGGGGGGGGTAGAGCCTTGACTTCATGACACCGACCCTTTAACCCCATGTTTTTTCTATGTTTTTGTGTCCTGCATTCATGCATTCATCTAAAAAACATTACATCAAAGAAAAACTTCTCTTCTAGTCTCTCTTTTTCAAATTAAACTAAGACACTGATTGCAAATGTTAGAGAAGAAGATTGCGCTCATGGACTTCGCTAGAAGGAGAACTCATAAGTATACCTTCAGGGTTCCAAAACTAGAGGATTTGAGAGGATTAGCGAGGATGATCACTAACCCTGAAGCTTTCAGAGCCAAGTACGGAGGTATGCTACCTCTGTTAAGAGTCCATGTGAGTGAAGGAATCATGGAGGCACTCATTCAGTTTTACTATCCGGTCTATCACTGTTTCACATTCCCGGATTACCAGCTCGCACCAACACTGGAGGAGTATTCTCACCTAACTGATCTACACATTACTGATCGAGCTCCATTTTCTGGACTGGAAGAAATTCCAAAGGATCAGACCATTGCAAGAGTAATTTATTTGGATGAGTCGGAAGTCAAGACTCACATGACCGCTAAGGGTGAGCTCCCAGGTTTTCCAGCCCAGTTCCTGACAAAGAAGGCTCTGTACTTTTCTAGTATAGGGAACATGACTGGTTTTGAAAGCATCTTTGTCTTACTCACCTACGGGTTATTTCTGTTTCCCAATATTAATAGCTTCGTCGATATCAACACCATTAAAGTTTTTCTCATTGGAAACCATGTGCCAACTTTGCTCGCGAACGCGTATTATTCTGTACACTTAAGCAATTTGTACAGCGGAGGGATGATCACATGCTGTGTACCCTTGCTATACCAATGGTTTATCTCCCATTTACCCAAGTCTTCTGCGTTTTGGGATCATAAGAGTGCCTTGCGTTGGTCACAGAAAATCATGTCTCTTACCAACTCTGATATAGATTGGTGCAATAGGATTTATGACGGGATCAGGATCATTGACCGTTGTGGAAATTTCCCAAATGTACCCCTTATAGGAACTAAGGGAGGAATCAACTACCATCCAATATTGGTTCGTCGTCAATTTGGATACCCGATGAGGCATGTCCCGTGTAATGCTCATCTGGAAGGTCTTTTCTTAAAAGAAGGAGAAAATGACAGGGAACTAAAGACGGAAATAGTGCACGCTTGGAAACATGTTCATAAGAAAGGACGAGAGTCTCTAGGAAGACCGGAATGTGTCTCGGTGGAGCCTTATCTCCACTGGGTACAAACTAGAGCTCTCAAGCTAAAGATGCCTTATCCTCGTCACGGAGTTCTTCCGCCAAGGGAATATGTCATGTACTTCATGACTAAAACGGAAAAACTTCAGGTTACTCTCAACAAAGTTCAACAGGAGATGAGGTCTTGGAAGAACAAATACCGTACCCTCAATGTAGAGTGTACCAAAATAGAGCAACTGCTGAAAGATAAGGATGCTCTGATCGAGATTTTAGAGCAACATGCTGTGGATAATCAGGATGACCAAAGGAATTTGCTCGTTCCTTTCACTTGGCAAAGGAATGACAACCCGACAACGGCCCAAGATCCCCGGTCTAAGAAAAGGAAAGTACCAGAATCAGCACCCAGTTTCTCCCCAGAGAGGACTCGGGCTCTTAGCTTAGGTTTCTGTTTCCGTACCTTGTAATCTACTGTATTTCTATTTTCACAATCCTTTGAATTCAATAAAACGGGGTTTCCCCACTGTTTGATATTTGCAATCTAATTGTCGAAGTTTATTTTGATTAAACAAAAAAAAACAATTAATATAATCATTGCATTCATCATTCTCACTTCACGTATTCTTCTTACCTACGAATCTCACGTCTGTGTCTCGGTTCTAGAGTCAAACTGTCTCATTCGTACAATACTCAGGCCAATCGTCAGAAAAAGATGGATGATCTCGAGGAAGAGAACAGAGAGTTGAGAGAAAAGATCAACGCTCTGAGAGAGGATATGAGAAAGCTTCATAACGACATGCAAGCCATGGCAGAAGCTCAGCTACAAAGGACTGTGATCTCGGAGATCACCTCAAAGCCCATAGTGGAAAAGTCCGATCCTAGGTACAAAATGCCGAAAGATCGTCCCAGGGGCATGCCACTTAACTATATCCCGGAAGGATATATCTCGTTGATCAATGAGGATTATGGGACCGCAGCAGGAACCTCTGGGCCTGAAGGTTACAAACTTCGGGAAAGCGAAGATGCCAGGGGCATGACAGTAACTCCTGAAGGTTACAGACTTCGGGAGGCACCGAGAGTCTCGGCCATAATGACTATACCACCGCCCGTGGTACACACTGTCCCGGAAGGACAGATTCCACAGATACCTTCTGGTGGAAACGACAACATGTTCAAAAGAATGAATGAGTTCCAAGAATAGTTCCTGGGAATGCAGAAAGAACTGCAGGCCCTTCGCGGTCAGGATTCATTTGGAAAGGACGTCGCGGACCTCTGCTTAGTCCCCAATGTGAAAGTCCCGCACAAATTCCAGGTGCCCGACTTTGAAAAGTACAAGGGTAACTCTTGCCCTCAGAGCCATCTGGTGATGTACGCTCGACAAATGTCAGCTCAGACAGAGAATCAGGATTTACTGATTCACTATTTTCAGGATAGTTTAACCGGTGCCGCACTAAAATGGTACATGGGTTTAAACCGTGCTACGATTAGCACTTTCAGAGATCTTGGCACTACCTTCACCCAACAATATAAATACAATCTGGACATGGCACCAGATAGAGATCAACTCAGATCAATGTTGCAAAAGAACAAGGAAACCTTTAAGGAATACGCTCAGAGATGGCGTGAAATTGCCGCTCAAATTTTTCCATCTCTTGAGGAAAAAGAGATGACAACGATTTTCTTAAAGACCTTGAGCTCATTTTACTACAATAGAATGGTTGCCAGTGCGCCCAGCGACTTCACCGAAATGGTCAGTATGGGAGTACGTCTCGAGGAAGCCGTTCGAGAAGGACGTCTAGTCAAAGACACTGGGTCGACGAGCGGTACTAAAAAATACGGTAGCGCTCTCCCTAAGAAAAAAGAGCAGGATATTGGGAATATCTCTCTCGAAAAGCAAAGGCGACGTTATCAACCAGTTGCGGCTGTGACTCCTGCTATCAATCCTGCAATTATTTCTACGTATCAACCTTAGGTTGCATAGAGCCAACCTAATCAGCAAAGGACTCAACAGCCTCTTCAGCAGGCTCGTCCTCCATACAATAACAACCGTACAACACGGCCACCAGGATTTGATCCTATACCCGTATTGTACGCAGAACTATTTTCGTTACTACTGGCTAAGGGGCATGTCTAGACTAAGTCCCCTCTTACAGTACTGGAAAATCTGCCTTTTTGGTTTAAGGTGGATCAGACTTGCCCTTACCATCAAGGAGGACCAGGGCATAACATAGAGAACTGTCTCAGTTTCAAATCCGACGTGCAAAAGCTTGTTAGGAGCGGGGTCTTATCTTTTAAGGATACAAATCCTAATGTTCTCAAAAACCCGCTGCCTCAACACGAGAAAGCTACAGTCAATTTGGTAGAGGGAGAGACTAACAACGTTTATCAAATTCATGATGTACTCTTGTTAAGGACCAATCTGGTCAAGATGCATTGCAGATAAAGTGGATATGGCCATGTGCCACCTCATACCTATCACCAGTGTGATATCTGCTCTAAAAGCAATCGAGGATGTTCTGTGGTGCAATCATCTCTACAGGAACAGATGGATCTCTGATGGATCCAAGAGCACCGAGTTCGTGGAGTTAACATGGTTTACACGAATTCTAACATCATTCAGAACCACGACATCCGTGCAATGAATGTCAACTTGGTGGCGATACATTCCAGGCAAATCCAGTATCATAATCTACCGTGGCACGATTACAGTTCCTGTCTGACTTGCTCGGTAAACAAACAGGGATGCTCTTTGGTACAAGAGGCCCTCCAGCGTCAGATGGATCTTGGATGGATCCAGGACTACCATGATAGGAATCTCTATCAGATCAACATGATTCAAATCTTCGATATTTACTTGATGAATACCAGCCTGGTGGAGTTACATGCTAAACAGGTCTGGCTCGGGTTCCTGGTATCACATGATTATCAGAGCTGTAGGGCGGGTTGCGAAAACGATCAAGGTTGTGCCCTTGTCCAGGAAACCCTTCAGCACTTGTTGAACCACTGGTGGCTTCCAATCTATATGGATGAAGACACCCAGCAAATTAGTATTACCAACGGGAACCCTACTCGGCATCAAAGTCGGGACGTTCGATCTGTGGAAACTGACCTAGTGAGGTTACATTCTATTCAAAGCGGGCGTGGCCAGGTGCCACCACTCAACTATGAACGTTGTAGAGTCTGTTCGGAAAGTAACCAAGGATGTTACCTTGTGCGAGCAGCTCTTTTGGGTCAGGTGGATCGTAGAGAGATTCACCCATATCCGGGTTCCAAACCAATCAACTGGGCGCCAGACTACCTCGCTGATCAAATTGAGGATGTTGTTGTAATCTCTGATCATCAGAGGGCTGGGGATGTTTGTACCATCATCCCTCTACTTGACGAATCGAGAGTTCCCAACCAGGCTTCCTAAAAGCATCCCCGCCTCCTCTTGGGCGTTGTACAAGGACCTTACGACTTCGTAGAAGTATTCACAGCCTCCTCTTAGGCTTCGTATAAAGATTTTTCCTTCGGGAAGAGATCCTCCTCTTAGGCTTCGTACAAATTGTCCCTCGGCTTCTTAAAAGTTTCCAGCCTCCTCTTGGGCTTCGTACAAATTGTCCCGACGACCTCTTAGAGGTATAGGAACAGAAATTAGTCATCTTAATAGAACAGTCTTTCAAAGAGTCTAGATCTTTCTACCGTGAACGTACTACTACTGTTTCTTTAAGCATAGTTAAAAGGATAAAACTCTAGACTTGGACAGCCTAATCCCCTTGAGCCTCGAAGGCATTCTCAAGTAGGGAAAAACACCAGTAGACTCGGACAGTCTCCAATCCGCTTTGGATTCCCTATTTCCTTAAAGAACAAGAAATAACCCTGATCCTCTGATCAATCCCAAAGCATAGCCTTACCTTTAATCAGTCTCTTTATAAGAACTGATTTTCTCTTTTAACCAACCTACTGGACCTGTCACTCAATTGAAACAATAATCCTTTTAGCCTCTATCTCGGGCTTCATACGAGATACAAACAAACTCTCTTGTTGAGTCAACCTCCCTTTTAGCCTCCCTTTCGGGCTTCGTACGAGACACAAAAACACTCTCTTGTTGAGTATAAAAGACTCTCTTGTTGAGTCAACCTTTAGCCTCCATCTTGGGCTTCGTACAAGACAAATCTAAAAGTACTCTCTTGTTGAGTCAACTACTTTTAGCCTCCCTCCCGGGCTTCGTACGGGACACAAAAGCATCCTCTTATTGGGTCAATAGCCTCCTCTTAGGCTTTGTATAAGAAAAACCCCAGTTGAGTCAATCAAATTTTTAGCATCAAAACTGTGCCTCGTTCACAGGATACAAACATCAACAACTCCTTTCATCTAATCGCTGTAAGCGGTAAGCCTCTGGATTATTTACATCCACGCCACTGTCCCTCTTTTAGCGTGAGAAATTCCTAAGGAAAGATGGCGTTGCTCTAAACTGATTTAAAGTCTTTTCCTTCAGGTTAAAACCCCCTATAAAGGAAATTATGGCATTGCTAGGATTAACATATCCCGGTTAAAGTAATCCTCCTTTATATTCAGTCACCCAACAGTTGTGATAAACAGACCCCCTTTAGAGATGACAAATTCTCTCTAAAGACAACACCTTTTTAGCTTCACATCTTGGGCTTCAAACAAGATACAAATAGACCCTTCAGCTTCACATCTTGGCCTTTAAACAAGATATAAACCACCTTTTCAGCTTCACGTCTTGGGCTTTGAACAAGACACCAAAACACCATTTCCTCCCATAGAATAGGAGGAACTACGATCGCTCTGATTTCCCTGTTTCGGTAAACGAGAATACGTAGGCATAAGATTGAAAGAAAAATCTTAGCGAGCGCACTAATCCAAAGCCCCAAATCCTGTACCTTCACACATCAGTCGAAAAGCATCAGTCCTAGCATCCTAACAAAATTCCCCATGAACATTCCCGGTGTTTCATTCTAAATAAAGTAAGAAAAAAGAGGCCCCTTTACCATATAGCATCCGTAACCTAACAGACCACTGTTTAAACTCAGTATGCAAGCAGGGTTAATTGGAGACATCTATTTCCCTTCCTTAGTCAGCTCAATAGGATAAAAAATGAATCGACCTGTAGTACCCCCAAAGCAACAGTGCTTAAGAACCACATCCAAAATCGCTCGCTACAGAAAAGTACATCCACGCCACTGTCCCTCTTTTAGCGTGAGAAATTCCTAAGGAAAGATGGCGTTGCTCTAAACTGAGTTAAAGTCTTCTCCTTCAGGTTAAAACCCCCTATAAAGGAAATTACGGAATTGCTAGGATTCACATATCCCAGTTAAAGTAATCCTCCTTTATAGTCAGCCACCCAATAGTTGTGACAAACAGACCCCCTTTAGAGATGAAAAATTCTCTCTAAAGACAACACCTTTTTAGCTTCACATCTTGGGCTTCGAACAAGATACAAATAGACCCTTCAGCTTCACATCTTGGGCTTTGAACAAGATATAAACCACCTTTTCAGCTTCACGTCTTGGGATTTGAACAAGACACCAAAACACCATTTCCTCCCATAGAATAGGAGGAACTACGATCGCTCTGATTTCCCTGTTTCGGTTAACGGGAATACGTAGGCATAAGATTGAAAGAAAAATCTTAGCGAGCACACTAATCCAAAGCCCCAAATCCCGTACCTTCACACATCAGTCGAAAAGCATCAGTCCTAGCATCCTAACAAAATTCCCCATGAACATTCCCGGTGTTTCGTTTTAAATAAAGTAAGAAGAAAGAGGCCCCATTACCATATATCATCCGTAACCTAACAGACCGTTGTTTAAACTCAGTATGCAAGCAGGGTTAATTGGAGACATCTATTTCCCTTCCTTAGTCAGCTCAATAGGATAAAAATGAATCGACCTGTAGTAACCCCAGAGCGACAGTGCTTAAGAACCACGTCCAAAATCACTCGCTACAGAAAAGTGGGGCCCTTTCTTTTTTTTTTTTTTTGGGAATTTCACTGGGATAGGACTTTTTTTTTTACTTCACTAGGATCTTAGGTCAAAACCTTTAAAGTTGGGAAGGTACCACAGAATGCCGACTCCGCCGGGGAGCCATTTTTGTCAGGAACATAGGATTCATAGCTCTTTAAAGTCTAGGACTTTAGGACAAATATATATACTGCTTTTCCTAATTGATATCTGTGTTTATTTTTTTGCTAATGGGAATGCGTGTGATGCCGCATGTGGAAAGATTGAGTATACACCTAGGAAAAACCTCATTTAGTAGTGCGGAAACTATTGGAAATGGTTGTCACGCGATACTACCCTCTTCTGATGGTTCTTCGAAAAACATCACCTAGCACGGTTCCTGACCCGCTGGTTTTCTCGACAAGAACTGATAATTTTGAGAGACATGTACAAAAATCACTAGTATAAACCTTTGGGGGGGGGGGGGGGGTGGGGGGGGTAGAGCCTTGACTTCATGACACCGACCCTTTGACCCTATGTTTTTTCTATGTTTTTGTGTGATGCATTCATGCATTCATCTAAAAAACATTACATCAAAGAAAAACTTCTCTTCTAGTCTCTCTTTTTCAAATTAGACAATGATTGCAAATTGAAATTCTGGTATCAGACGTGTGATGTTAAGGTGTGATGTCACAACAACACACTCTGCACAATGGACAGTAATAACAGTAAAATAACACCAAGAATTGTTAACCCAGTTCGGTTACAACCAACCTACTCTGGGAGCTACCAAGCCAGGGATGGAATTCACTACTTGTAGATATAATTTACAGACTCAATAACCCGTTGACAATCTCCTAAACTTATACTCTACTAATGACTTCCTACCTAAGAAACCACTTAGGTATGATAACACCACCTAATCCCTTACAAACACTCAAAGAACCCACTTTGAGTAACCTTGATCTTACTTCACAGCTTCGATCAAGCAACCACTCTCTATTGCTTCACAGCTTCTAGAGAGGACAGAAACACAACACCTATTCAAACCCTAGAATAGTGTAAATACAAGCACTCTTAACAAACTCTAGATACTAAGCCTCCAGCTCCTGATCTTCTTAATGTTTTCTGTCCCTTTTCCTTTGGTCTTGTGCGCTTTATATAGCTCTTTGAATTGGTCTTGGACTTGCTACAATATCTCCCAGATTTGTTATTTAAAACTGAATATTTAAAACAGATTTTCTCCTAAAATCTTTTTAAATCTTCAACCTTTTAAATCTCCTATAAATCTGCACCAGATCTCCTATGCAGCAGCAAATATCTATCCCAAGATATTCGCATCCAATGAGACAGCTTGCTCTCCACAATTCTAACTAATACGCAACCCTAACAACATCACAGCCTGCTGTTGTTAATTCTGCAGACCTGATGTCACAACAGCACCTATGTGACATCAGACATCCAACTTCAGCAAATACATACTTGACACAACCCAGTGTTAAACTTCAATGTTGCAACATCAGCACCTTGACATCAACATTGAATATACTTTGTTTTACCAAAATTCCAGCCAATCCAAGAACTAACAATTTCCCCCTTTGGCTAATTTTGTCTAAAACAATCTCTGCACTCTGCATCTTCAGAGACTTTAGCAGCGGAAAAATTTCAATCAAAAAAACTTGAACTCTTCATCAGCAGCAGTTTGACAATTTTTATAGTCTTCATCACTTGATCTGCTGCAGCACCATCTTCATTATTGACAACAGCCAATTGGTGCTCCCCCTCAAAAATATGACCCAGCATCACAGCTGTTCAGTAGCTCATAATGTGCAGCACTTCTCCCCCTTGATGTCTGCTTGGCTGTATTCTTCAAATGCTATGATATCTTCACTAGCTCAGTCTTAACTCCCCCTCAATAACTGCATTCAGCACTTTTCAACTAAACACCTTTTATTATTTTTAGAAGCATCTCTGACTCTTGACTATTTCTCCCCCTTTTTAACCACAATTGGACAAACCTCAACAAGTAAGTCCTATGACACCCTGTACAAAACCATACTTCTTCTGTCAGCAATATCCACATTTTAAAAATCCAGACATATCCATCCAGTTATGAAGGCTCCACACAATCATCCACAAGATCTGAAGCACACACACAATGCCTTCCACTAAACTCTAAGTCAACTCCTCACACACACCAAGACAAGTGTACAATCTATTCAAGGCCATGATTCAATCTTGTCTTCAGACATCTCCTCAGAAGCATGTGTGCACTAGATTCAAATAATTTGCTTCATATGACTAGAACCATTCAAGGCCACACCAAAACACCAATCAACAACCTAATGTCATAACATGCTATCTGACATTATATCCTCATAAGAGGCAACCAATCTCCACAAGCTTGATCAGCATGCAATCTTCACAATAAATGCACCTTTGCTGCAAAAACCATAGACAAGTACTCCCCCTGTCATGATTAACAAATGCTCTAAATGGAGATGAACATTTGAGCATATTTTCTGAGTACATGCATATTGGTACCACTGTCCCTTTCTCCAAAGGCTATCATACAATTCATCTTCACCCTCCAAGGCAAACCTTCTACTTCATCATTCTCCCGTATGACTATGTAGATGCTTCTTATAACGTAAGCACTAAGCTTCAGATCCAAAGACATCCTTCACCAATTCAACCTCAACACTGGATTTACTATCAGCAAACACTGTGTCACAAACTCCACAAATTCTTAGCTTACTTATAAGCTTTACTGAGATCCAGTATCTTTAAGAGATCACAATTCCTCTATCCATACATCCGCCAGTAGTTGTTGAAACTGGTGAAGTCTTCAAAGACAGTAGTCATGCTTTGCCAGAACAAACTTACTAAACACATGACCATAATCTCCACCGCTTCTGACCAAAAATGCTTGAGCATCCAACTCCACATGTCCAATCTTAATCATCTTCCAGATATAACCACTAACATCTTTTGGGACATCAGCTTCTCATCACCATTCAAAGGACTCATTGCACAAAGAAGTCCTTCAAGAAGCTCCCAATAAAACACAGTCAGAGTAACTTATTCATACACACCTGACTACCATAAGTTCCCACACCCTCTCTGAACCATATCCTAGCAAACTCAACCATATCTATACCCAATTCTTTTTCCAGAACATACTTCCACCATTTTATGAAAAGCACAGGAATGTTCTCTAGTATGGCCTTTTGACTTTTCTCAGAAGTTCTAACAACAACCGTTTCCTTCATTTGAGAGATATCCTGGACATTATCATCAGACTTATCTCTGATCTTCCTATTTCTGGAAGAGATGAACACTTTACTCCTGGATTTTGTAGTACCATCCACATAGATCTTCTGCTTATCAGTTTTCATCTTTGGAGGTGACTCAATAGCTTTCCTCTTCCTTGATTTCAGTCGTTTAGCAACCCCAGGAACCACTTTTGTAATTAGTTCATCATCACTCTTCTTTATTTTAAGGCTAGAAGTACCTTTCTTGACTTGATATGTTTTAACATTAGCTCTAGCATCTGCATCTTCCAACTTAAGGATTGTCAACTTGTGAAATTTTTCTTCTGAACTATAGGAGTCATTAGTCAGGTTATCATCTTTCTTGGCCTTGCAAGTATTCAGCTCCCAACACTTCTTAAGGTCACAGCTTTTGATCCTTCCATCAGTATTGTTGACTCCTTCATCTTGCTAGCATAAATGACTACTCAAGTTGGCTTTTAACACATCATCCAACTTAGGAGTAACAGTACCATAAGTCATTAACCCAGTTTGACGTTTCACCATATTTTCACACTTGATGTCACCATCTGATGTTACAACATCAACCTTAGCATCACTAGATAAGCTGTCCACTTGAGGTATCCACTGATAGCAATTATCTCTGGATCTTACTCCCTTCATCACTACCTCATTCTGCTCATCAGCTACCACACATTCATCTTTGGTGTAGCTTACCTTGTAACCTTCATCACAAAGTTGACTTATGCTAATTAAATTAGCACTCAACCCTTGAACAAGGAGCACATTATCAAGAGTAAGACCATCATGATTCTTCACTCTTCCAACTCCTTCTACTACTCCTTTTTCACCATTGCCAAAAATAACATCATTTGCATGGCAAGGATTGAACTCTACCAAATGCTTCTTGGATCCAGTCATGTGCTTTGAACATCCACTGTCAAAGTACCATGCATCCATAGAAAAATGTCCATCTGATGTGTGAGCCAATAGACATGTGACCTGAGCTTTAGGAACCCATTGTTTTACTACTTTGGGCCTGACCTCCTTCTGTCTGGGTTGAGGAGCAGAATTTGGATAACCATGAAGCTTAAAGCAAGAGAACTGCATATGTCCAAATCTGCCACAGTAGAAGCATCTAACTCTATCATCTCTAAAGTGGTTAAACCTTCTGCCACCATGATGATGATGTTGCTGGTGCTGCCATCCATAGTGTTGATTTCTTCTTCTATGATAAGGCTGTTGTCTTCTACTACCATAGTTTGACTGTCTTCTACGGTAAGGATACTGTCTTTTGAACTGTCTCCTATGGTGATGAGGCTTCCTTCTTCCATAGTAATGAGGTAAAACATTGTTGTATCCATATTCATACATGTTCCCCTGATGTTGATGAACCATGTTCTGATTGAACCTAGCAGCCTTCATGCTCTTGTGATATTGAGGTGGCATATACTGACTAGCTCCCTGAGACTGCACCTTCTTCTGATGATGAGCATTCTTCTTCTCAACATTTTGAGGCTGTGGATGAGTAACCTTCTTAGGTGTAGAATCATGTCTCTTTGTTTGATGCTGAGACATTGGTTGGGACACCTCCTTCTTTGTTCCTGAGGTGCTTGCCACATATCCTATACCAGACTTATCACCTGCAACCTTTTCTGTCAAAAGGATCTTGTCAAGTGTGTCTATACCACAGCTCAACATCCTAACAGACTTGGTCATTTGATCAAGGTGAGCTCTAACTAGCACCACTTCATTTTCCAGATTAGTCTTTTCATTCTCTAGCTGAGTAATCTGTTGCTTGTGGCACTTGTTTTCTTGACAAATCTCAGCACTTTTTAAACACAACTCTTGATAAGTAGATGATAACTCCTCATAAGTTACTTCTCCATCACTAGAATCATCATCAGAAACAACAGCTCCTGTTAGGGCTCTAACATGCTTTGCTGACTCACCTTCACTTTCACTATCTGAGTCAGACCAGGAAACCGTCATACCCTTCTTCTGCTTTTTCAAGAAGGTGGGACATTCTTTCTTGACATGTCCATACCCTTCACACTCATAGCACTGAACTCCTTTATCTTGGGTAGTTTTCTCTTCATCCTTCTTGCTGGTGTCAGAAGTCATGTTTTTGACATTAGGCCTGAAGTTATTGTTCATTCTCTTGAACACTTTGGTGAACTGTCTTCCCAACATAACTGTGGCCTGAGATAGATCCTCCTGAGATTCGGAACTCTTTCCTTTTTCTTCTGCATCATTTGACACCAAGGCTATACTTTTTGGCTTCTTTTCTGGTTCTTCCTCATTCAACCCAAGCTCAAAAGTTTGAAGAGATCCAATGAGCTCATTAACTCTCATCTTGCTGATGTCTTGTGATTCTTCAATGGCAGTTACCTTCATCTTATACTTCTTAGGTAGTGACCTAAGGATCTTCCTAACAAGCTTTTCATCTGACATCTTCTCTCCAAGAGCACTAGATGCATTGGCCAGCTCAAGAACACTCATGTGAAAATCATGAATAGTCTTATCTTCCTTCATCTTCAGGCTTTCAAATTTTGATGTTAAAATCTGAAGTCTTGACATCTTGACTCTAGATGTTCCTTCATGTGTAGCCTGCAAAATATCCCGCGCTTCCTTAGCAACTTCACATGTATTGATTAACTTGAAGATATTCTTATCCACTCCATTGAAGATTTCATTCAGAGCTTTGGAATTTCCAAGGGCAAGCTCATCTTCCTCCTTGGCCCACTCTTCTTCAGGCTTTGGCTTAGAGGTGCCTTCTTTATCTTTGCCAGCATCATCCTTCTAACACAAGACAGGAGCTTTCCATTCTTTAATAACAGCCTTTCAAGCCCTACTGTCCAAAGATTTTAAGAAAGTGGTCATCCTTGGCTTCCAATAGTCATAATTGGATCCATCCAAAATAGGGGGTCTGTTGACGAATCCTCCAACTTCTTTGTCCATCTTTACACCAGAAAGTAACTTCCCTAGATCTCACCCAAAGACAGACAGGATGCCTGCTCTGATACCAATTGAAATTCTGGTATCAGACGTGTGATGTTAAGGTGTGATGTCACAACAACACACTCTGCACAATGGACAGCAATAACAGTAAAATAACACCAAGAATTGTTGACCCAGTTTGGTTACAACCAACCTACTCTGGGGGCTACCAAGCCAGGGATGGAATTCACTACTTGTAGATATAATTTACAGACTCAATAACTCGTTGACAATCTCCTAAACTTATACTCTGCTAATGACTTCCTACCTAAGAAACCACTTAGGTATGAGAACACCACTCAATCCCTTACAAACACTCAAAGAACCCACTTTGAGTAACCTTGATCTTACTTCACAGCTTCGATCAAGCAACCACTCTCTATTGCTTCACAGCTTCTAGAGAGGACAGAAACACAACACCTATTCAAACCCTAGAATAGTGTAAATACAAGCACTCTAAACAAACTCTAGATACTAAGCCTCCAACTCCTGATCTTCTGAATGTTTTCTGTCCCTTTTCCTTTGGTCTTGTGTGCTTTATATAACTCTTTGAATTGGTCTTGGACTTGCTACAATATCTCCCAGATTTGTTATTTAAAACTAAATATTTAAAACAGATTTTCTCCTAAAATCTTTTTAAATCTTCAACCTTTTAAATCTCCTACAAATCTGCACCAGATCTCCTATGCAGCAGCAAATATCTATCCCAAGATATTTGCATCCAATGAGACAGCTTGCTCTCCACAATTCCAGCTAATATGCAACCCTAACAACATCACAGCCAACTGTTGTTAATTCTGCATATCTGATGTCACAACATCACCTATGTGACATCAGACATCCAACTTCAGTAAATACATACTTGACACAGCCCAGTGTTAAACTTCAATGTTGCAACATCAGCACCTTGACATCAACATTGAATATACTTTGTTTTACCAAAATTCCAGCCAATCCAAGAACTAACACAAATGTTAGAGAAGAATATTGCGCTCATGGACTTCGCTAGAAGAAGAACTCATAAGTATATCTTCAGGGTTCCAAAACTAGAGGATTTGAGAGGATTAGCGAGGATGATCACTAACCCTGAAGCTTTCAGAGCCAAGTACGGAGGTCTGCTACCTCTGTTAAGATTCCATGTGATTGAAGGAATCATGGAGGCACTAATTCAGTTTTACAATCCGGTCTATCACTGTTTCACATTCCCGGATTACTAACTCGCACCAACACTGGAGGAGTATTCTCACCTAACTGATCTACACATTACTGATCGAGCTCCATTTTCTGGACTGGAAGAAATTCCAAAGGATCAGACCATTGCAAGAGCAATTTATTTGGATGAGTCGGAAGTCAAGACTCACATGACCGCTAAGGGTGGGCTCCCAGGTTTGCCAGCCCAGTTCTTGACAAAGAAGGCTCTGTACTTTTCAAGTATATGGAACATGACTGGTTTTGAAAGCATCTTTGTCTTAATCACCTACGGGTTATTTCTGGTTCCCAATATTAATAGCTTCGTCGATATCAACGCCATTAAAGTTTTTCTCATTGGAAACCCTGTGCCAACTTTGCTCGCGGACGTGTATCATTCTGTACACTTAAGCAATTTGTACAGCGGAGGGATGATCACATGCTGTGTACCCTTGCTATACAAATGGTTTATCTCCCATTTACCTAAGTCTGCTGCGTTTTTGGATCATAAGAGTGCCTTGCGTTGGTCGCAGAAAATCATGTCTCTTACCAACTCTAATATAGATTGGTGCAATAGGATTTATGACGGGATCAGGATCATTGACCGTTGTGGAAATTTCCCAAATGTACCCCTTATAGGAACTAAGGGAGGAATCAACTACCATCCAGTATTGGTTCATCGTCAATTTGGATACCCGATGAGGCATGTCCCGCGTAATGCTCATCTGAAAGGTCTTTTCTTCAAAGAAGGAGAAAATGACAGGGCACTAAAGATGGAAATAGTGCACGCTTGGAAACATGTTCATAAGAAAGGACGAGAGTCTCTAGGAAGACCAGATTGTGTCTCGGTGGAGCCTTATCTCCACTGGGTACAAACTAGAGCTCTCAAGCTAAAGATGCCTTATCCTCGTCACGGAGTTCTTCCGCCGAGGGAATATGTCATGTACTTCATGACTAAAACGGAAAAACTTCAGGTTACTCTCAACAAAGTTCAACAGGAGATAAGGTCTTGGAAGAACAAATACCGTACCCTCAATGTAGAGTGTACCAAAATAGAGCAACTGCTGAAAGATAAGGATGCTCTGATCGATATTTTAGAGCAACATGCTGTGGATAATCAGGATGACCAAAGGAATTTGCTCGTTCCTTTCACTTGGCAAAGGAATGACAACCCGACAACGGCCCAAGAGCCCCAGTCTAAGAAAAGGAAAGTACTAGAATCAGCACCCAGTTTCTCCCCAGAGAGGACTCGGGACCCCTTAGCTTAGGTTTCTGTTTCCGCACCAAGTAATCTACTGTATTTCTATTTTCGCAATCCTTTGAATTCAATAAAACGGTGTTTCCCCACTGTTTGATATTTGCAATCTAATTGTCGAAGTTTATTTTGATTAAACAAAAAAAAAACAATTAATATAATCATTGCATTCATCATTCTCACGTCACGTATTCTTCTTACCTACGAATCTCACGTTTGTGTCTCGGTTCTAGAGTCAAACTGTCTCATTCATACAATACTCGGGCCAATCATCAGAAAAAGATGGATGATCTCGAGGAAGATAACAGAGAGTTGAGAGAAAAGATCGACGCTCTAAGAGAGGATATGAGAAAGCTTCATAACGACATACAAGCCATGGCAGAAGCTCAGCTACAAAGGACTGTGATCTCGGAGATCACCTCAACGCCCATAGTGGAAAAGTCTGATCCTAGGTACAAAATGTCGAAAGATCGTCCCAGGGGCATGCCACTTAACTATATCCCGGAAGGATATATCTCGTTGATCAATGAGGATCAGGGGACCGCAGCAGGAACCGCTAGGCCTGAAGGTTACAAACTTCGGGGAAGCGAAGATGCCAGGGGCATGACAGCAACTCCTGAAGGTTACAGACTTCGGGAGGCACCGAGAGTCTCGACCATAATGACTATACCACCGCCCGTGGTACACACAGTCCCGGAAGGAAAGATTCCACAGATACCTTCTGGTGGAAACGACAACATGTTTGAAAGAATGAATGAGTTCCAAGAACAGTTCCTGGGAATGCAGAAAGAACTGCAGGCCCTTCGCGGTCAGGATTTATTTGGAAAGGACGTCGCGGACCTCTGCTTAGTCCCCAATGTGAAAGTCCTGCACAAATTCCAGGTGCCCGACTTTGAAAAGTACAAGGGTAACTCTTGCCCTCAGAGCCATCTGGTGATGTACGCTCGATGAATGTCAGCTCAGACAGAGAATCAGGATTTACTAATTCACTACTTTAAGGATAGTTTAACCAGTGCCACACTAAAATGGTACATGGGTTTAAACCGTGCTACGATTAGCACTTTCAGAGATCTTGGCACTGCCTTCGTCCAACAATATAAATACAATCTGGACATGGCACCAGACAGAGATCAACTCAGATCAATATCGCAAAAGGACAAGGAAACTTTTAAGGAATACGCTCAGAGATGGCGTGAAATTGCCGCTGAAATTTGTCCACCTCTTGAGGAAAAAGAGATGACAAAGATTTTCTTAAAGACCTTGAGCTCATTTTACTACAATAGAATGGTTGCCAGTGCGCCCAGCGACTTCACCGAAATGGTCTGTATGGGAGCACGTCTCGAGGAAGCCGTTCGAGAAGGACGTCTAGTCAAAGACACTGGGTCGACGAGCGGTACTAAAAAATACGGTAGTGCTCTCCCTAAGAAAAAAGAGCAGGATATTGGGAATATCTCTCTCGAAAAGCAAAGGCGACGTTATCAACCAGTAGCGGCTGTGACTCCTGCTATCAATCCTGCAACTATTTCTACGTATCAACCTCAGGTTGCTCAGAGCCAACCTAATCAGCAAATGAATCAACAACCTCTTCAGCAGGCTCGTCCTCCATACAATAACAACCGTACAACGCGGCCACCAGGATTTGATCCTATACCCGTATTGTACGCAGAACTATTTCTGTTACTACTGGCTAAGGTGCATGTCCAGACTAAGTCCCCTCTTACAGTACCAGAAAATCCGCCTTTTTAGTTTAAGGTGGATTTGACTTGCCCTTACCATCAAGGAGGACCAGGGCATAACATAGAGAACTGTCTCAGTTTCAAATCGGACGTGCAAAAGCTTGTTAGGAGCGGGGTCTTATCTTTTAAGGATACAAATCCTAATGTTCTCAAAAACCCGCTGCCTCAACACGAGAAAGCTACAGTCAATTTGGTAGAGGGAGAGACTAACAACGTTTATCAAATTCATGATGTACTCTTGTTAAGGACCAATCTGGTCAAGATGCATTGCAGACAAAGTGGATATGGCCATGTGCCACCTCATAACTATCACCAATGTGATATCTGCTCTAAAAGCAATCGAGGATGTTCTGTGGTGCAATCAGCTCTACAGGAACAGATGGATCTCGGATGGATCCAAGAGCACCGAGTTCGTGGAGTTAACATGGTTTACACGAATTCTAACATCATTCGGAACCACGACATCCGTGCAATGAATGACAACTTGGTGGCGATGCATTCCAGGCAAAGCCAGTATCATAATCTACCGCGGCAGGATTACAGTTCCTGTCTGACTTGCTCGGTAAACAAACAGGGATGCTCTTTGGTACAAGAGGCCCTTCAGCGTCAGATGGATCTTGGATGGATCCAGGACTACCATGATAGGAATCCCTATCAGATCAGTATGATTCAAATCTTCGATATTCGCTTGATGAATACCAGCCTGGTGGAGTTACATGCTAAACAGGTCCAGCTCGGGTTCCTGGTATCACATGATTATCAGAGCTGTAGGGCGGATTGCGAAAACGATCAAGGTTGTGCCCTTGTCCAGGGAACCCTTCAGCACTTGTTGAACCACTGGTGGCTTCCAATCTATATGGATGAAGACACCCAGCAAATTAGTATTACCAACGGGAACCCTACTCGGCATCAAAGTCGGGACGTTCGATCTATGGAAACTGACCTAGTGAGGTTACATTCTATTCAAAGCGGGCGTGGCCAGGTGCCACCATACAACTATGAACGTTGTAGAGTCTGTTCAGAAAGTAACCAAGGATGTTACCTTGTGCGAGTAGCTCTTCAGGTTCAGGTGGATCGTAGAGAGATTCGTCTATATCCGGGTTCCAAACCAATCAACTGGGCGCCGGACTACCTCGCTGATCAAATTGAGGACGTTGTCGTAATCGTTGATGATCAGAGGGCTAGGGATGTTTGTATTATCATCCCTCTACTTGACGAATCGAGATTTCCCAACCAGGAACGGATCGAAATTGCTTACGATTGTCGAAAAATCAGAAGGCTCCCATAGTCATCTATCTACCGGGACCGCTACCGTATGAATCAACTAAGGCTATCCCTAACAAATACGGTGCAACAACAGTCGAGAATGGAAAGGAAATTCCATTACCCTCTGTCTTGAATATTGCAGACATCAGTCGAGTAACACGGAGTGGTCGAATCTTCAACCGAGGAGTTGGAGAACTTAACAAAGAAAAGGAACCTCAGACAGAAGTTCCCAATCCACCGGTCGGTCAATCCAGTAATCCCGACCTTTCAAAAGACAACGATGAGATGCTGAAGCTCATCCAAAGGAGTAAATACAACATTGTTGATCAACTGTTACAAACTCCTTCAAAGATCTCTGTGCTGTCACTTTTACTTAGTTCAGAAGCTTACAGGGAGGCTCTACAAAAAGTCTTGGAGCAAGCCTTTATGGAACAGGATGTAACAATCAGACAGTTCGATAGCATTGTCTCTAACATCACTTCCTGCAATAACTTGGGATTTAGTGATGAGGAATTACCTGAAGAGGGTCGCCGTCATAACATGGCGCTCAATATCACGGTCAGCTGCCAGGGCGATGCTTTAGCCAGCATACTGGTAGACACAGGGTCAACCCTGAATTTTATGTCGAAGTCCACTTTAACACAATTATCCTTCAAAGGACCCCCGATGAGAACCAGTGAGGTCGTCGTCAAAGCATTTGACGGGTCCAGAAAAACGGTTATCGGCGAAGTCGACCTTCCCATAACTATTGGTCCTCACACTTTCCAAGTCGCTTTCCAGGTCATGGACATCTGGGCAACGTACAATTATTTATTAGGAAGACCTTGGATACATCAAGCTGGGGCGGTCACCTCGACCCTCCACCAAAAGTTAAAGTTCGTCCAGAACAACCAGCTCGTCACGGTCTGTGGAGAACAAGCTTTGCTCGTGAGTAACTTATCATCATCTACTGGTGTAGAACCCGAGGAGGTTATTGGAACTCAGTTCCAAGCACTGTCGGTGAGCAAGGACAATTAATCCGAAGAGGGAACTTCCATTTCCTCTTACAAAGATGCTATCAAAGCGGTCGAGAGTACCAATACAACAGGATGGGGGCAGCTTGTCATTCCTACTGATAACAAAACAAATAAGGGTCTTGGTTTTTCTGCAACCTGTACCCAGACAGCTACTACCAACGATGAAAGTCTTCATCCCATTCAGGATTTCTTCCACAGTGGAGGTTACCTTCACCCAGTGCCTCAAGAAGTGCATAACATCAATAAAGATGATTCCTCTAATATGGAGGAAGAATGGGAGTCCTATCTCAACAAGGACGGTTATATGTCTCAGGATGAAACGCAGACTCCCTTTTGCTTTCCAACACAGAGTCCGAGATTTATACCCAGGTCAAATATCGGAATGATATACGGAGATTGTGATCCAGAAGGATGCCGTGCTCCACCAAACTCATTAGAGGAGGACACTCTGATGAATGACAACTTTGACCACAACTATTATGGCCCGATGGATGGCTTGGCAATGTGGCAGCCATATCCAGGAGACTTGGGGCAAGGAAATTAGCAGAACAATGAAAATCAGTTGAGCATCATTGAAAAGAATACCTGCGTCCCCACCATGTCATGGGATCAACAATCAGGTCATTCAGAAAACGTCCAGTACGACGATGAATTTGCAACGTTTGCAGGAATTGAATTCATCAACTATGCTTTTCCAGAGGTCAACATCATCGAGAAGGATGACTCATCCAGTTCCAGAGAAGTGTGGGACACCCTGGGACAACCAAGTGGGAAATACGACTATATGGTTAAATACACTGCTCCCGAAAGCTCTCGTATCAGGCTCGAAGACATCCAGCCAACTGGATGGGGAGATACAGCGGAGAGCACAAATGCTATGCAAAATGCAACAGAGGAATCCTCCTACGACAATTCTGCCTGGGAGACAGATTCCAATGATCCTGCTCCACCAGAAATCAGCGTTATTTTTGAAGACAAATCAAGGAAGGTGCTAGACTTTGTGATTCACCGAGGAGTTCGCCGCTAATGGGTTGTTGTCGATGTTCTGAAGATTGTTCATAAGTCAAAGTAATTGCCTTCTTTAGCCTTTCACCCTGCCCAGGTGAAATGGATGTTTTGATAGGGCTCGCTTTCTGTAAATTTTCCCTCTTCGCTTCGCTCAAAGTGACAGAGCTTTGTTTTATAGGGCTGTAGTTTCAAGAATCGACTTGTTCATTAATAAAATAACATCGTTCTGTAATTTCCGCATTAATTGATGTTTTCTCTTTTTGCTTTCCTCAGAAAATGGTAATCCTAAAAAACAAATAATAAAAAAACAAACAGTTTTCCAAAGAAATACACTGCACACACTCTTGCATTTCCTCTATCTCTTCTAAACACAAATCATACCGTCATGCAGATTGCTTGCTTTAAACATACGATCCGATGCCTTCTCCCAACTTTGAGTTCCCGGTATTTGGGGCTGAAGAAGAAAATGACGACGAAATCCCAGAAGAGATCTCCCGATTACTCAGACAGGAGGAAAGGTCCATTGAACCTCATAAAGAGCCGTTGGAAACGGTAAACTTAGGTTCAGAAAAAGAGAGAAAAGAAATCAGGATTGGGGCACTGCTCAGCCCAACTGCCAGAGAGGGTTTGGTAAAGCTTCTCAAAGAATTCCCCGATGTATTCGCTTGGTCCTATCAGGACATGCCAGGGTTGGATACCAGCATCGTAGAACATCATCTATCGTCAAGATCAGAATGTCTGCCAGTAAAACAAAGGTTGAGACGGACTAATCCGGGCATGGCCATCAAAATCAAAGAGGAGGTACAGAAATAGATTGACGCGGGTTTCCTCGCTACATCAGAATATCCTCAATGGTTAGCCAACATCGTACCCGTTCCCAAAAAGGACGAAAAAGTCAGAATGTGTGTGGATTACAGAGATCTAAACAAGGCTAGTCCAAAGGACGAATTTCCTTTACCACACATCGACATACTGGTAGACAGTACAGCAAAGTTCAAAGTTATCTCCTTCATGGATGGATTCTCGGGCTATAATCAAATCAAAATGGCGCCGAAAGACATGGAGAAAACTTCGTTCATTACCCCATGGGGTACCTTTTGTTACAAGGTAATGCCTTTCGGTTTGAAGAACGTCGGGGCAACCTATCAAAGGGTCATGACTACTCTGTTTCATGACATGATACACAAAGAAATCGAGGTATATGTCGATGATATGATTGCAAAATCTAAGACAGAAGAGGAGCATGTGACCCATCTGTCAAAACTATTTGAGCGGTTGAGAAAGTACAAACTCCGCTTAAATCCCAACAAGTGCACCTTCGGTGTCCGTTCAGGGAAACTCTTAGGGTTCATCGTCAGCCAGAAAGGAATTGAGGTTGATCCTGACAAGGTCAAGGCCATTCGAGAAATGCCTTCTCCAAAAACTGAAAAACAAGTCATAGAATTCCTGGGACATTTGAACTACATCTCCAGATTCATATTCCTTATGACCGCGACATGTGCGCCGATTTTCAAATTACTGAAAAAGCACCAGGACTGCGTTTGGACAGAAGATTGCCAAACCGCCTTCGACAGTATTAAGGAATACATGTTGAACCCTCCGATTCTATCACCTCCAGTGGAAGGAAGACCACTGATTATCTATCTCACCATCCTAGAGGACTCAATGGGATGTGTATTTGGCCAACAAGACAAAACCAAAAGGAAGGAGTCTGCCATCTACTATCTGAGCAAGAAATTCACCGACTGTGAAACTCGGTACACTATGCTTGAGAAAACTTGTTGCGTTTTGGCTTGGGCAGCCAAACGTCTTCGCCAGTACATGATTCATCACACTACTTGGTTGGTCTCCGAGATGGATCCAATCAAGTACGCCTTTGAAAAGCCTGCTCTCACGGGAAGGATTGCCTGTTGGCAGATGTTGCTATCAGAATATGACATAGAGTACCATGCTCAAAAAGCCGTTAAGGGGAGTATTTTAGCCGATCACTTGGCTCATCAACTGATTGATGATCGGGAATCAATCGAGTTTGACTTCCCAGACGAAGATGTCATGTATCTAAAAATGAAAGACTGCGATGAACCGCTACCCAGTGAAGGGCCAGAACCAGGTTCCCAACGGGGGCTTATCTTTGACGGAGCTGTCAATCATTACGGAAACAGAATTGGGGCAATCATCATAACACCTCAGGGTACCCACATTCCTTTCACTGCCCGACTTACATTCAAGTGTACGAACAACGAGGCCGAATACGAAGCTTGTATTATGGGTCTCGAGGAAGCGATTGATTTGAGGATCAAAAACTTGGACGTATATGGCGACTCAACCCTGGTTATCAATAAGATTAAAGGAGATTGGAACATATACCAATCAGGATTAATTCCTTACAAGGACTATGCGAGAAAGTTGCTACCCTTCTTCAACAGAATTGAGTTTCATCACATTCCTCGTGAGGAGAATCACATGGCTGATGCATTAGCCACTCTCTCTTCCATGATTAGTGTAGGTCAATGGAATGACATACCTAGGATTGACATAATGCGGCTTGAACGGCCCGCTTACATCTTCACGATTGAAGCAGTCATAGACGACAAACTGTGGTATCACGATATCAAATGCTTCCTTCAGAAACAAGAGTACCCACCTTGGGAACTAAGGAAGGACAGGAAAACCCTCAGAAGGCTGGCAGGCAGTTTCTTCCTGAGCGGTGATACTCTCTATAAGAGAAATTTTGACATGGTCTTGCTCCGATGCGTAGACAGACCAGAAGCAGACATGCTGATGAAAGAATTTCACGAAGGGTCCATTAGCACTCATGTCAACGGACATACAATGGCGAGAAAAATTCTAAGAGCAGGGTACTATTGGTTGACAATGGAATCTGACTGCTACCAGTACATGAGGAAGTGTCACAAGTGTCAGATATACTCCGACAAAATTCATGTACCGCCGACACATCTCAAAGTTCTTTCTTCCCCATGGCCTTTTTCCATATGGGGAATCGACATGATTGGCTTGATTGAGACTAAGGCTTCAAACGGAAATCATTTCATCTTGGTAGCCATTGATTACTTCACCAAGAGGGTCGAAGCAGCGTCGTAGCTAATGTAACCCGACAAGTGGTGGTCCGATTTATCAAAAACAATATCATCTGCCGTTATGGTGTTCTGAGCCAGATCATCACTGATAATGGATCTAACTTGAATAATAAGATGATGAAAGAGTTGTGCGTAGAGTTCAAGATCGAACACCATAACTCATCTCCCTACCGACCAAAGATGAACGGAGCGGTAGAAGCGGCTAACAAGAACATCAAGAAGATTGTTCAGAAGATGGTCGTAACCTACAAAGACTAGCACGAAATGTTGCCCTTTGCTCTTCACGGTTATCGCACATCTGTCAGCACTTCAACAGGGGCAACCCCTTTCTCTCTAGTATATGGCATGGAAGCAGTGCTTCCCATAGAAGTAGAGATCCCATAAATCTAGGTATTGATGGAAGCTAAGCTTACAGAAGCTGAATGGTGTCAAAGTCGACACGACGAACTGAATCTGGTCGAAGAAAAGATAATAACGGCATTATGCCACAGTCAGTTGTATCAACAAATAATGAAGAGGGCGTTTGACAAAAAGGTCCGACCTCGCATCTTCAGGAAAGGAGACCTTATGCTCAAAAAGATACAATCTTTTCTCACTGATTCTTGGGGCAAATGGACTCCGAATTATGACGGCCCCTATGTGGTCAAGAAAGCTTTCTCAAGCGGTGCCGTGAGACTTGTAACTGTGGATGGAGAAGAGTTTTCCTACCCCAAAAATGTTGACGTAGTCAAGAAATACTTCGCCTAAATTAAAAAAAAAATGTCTCGATTGATTGAAAACCCGAAAGGGCGGTCCAGGAAAAAATTAGAGACAAAGTCAAAAAATCATCCCGGTGGATTGGAAATCTCAAAGTCCAATCCAGGAAAAAGTTAGGGATAATGGCAAGTAACTATGTCTGATTAGTTCAACTCCTCAGCAGTCATGCCATCCATCAGAAACTCCAGTCACGATCATCTTCGACAGAAGCTCAGGATGCCCCGAATTCAAAATATGTAGAAGGATAGTGGTCGTTATGTTTCAACATATCCCTTTTCCCTGTAAATTACCATTTTCTAACTTTGTAAATACTCTATGGAATCACGCGTTTGGCTGATCTCCATCCTATCAATAAAAGTTGAGCCCTTGTGCTTTTATTCGCAATTCATATTTGTTTTAGCTTTACAGAATGATGTTTTTAACATGATCAACGATTCTTGAAACGAAACAAAAATGAATTTACTTGTTAAAATTGTTCTACTTTTAAAAATAAAGATGGCAATTTCTTTTGACGGTTGAACATCGAGAGAACATCGATCGCTTCTCCAAAGGTGTTCGAGCCTCAAAGTGCAGACTCAAAGTACTCCTTCTAAACCAGTATGCCTAAATGAAGGATCAGCTATGTCAGATGTGAATGCTCCATCTGAACTCTTCGGCCGAGTTCTCATCTCCTAAGCCCGACCAGCGTCGCTCCCAACAGGGACCGTTTCTCCTAAGCAAGGCAGAATTGCTATCTTGAACCAGCGGTACTTCTTTGCCCCGCGATGGCCGAGTATCCTGTCATGTTCATCTATTAGTTTGTATGTCGCGTTAGTTTTGTCAGCATATACATACATACATCATGCATTATTGATTTGCATTCACATTCATATTGCATCACTATCACTTTAGTCGGTCTTATCCCCTAGTGATAACAGTCCTCTCAATCGGGTTGTCAGTTCTTTCCTCGTCAGGAAATGTTGCATCTGAACGATCTCTCTCCTCCAGTTTATTTCTGGATCAGAGAACTTGAACCTCTGAAAGACCAGAGAACCTTCAACCGATGTCACTCTTCGCCATTGAAGATGATATTTTTGCTTTCCCGGATTAAGGAAAATCCCTAGAGGAAACCTCTTAAGCAGAGATTCGGCAATACAACAGTTTTTCTCTGAAAAATAAAAAAAACCCACTGATGAAAAGGTCATCAGCACCTCAAAATTGGATCACATCATATGGCGTTTCTTCGGGAAGATCCCGAGAAAAGTATGATGTAATATCCCCAAGCAAAAGCAGTCTCTCAAGAGACCTGCTTTCCCCTGTAGAGCCGACAAATGGCGTCTCCAACAGAGAAGTTTGTATACCTCTACAACTCAGACGACTGGGTTCCCCAGCAAGTCTGACATCAATCTTTTTCCATCAAATGGCATCTCTCCAGGAAAATTCGGCGAGAAGTTTGAGGAAAACCGCTACGAATAGCGTCCCTTGTCAAGAAAGTTTATTGACAAAAGAAACTGAGACCAGTTCCTTGGTAGGAAATCAGGATCGAGGGGAAGTTTATATCAGAAACTAAGACCAGTTCCTTGGTAGGAAACCAGGATCGAGGGGAAGTTTATTTCAGAAACTAAGACCAGTTCCTTGGTAGGAAACCAGGATCGAGGGGAAGTTTACATCAGAAACTTAGACCAGTTCCTTGGTAGGAAACCAGGATCGAGGGGAAGTTTATTTCAGAAATTGAGACCAGTTCCTTGGTAGGAAACCAGGATCGAGGGGAAGTTTATTTTAGAAACTAAGACCAGTTCCTTGGTAGGAAACCAGGATCGAGGGGGAGTTTTTACCTTTTCTAAGCATCATTGCTTAACAAAAGAGGATGAATGTGTAAGCTACCATTCATAATCACCATTAAAATTTCGGGTATTGCGATATTTAATCCTCTTGCACCCTGAATGCCCGAATACCTTCGGCATTCACACCTTCGGGTCCAAGAAGATTAAATAAGGGCATCTGTCATACCCCAAATTTTGACCACTGAGATTTCCCATCATTGTGCAAATCATCATCACAATATAGATGAACCATTAGTCTCCCCAAAGATGGGTGAGCATCCACTACAATCAGACTTAGGGTTTCAAGCCCTCTCAGAGCTCTTAGACAAAGGATCAATCAAGAAATGACATAATCTTTAACTTGTATAACCTCCCAAATATCTACAAGGGATCAAGAGGACTCCCACTTTAAGGATTAAGCATAAGGCTGCTCCCTTCCAGGTGGATCAAGCCTCAAGATCGCCAGTGTCACCAAATTAGGGTTTGGTCGACCAGGGCCTCCAGATGGAAATTTTCCTCTAGGCATAAGCCAATGCTTCAAAGCATATCCTAAAATACTCCATGGAACCTCATGGGCCCAAGCATCAAGTCAATTTGACCTCAGGGGATGCATACATAAAAAATCAGGAATTAGGGTTTCTTGACCTAATTCACCCCTAAGTTGACTTTTGGGACAAATCATGAGCCAAGACCTCAAGACATGATTTGAGGGTCTCCAGCATACCAAATTGATCCATTTGCAACAATGGATTAATCCAGGAAGCTTGAGCAGCAAGTCTCAATTTCATCAGTACCACAATTAGGGTTTTGCGAGAAAAGTCAACTGTAGTTTTGACTTTTGACCAGGACATGCTCCCAAACCCTAGGACATGATTCAATACACCCTATAACACCTATGAAATCATTTTGATTTAGGTCAAGGACTTGATTTCATAGAGGATCACACAGTTTGGAATTCATCTGACAAAAAGTCAACTGTGCACAAAAGTCAACTTTGACTTTTTGAGATTTTTCACAAAAATGGTTTTTTAACCCTAAAATGATGTTAATGTATGATTTGAATCATCATTCATCAAGAAAAATCAAGAAAAGTGGGATAACTTGTAAAAGGGGTAACCATAAAAACTTAGAAAATTTTCTAAGTTATGGAACAAAGTGGCTAGGGTACCAACGTTGGAGGATCATAACTCCTAAACCACAAGGCCATTTTCCGCATTCAAAGCTAGATTTGTAGCTCTCATTACCCTCTACAAAAGCTTAGAACTGACCTCCTTCCAAATTCATCATAGATTTTGAGTTATGAAATGATCAAAATCACAAAAAGTGAAAATGTCACTTTTATCCAACACTTAGTGAAATTTTCACTAAGTCAGAATCTGCCTTCACTTTTTTCCAAATGTAGGGGTATTTTTCACTTGGATCCAAAAGGTATCAAAACCAAATATGATCAAACAGTTGTTGTATCATATGAGGGCTTTCCAAAATGGCCAAGAACATCACCAAATTCCACTTGGGCCATGAGATATGACAATGGCAATATGCCTTGCTGAAAACTGCCAAGGCTAGGCAGAATTTTGTATTTTTGCTCGATATGGTAAAATCAGATGATTCCAAGCCTTGTCATCACTTTGGACACATTTGAGGATCAAATTTAAAGGAGACAAACACTGAGCCAAGCCTCCAAAGTCCTTGGAACAAGAAGTAGCATGCCAAACCTAGAAATCCCTAAAAGAGGGACAAGACTCCAATTTTGGATTGGAGCATTTAATGGATGCACCAAGGTGGCATGGACTGACACATTTGCAACTAAATTCAGTCAAGACTTATCCAAGACCAAGGGAACCACAACCTTGTGCCCTAACCTCTAGTTAATGGCTAGAGGAGACTTGGATTCCAAAGTGCAACCATTGGCCAAACCTCTGCTGCAGTTGCCATTCACTATTAATCCCAAAACAAACTTGCTCTACTATAAATAGAGCTCATTTGTGCTCAGTTTGAGTACACCAAAGCCATCAAACAGATGCTTTCCTCAAAATCCCTCTCTTTAGGCCAAAATGCCTTCTTTAGCAAGGTAACTCTGAGTTTTTGAGTTAGAGAGCATTTCCATCACAACTCATGATCCTAACACCTCATAAACATCATATGTAGGTGATCCAAACTATCAAAAGTGACCTGTAACACCAAAATCACAAAGGCACCTCTCAAAACCTCAAAATAGGTGTTTTTTGCATTTTTCAAGCCATGTCTTGATTCAGTCACTTTCCAAATCAGATAAAACCTCAAACACACTCCAAATAACATCCTTGAACTGTCCCAAATGGTTCCCCCCATCTGGAACACCATTTGAGAGAGTTGATATTTTGGCCATTTTAACCCCTTTTGCAAGAAAGGGCCAGTTTGTGTTTTTGCAGGTTCCAGCTGATTTCAACCATCCTCAAAGCTTCTAAGTGATCATTTGAGAGTGTCCAAAGCATCAAACCATTTCTGGAACCAGAAGTTAGGCAGATTGCGCAGAAAACTCCAAAAGCTCAAAAAGAGGTAAGCATCATGACTTGAACTTTCCAAAATATGCATTGCTTTGAAGTCCACTGATCATACACACCTCATACATGTTATATATGTTGTGTTTGAACCAATTCATCATGTAATTCATGCCTGCATCAAAGTGTAGCATAGAAAATGCAATTATAGGCCTTTTTCAAAACCAATATCGGATTTTGAGGAGGGAGTATGATCTGAAAAAAATACCACCACCATTGGATTCCTTGTGAAATTTTAGGTTAGATGCATATAAATTTTGTCCCCAACCATTGAGAAATGAGAAATTTATGGACCTTCCCGTTTCTTGGCAAAACTTACCTTGCCTTGCCTTAATCAGGCCTAGAAAACAAGGCATGCCTTGTATATTTGTGGTTTCATTTCAAGCAATGGATGTATCACCACCCTAGTGGTAAGGCGCACGCCCTATAACCTTGAGGTCGTGGGTTCAAACCCCACCCATGCCATTTTGTGTTTTCTCACATTTTTGCTATTTTTTCCCATATTTTCATGTTTTATTAATTAATTGGAAATTTAATAACTCTTTAAATTTTAATTATTTTTTATTGGTTCTTTTTGCAAAAAATCACAAAAATGTTGAAATATTTTATTCCACAAAAAAATTAAGTTTATATTATTTATTTAATATAATTAGTATTTTTGTGAATAAATTCCTTTTTAATGTTTTTAAACATTTTAAAAGTGAATATTTACTTTGAAAATCAAAACCAAGTGAGTTTTAATTCACCTTGTGATTAATCCCTCATTTCTCAAACCTTAAACAAAAATCACAAATGGTTTATTCAAACTTATTTGGTATTTTATTTGATTTTCTTTAAATATTTACTTTTAAAGAATAACAAATTAGGGTTTCTTTGATTTTCACCCTCATCAAACAATTTCAAACACTTTGGGGCCTCTAATAGAGTGTAAGACCCAATCCTTTGTAAATACAAACCTATTTTTAGGCCTCACTTATTGTATAAGTCCCGTTGTATTTCAAAAAGTTCGACGCAATCATCGTCCATTGAAAAACAAACCCTGGGCCTCTCCTCGAGCTATAAGACCCATTCAAAATCTCTTGGGCCTCTATTAAAGTGTAAGACCCAACCCCCTTTGAAAACCAAACCATTTTGGGCCTCAATGCATTGTATAAGACCCACCGCGTTTTCAAAAATCTCGGCGCGATCACCATTTTCAAACAAATGACCCTGGGCCTCTCCTTGAGCTGTAAGCCCCACCACTTGTACAAAAATAAATCTTTTGGGCCTCTATTAGAGTGTAAGACCCAATCCCCTTTTAACCAAAACTTTTTGGGCCTCAGACGTTGTATAAGCCCCATGCGTTAAAAGAAAACCTCGGCACGATCGCCAATAAAAAAAACCAATCATCTGGGCCTACCCTCGTGTTGTAAGCCCCATTATTTTACTTTAAACAGTTGGGCCTCTTGAGAGAGTGTAAGACCCATCCCCTTGTACAGAAAACCTTTCTTGGGCCTCAGTCACTTGCATAAGTCCCTCTGTACAAAACGACAGTGCGATCACTGATAAACCTTGGGCCTCTCCTTGAGCTGTAAGCCCCAACATCTTTTCAAAATACTTTCTCCTTTAATTTTGAATATACTATTGTTTTCAATCTTTCTTTGTTGAACAACTAACCAAACAGCATGGAAGCTCTACAATCGAGTAAGTGTTTATATGCTTTCTTTATCCATTTCATATACATATAACTGTATTGTGGGGCTGTTTCACTGTAAGTCTTCTTTCATAAACTCATATCAACTGTGTAATACTAGTATAGATATTTAGAGTTTCCCCGGCAACTACGTCTAGCACTAAGCCCTGTTGATCACTCTTAAATAGACAAACTAGATCCCTATAGGATTACCAGACACAGTCTTCCCTCCTCTTGGGGTTAAACAATATGGAGACGTGAAAGGCAGCATTCTCGGTGAACCCTTTCACAGACTGTCACCCTTAGATATTGTCAAAGAAACTCTACTCCCCAGAGATGATCTTTTCTCCAAGAATGGCATCTCTTGAGTTTCTTCCAAATTCTCGGACTTTCCTGGCTTGATCTATTCTCTGTGAATAGCCTGTCTTGAATCTATCGTTGGTTGGGGACCCACAGGCTTCCTAAAAGCATCCCCGCCTCCTCTTGGGCATTGTACAAGGACCCTACGACTTCTTAGAAGTATTCACAGCCTCCTCTTAGGCTTCGTATAAGGATTCTTCCTTCGGGAAGAGAGCCTCCTCTTGGGCTTCGTACAAATTGTCCCTCGGCTTCTTAAAAGTTTCCAGCCTCCTCTTGGGCTTCGTACAAATTGTCCCGACGACCTCTTAGAGGTATAGGAACAAAAATTAGTAATCTTAATAGAACAGTCTTTCAAAAAGTCTAGATCTTTCTACCGTGAACGTACTACTACTGTTTCTTTAAGCATAGTCCAAAGGATAAAACTCTAGACTTGGACAGTCTAATCTCCTTGAGCCTCGAAGGCATTCTCAAGTAGGGAAAAACATCAGTAGACTCGGACAGTCTCCAATCCCCTATGGATTCCCCATTTCCTTAAAGAATAGGAAATAACCTTGATCCTCTGATCAATCCCAAAGCATAACCTTACCTTTAATCAGTCTCTTTATAAGAACTGATTTTCTCTTTTAACCAACCTACTGGACCTGTCACTCAACTGAAACAGCAATCATTTTAGCCTCTATCTCGGGCTTTGTACGAGATATAAACAGACTCTCTGGTTGAGTCAGATACAAACAGACTCTCTTGTTGAGTCAATCTCCCTTTTAGTCTCCCTCTCGGGCTTCGTATGAGACACAAAAACACTCTTTTGTTGAGTATAAAATACTTTCTTATTGAGTCAACCTTTAGCCTCCGTCTTGGGCTTCGTACAAGACATATCTAAAAGCACTCTCTTGTTGAGTCAACTCCTTTTAGTCTCCCTTTCGGGCTTCGTACGGGACACAAAAGCATCCTCTTGTTGGGTCAATAGCCTCCTCTTAGGCTTTGTATAAGAAAAACCCCGGTTGAGTAAATCAACCTTTTAGCATCAAAACTGTGCCTCGTTCACAGGATACAAACATCAACAACTCCTTTCATATAATTGCTGTAAGCGGCAAGCCTCTGGATTATTTACATCCACGCCACTGTCCCTCTTTTAGCGTGAGAAATTCCTAAGGAAAGACGGTGTTGCTCTAAACTGAGTTAAAGTCTTCTCCTTCAGGTTAAAACCCCCTATAAAGGAAATTATGGCATTGTTAGGATTCACATATCCCAGTTAAAGTAATCCTCCTTTATAGTCAGTCACCCAACAGTTGTGACAAACAGATCCCCTTTAGAGATGACAAATTCTCTCTAAAGACAACACCTTTTTAGCTTCACATCTTGGGCTTCAAACAAGATACAAATAGACCCTTCAGCTTCACATCTTGGGCTTTGAACAAGATATAAACCACCTTTTCAGCTTCACGTCTTGGGCTTTGAACAAGACACCAAAACACCATTTTCTCCCATAGAATATGAGGAACTACGATCGCTCTGATTTCCCTGTTTTGGTAAACGGGAATACGTAGGCATAAGATTGAAATAAAAATCTTAGCGAGCAGACTAATCCAAAGCCCCAAATCCTGTACCTTCACACATCAGTCGAAAAGCATCAGTCCTAGCATCCTAACAAAATTCCCCATGAACATTCCTGGTGTTTCGTTCTAAATAAAGTAAGAAGAAAGAGGCCCCATTACCATATAGCATCCTTAACCTAACAGACCGCTGTTTAAACTTAGTATGCAAGCAGGGTTAATTGGAGACATCTATTTCCCTTCCTTAGTCATCTCAATAGGATAAAAAATGAATCGACCTGTAGTAACCCCAGAGCGACAGTGCTTAAGAACCACGTCCAAAATCGCTCGCTACAGAGAGCGGATATGGATGACGGATACTCGGTGAGGTCTTTTGCTAACATTTTACTGTTTTACAGGTTTGGGTCTGGTCATAACAGTAATACTAGAGCTGACGTCTCTGATTTTCAAAGCAGTTCCCATTCTGATGCTGCTTATTATAATGGACATATGAATGTCGATTTTTGTCCTTGCTGTCATCACGCGTTTGCTGATTTTGATGGTGGGACGGGGGATGTGTGGACGCGTGTCTGCCAGCGGGGTTTTCCCAGCATTAATGATGCTGTGTCGGACAGTTCTTCTGAAGGCGGTGGAGAAATCTATCCCGCTGTTCTTCCGGCGGTTCAGTCTACCCCTGTGGGGGGTTTTCTAGCGCATAGCAGGCCTGCTGCTTTTATCTCGGGAGGTTCAGCAGCGGAAAATCTTTGGAAGTTGTTATGGAAGTTGATGGTGCCTTATAAAATTAAGGCATTTGCGTGGCGGTTATTCTTGAATAGATTACCGTCTAAAGATAACCTTAAGGTTAAAGGTATTAATTTATCGGATTCTTTCTCTTCTACAACTTGTTTGTTTTGCTCTTTGGAAGAAGAATCGTTGGTTCATGTTTTAATGGGGTGTAAGGTGGTGAAATTGATTTGGAGGGAGATTAGGGAGTGGATTGGTTTTGTGGATATTACGGTTTTAGATATTGGGAGTTTTTAAGATAGTTTTTCAAGGTGGTTTATTTTTTGTAAATCTCAGAAAGTCAAAACAGGGAAAGCGGGTGTAATATGGTTGGCGGTTTATTGGAATATTTAGTCTCTCAGGAATAGTATTATATTCGAAAATCAAAGGTGGAATATTCTTGATACGGTTTGGAATATCAAGATTACATCTTGGAAGTGGTCCTTAATAGGTGATATTGATGAAACCAATTGTAATTTTTACGATTTTTGTAAAAATCCGTTGTATTATTTATCGTAGGTTCAATTAGTTTCCAATATCTTTTTTTTCGAGATTTTTCTCGTATCTTTTTTGTAAACAGGTTTGAGAACCCTTAGTTCTCATTTATTGAATATCTTGCTTACAAAAAAAAAATCATGAATTACTTTTTTTAATACTAAAAACTTATAAATTCCAACGCTACATATTATTTAATTTTTAAAAGGGTTAAATAAGTTTTTGATCCTTTTAAATATCACCAATTTTATTTTTAGTTCCTCTATAAATTTCCTTTAAAGAATGGTCCTCTTATTATTTTTCATCCACACTTTTAGTCTCTCTTGCTAACGACCGTTAACTAAAGCTGACGTAGCATACCACATGAAATTTTTTGATGAGTGGACATACATGTGGCAGTGCCAGTGTGGTAAGATGCTGACGTGGCATGGCTAAAGTCAACATTGATCATGAACCCAGAAAATTTTGCAATTAATCGATAGCTAAAATCGTAGCTAATCTTTAACAACTTTGATTTAATCTTCAACCGACTTCCTTAGGTTTCCTTAGGTTGTAGATACTCAGCTTATACTAACCAAAAGAAATACTGCAAGATATTCGTGATCAGCACGGAGTTGCTATTTCTTACATGGAAGCATGGCGAGGAAAGGAACAAAGCATGGTTGTGCTTCATGGAACATTTGAAGGAAAACGAACCCTGGTAGCATTGCATCTATTGGTGCCACTGGACAAGAAATTTGTTTTCAATGCATGTTTATTGCTTACCGTGTATTGCATCTGTTATTACTTACTCCGAGCAAACGAAGTTATCATAATAAGCACAAACAACAAAATCATATTACACCATAATCTAATGGAGGTAAATAACTGGCAGAATTTGAGTAGGGTTATTCTATGGATTAAATATCCTAAAGTGCAGGACATCATTGTATTTGCCTTCATATCTATAGACTACGCACAGTGTGTGTAAACTAAAATACTACACAAAGAAATAGTGTAAAAATACTATGTTATCCTTACTAATGCATTTATTGAGTGGATATGTATATAATATCAGGGTTATTATTTTTTATTTGAAAATGTAAAAATGTATATAAAAGATGATCCAAACACAAGAAGTGCAAAGATTAGAGCAGAAACATTACTACGTCTCCAAGAACATCTCCAAAATAATATTACTGGCAAACATATATAGTTAACAAGAGGGAGGTTACATAAGTGATAGAAATCAGTACCAAATTACAAATTAATAGTAATAACTGATTTTCATTGGCAGAATTTGTTTACAACATACATGTAATTACCAAAACTATAGAGAATACATAATAGTAATACACAAACTAAGCCAAAAATTATAGAGTCTTGGTCTCTCTCTTCAAGATTTAGAGAGCTTGATCTCTCTCACCCAAAAAATTGTAAACTTTCATGCAAAAAAAAAAAATTAGGTCATAAAAATGGTATATTTAAATTAACTTGGAATTGTTAGATCCGTTCAAAACCTTATGATTTCTACCGATATAGAAATCAAGAATAGAACTCTAAAATAATTCCTATAAGTCGATATATCATCAACTTGTATCCCTTAAACTCATATCTGAATAAAGTTATGAGAATGGAGGCAGAAGCGTACCTGAAACTGTCATTGAAATCGTTGAAGGTTCCGAGTATGTGATCTTCCGATTTGTAGAATTCCTTAGGGTTCCTTGAATCTCATCTGATGGGGATGAAGAGAGAAAACCTGATAAACCTTATTTTTTTGTACTCTACAAATGAGGACCATAACCCATTTAAATAACCCTAGGGTTATTTCTTAGTTTTCAATATTCTAATTTGACCCCTCATCAAATTAGATATTAACTTACGGTATCTACACAATAACTTGACCTTTCATGACATTTATGCTTTTAGCCACAAACTTAATATTATATTAATTAGACCCCTTTAAGTATTGACTAATTAAAATAATGACACTAACACCTTAAATGTTACATTTGTGACCCAAAATTCTAACAATCTCTCATTGGTCACATATGTAACTTTACACATGTGTTAGATTTTATGAGTTCAAAATTTGCCATTATATTTTTTAAGCATATCCAAAGTATCCCGTCCATTAGTCATGCCAATATACAAAATCAAGGTGATTTTCATTATATCAATCATAACTAAACCCATCAATGATCACCGATAGTGACACAACTAAATGACATAGATCCATCATGAAATGTGTAGCATGAAAATCACATGAAGTTGGTCTTTATATGTCGATTTTCAACTATTTCTACTTTACTTTAGTGAGATCATTCAATAAATTTATTGTACAAAATGTAAACTAATGAATATCAAACTTTATTAATTGGAAAATATGTAAAATAATAGTATCCATACATAATACCAAACACATAACGTAAAATTCATAATCGACTAACACCCACTAAACCAAAGACTCCTCTAACGATAAAACACCCATGTGAGCAATGTGTTCGTGAAAGACCTTGGGTGGAAGACCTTTTGTAAGAGGATCTGCTATCATGGAGTTTGTCCCCAAGTGTTCTATGGAAATCTGTCCACTTTGTACCATTTCCTTAACAACTGGGAACTAGATGTCAATATGTTTTGACTTATTCGAGCTCCTATTATTGTTGGAATACAGGACGGCTGATTTGTTGTCATAGTATAACTTAAGTGGCCTTTCAATTCCTTCCGCAACTCGCAACCCAGTGACAAGATTCCTCATCCAAATCCCATGGTTGGATGCCTCATAACATGCTATAAACTCTGTTGCCATGGTGGATGAAGCCGTAAGAGTTTGCTTAACACTGCGCCAAGAAACTGTACCACCATCTAACATGTAAATATAGCCTGCAGTGGATCTTTTACTGTCTTGGCATCCAGCAAAATTTGAGTCAGAGTATCCACTGATCTCTAACTGGTCTGGCCTCCTATATGTAAGCATATAGTCTTTTGTTCTCTTTAAATACCTCATAACCTTTTTGGATGTTTTCCAATGATCCATTCCTGGATTATTCAAATATCTGCCTAACATCCCAACTATGAAAGCAATATCCGAACGCGTACACACTTGGGCATACATCAGACTCTCTACTGCTGACGCATAAGGAATCTTTTGCATTTCTTGAATTTCTAAGTTTCCTTTTGGGCAGTGACTGGAAATGAATTTGTCTCCCTTAGCAATTGGAGTATCTTCTGATTTACATTCCTGCATGCCAAACCTTTTAAGTACATTTTCGATATAACTCATTTGTGATAATCATAGAATACCACGAGATCGGTCTCGATGTATCTGAATTCCTAATACAAAGGAGGCATCACCAAGATCTTTCATTTCAAAATTTCTTGATAGAAATTTCTTAGTTTTGTGATTCATTCCTATATCATTTGTGGCAAGCAGTATGTCATTTACATACAAGACCAAGAAAATGTACTTGCTCTCACTGAATTTGTGATACACACAATCTTCAACAACATTCACCTTAAAACCAAATGAGAGAATTACTTCGCGAAACTTGTGATACCACTGACGAGACGCTTGCTTTAGTCCATAAATGAATTTTGTCAATTTGCAAACCATATTCTTTGAGTCTCCTGACACAAAGTTTTTTGGTTGCATCATATAGATTATTTCACCAACGTTACCATTGAGGAAAGCTCTCTTGACATCCATTTGATGGAGTTCCAGATCATAATGTGCAACAAGAGCCATGATTGTCCTAAAAGAGTCTTTCGATGAAACCGGAGAGAAAGTCTCTTTAAAGTAAATCCCTTCCTTTTGAGTATAGCCCTTAGCCACAAGACAAGCCTTATACTTCTCCACATTACCGTTAGAATCCTGTTTGGTCTTAAAAATCCATTTGCAACCAATGGGTTTCACACCTTCTGGTAATGGGACAAGTTCCCAAACTTTATTGTCTTACATAGACTTATACTCCTCCTTTATTGCTTCAATTCACTTTTCCGAGTTGGAATCCCGCATGGCTTGATGGAAGTTGATTGGATCATCTTCCATCATACCATTATTTTCCTCATTTTCTTGGAGAAAGACTATGTAATCATCCGGAATAGCATTTCTCCTTTCTCTAGTGGATCTCCGCAAAGGTATTGGTTCTTGTAACACTTGTTCTTGAGGATTTTGAGTTTGTTCTTCATGAATTACCAAATCATCTTGAGTTTGAGGAATTGCAACAATGTCTTGTGAAGGTTCTGTACTTGCTTGATCAAAAGCAACTACATGAATCGGTTCTGGAATTGTTATCGATTCTTACTCTAAGCAAAGTCTCTAACCTTATTCTTCCCCCCAAACTCAATATCCTCCAAGAATGTGGTTGTTCCCGTCTCAAAAATTGAATTTAATTTGGGATCATAAAATTTGTAGCCCCTAGATCTTTCAGAATAACCAATAAAGTAGCTGCTCACTGTTCAGGAGTCTAATTTCTTTTTATTTTGCCTATAAAGCCTTGCCTCAGCTGGACATCCCCACACATGAAAATGTTTGAGACTAGGATTTCGTTCGGTCCAAAGCTCATAAGGTGTTTTGGCAGCTGCTTTTGTTGGTACTTTATTTGTAATATAAGTTGCAGTCCTTAGTGTCTCTCCTCAGAGTGACTCTAGCAAGGTAGAATGATAAATCATACTCCTTACCATATCTTTAAGAGTCTGATTTCGTCTTTCAATAACACCATTCATGCTGTGAGATCCTGACATGGTGTACTATGGGACAATTCCACATTCCTCTAGGTATTTGGCAAAAGGCCCTTGACGTTGTTCACCTGAACCGTCATATATACCGTAATATTCACCACCACGGTTAGATTTGACTTTCTTAATTCTTTTGTCAAGTTGTTTCTCAACTTCAACCTTAAACGATTTGAACACATCCAATGACTGAGACTTTTTATGTATAAGAAATATGTATGCATATCTAGAATAATCATCTATGAATGATTATAAAATATTGTTGACCATTCCAAGAAGGTGTCGGAAATGGTCCACAAATGTATGTATGTATCAATTCTAAGACATATGTAGCTCTATATGCACCAAATTTCTTTGTTTTGGTTTGTTTTCCTTTAACGCATTCAACACAAACATCAAAGTTTGTGAAGTCAATGGAATCCAAAATTAAATCTGACACTAGTCGCTCAACTCTATTTTTAGAGATGTGACCTAGGCGTTTGTGCCAATAATGCTCCTGAATTGTTATCCTCAATTTTACGCTTAGTATCACGTGATTCCACATTCAATGATTCGCCATAGGTAACTATTGTGTCAAGCAAATATAGATTATCATGACCCATAAGTGAACCAGTACCAACAATATTTGAATTGAAAGATAGCTTGAACATATTGTTTCCAAATGAACAAAAATAACCCGATTTGTCCAAATAAGAAACTGAAATCATATTCCGTCTAAATGACAAAACCCCAAAAGTCTCTTTCAAATCCAAATAAAATCCGGTACACATTAATAATCTAAAATTCCCTATAGCTTCCACCTCAACCGACTTGCCATCTCCAACATAGATGTATCTTTCAACATCATTTGGCTTCTGGTCGTTCAGGAACCCCCTCATTGGAACACTGGTGTTAGTAGTTGCACCAGAGTCTAACCACCAAGTGTTTCTAGGTACTACAGCTAAATTGACCTCAGAACAAACCAAACCATGACTCATGCGATTGGAGTGATCCCACTTCTCATAATTTTTCCTCTGTTCAGAGGTACCAAATTCCACAGGAGAAGGAGGTTTCATCATCCTTAATGAAAGGTTAAGATCCATGCAGGCAAGAGCAATTTCCATGTCCTCATTCCAATCCTTAAAATTTATCCCATTCAAGACCTGAACCTTATTCATATTAGCAGATATTGAAGCAATTGTAGCAGAAAAAGAAAAAAAAAAAAACATTTTAAATATACTCACATAAATAAAAACTGAATAATCAATGTTGTTCAAATAAAGGCATAACTCATCTCAAGATACTCAGTGCACCACCAATATCAAGTCTTTGGACAGTAATATCGACTGCTAGTGGTACTCTTGTCGTAATGATCAAACATTGATAATAAAAACATGTCGAATAATAAACCCCTCTTTGGATTGATTTATTATTCACATGTAGGACCTCATAATTATCACATGTTTACCATCAGATGCGCGTATAAAAACTGGCCAACCACCAATTATCCTTTGGGTTAATTGATACTCGCATGGACAAACATACACACAAACCATAAAAATATTTAACATTTTTCATAAGCAATTGTTATAAAAGAGGTCACTTTGCTTATTTTTTTATTTCAACTACTTACCTAAAAAATGTTATATTATTGTATAAAAATACATTCCGTAGCCAAATTCGAACAAAATTAAACAAAAAAAAAAAGAAATTAAATCCAAATAAAAAATACCAATGCATTTTATTGTATTGTTACGACATTCTACTAAGTTTAATTTCAAAATATAAAATCACATATATTATTTATAATAAACAATAAATAATATAAAAAAAAACATATAATTCTTTTAAACCAAATTTTTTTATAATGCAGTTATTTAAAAGAAAAATGATCCTTGTTTTTATCCTTATACACCGCATAGAAAGACTTAGAGAAAAATTCAACAAAACTATGAACAGTTTCATTACGAACTGAAGATGAAACCATATCGTCAGTTTTATTACCTTTAGCTGCAGAAGTGTTGGTTGTTAGGTACAACAACTCTATATATAGCATTATCCTTTGATATGCACAAGTGCAATTTACATAGGAAATATTTATTTGATAAAAAATATAACATTTAATAATGGTTAGAATATAAACAGAAGAAAACAGAGAGATAGGGATGAATCTAGTCGTCCAACAGAATGACTATTATTTGGAGATTATAAGTGGCAAAGGGTATTCTAGTCAAAACCAACAAAAGGCACTATTATAATAATAATAAAAGAGTTTAAGAGCAAACAAGTTTTCGTATAAGAGCAAATAAAATTGACGATAAATTCAACCTGACATTTAATTTCAGATTCAAGATTTTGAGCTAAAAAAATTTGTAAGATCAAAATGGATCTCAATTTTAGAACCCTAATAAAAAAACCTCATAAACACAACATATATTGATTTATACAAATTGGAAGATCAAAAGATCCTAAATAATTCAAAAAAAAATTGAATCAGATATGGGTGGCTCTGATACCATTTGTTAGATCCGTTCAAAATCTTATGATTTCTACTGATCTAGAAATCGAGAACAGAACTCTAAAATAATTCCTATAAGTCAATATAGAATCAACGTGTATCCCTTAAATCCATATCCGAATACAATTATGAGAATGAAGACGGAAACGTACCTAAATTTTCCATTGAAATTGTTGAAGGTTACGGATATGTGATCTTCCGATTTTTAGGGTTCCTTAGGGTTCCTTGAATTTCCTCTGATGGGAATTGTTGAAGCGGAATAGCGGCAAGCAACAAAAGTTTTGGAAGTATTTTTCCGGGAATTATTGTGTCCACAAAGATCTGTGCTACTGAACTGCCGTTCGACAATTTCTAAGTTTATGAGTTTGGATTAAAATGGGTTTAAAGTAAATAACATAAAAGTAAATATAAACATAAAAACAATTCATTCTTCGAAGAGAAAAGACGTATCAAACATGTATATATTCCACTCGTCACAAACTTAAACCAATCGACCAGTTACACTCAACTTACAATACTCCTCAATATCACCCGGTATCGCTCACAATAGTGTTCATCTCTGACACACCGAGTTGAGAAACAACTGTATCACTCTCTTCGTCACTCTCGCGCACGAAGCCTCGAAATACAGAAAGCATTAAGTTTCAACACCTATACGGATTGTTAGCCCTAAATCTATCTCTAGCATTCAGAAACTAACAGATAATCATCCTTAATCGAAGTTTGTGAAGTTTATCTCTAACACGACCCAAACCCCGCGCATAAAGCAAAAATTAAGAACAATCACCAATAGAGATTTGTAAAGCAAATTAAATATAACGCCATGGGCGACAAATATACATGAAATCAAAGTAAAAACATATACAAACCCAACAAAGAAGACAGACATGAAGAAAATCAGAAATGAACCAAACACTTCACGGTTTGTCGGCGCCGATCGATGAGAAATCCACACCGGATCATCCACATGCAAGCTTCCATGATGTTTTCTAAGCAAATCCAATGAAGAAATGAAGTTTGATGGAGTGGGAGCAAAAAATACCCAAACCATCCCTAAAAATGTGTTTTTTTCCCATATTTGATGTTTCTGTCCGCCTAGTTTCGCTCGGCGGAATTTTGGGGCGCCCGGCGGCGAAAGGCGGATTATTTTTGCAAGTTCCAGTGCTATTTCGCCCAGCACAATTATGGTTTTGCCCGGCGCTTTTGAAGTTTCGCCCGGCGCTTCACAGGCGATCCCTCATCCTTGTTTCGTCCAATTTTCCAGCCAAGTTCCAGAATTGTGACATTGCTTCGCCTCTTGATTTCATCCAGCAAAATTTGCATCGCCCGACGCTCTTATTATTTCGCCCTGCGCAGCACACCAGAAAATTCTGCACTGTTTTATTCGTAACTTTTGAACCGTAACTCCGATTGACGCACGGTTTGAAGCGTTGGAAAGCTTATTCAATACTCTTTATGAATATGGCAAGATACCATTGCTGGAATACCTGTAAAAATAAATGAAAATCAATTAAACTCAATGATATTTACACGATACGTAATATATACACTAAAACGTAAACTATACGCATTTACAAACAAAGCGGGGTTTATTCGTATGATATTTAACAAAAAGTATCAATAAGTGCAACAAAACTTATATACAAAAAGAGGTACATTTTGCACTTATCAAACTCTCCCCAACTTACATAATTGTTTGTCCTCAAACAAAAATCAAGCGACTCAAAGAAACAAAAGCAATAACCAAAGAATTACGAATCAACAGATTTTGAAAACGGAAAACAAATGTATGGTTCTAATGAAAATGGTACACACAAAGTAAATACGTACCACTAAACTACAACGATAACATAGTCACGAAACAAATGCAAAATACAAAAATCATGCCAAACATCCTAAAACAACACAAGTTCAACCGTGAATCACACCTAGCAAAAACAATCATCAGTAGATGAAAAACACACAATAAGGTACTTTACACTCACACAACACTCATGCAAACAAAAGACTAAATTATGCATACATCCACAAATTCATATTGAGAATACGAAGGCAAGAATCACAAGGACTTTCAAGATTGTAACGTGGTCGGGTAAACAAACAAGGGCAATTTCTAAAGGTAATTGAAACAAAAACTTGCCTAAACCTAAGGGAGTGATCAACTCACAAAGATTCACACACCAAAATTCCAATCAACTTCTTCCAAAATCCCGAGTGCTACACAACACACAATACTTATTTAGCACAATTATTGAAACTCTTTTTGTTTCCTTTTTCAAGGATTTTTCTTTTTCTTCCTTTTTTCTTTCTTTTTCTCTTTCACAATTTTTTCTCTTTTTTCTTTTCTTTTTCAATCCTCATAGAATCCAACCAATGAGTATACAATCATCCTCTCCCCAACTTGAATTCAACCGCACCATCATGTGAATGCTCCCTACTTTCTAAGGCAAGGAAAAAATCCATACAACAACACAAAATTGAGGTCCAAGAAAAAACAAAATCCATTCAAAAATAAGTGAACTAAATACTCATAGACAAGCATCAAGTTCAAATAGAAACATGGATCAAAAAGCTCAAAGGGGTTACAAATTCTCACACACTCACAAGGTGAATTGACTATTTGGCTAAGGTAGTTGTGCTCAAAATAAAACAATTGCCTTGATCCTTTTCATGCATTCATATAAACAACACAAACAACAGATTCAACATAATAAAATCCAGTTAGAACAAGAATGTTGGTACTCCGCGCATATATGAACAATGGAAAGCCACCTCACAAAAAGGTTGGGAACTAAAGTGATTCACAATAGAACAAGTATACAAAAGAATGGATGGCATGAAAGTTTGTAAAAAGCCTAAGTATCATGAATATGCTAAAGTCAAGAAAGCGATAAATACATACCTCAGACGTGTACAAAACATAACAAAATCATTACCATACATCCGCAAGTTGAAACGATCAAACTTGGAACATCACCAAATTTCCTCAAGCTACTCAAAACAAGCTCATTGACAAACACAAAGACCATTAATATAAAAAAACTGAAAAAAAATCGGAAAAAATTCATTAAACAAGTTGTAAAGTGAAGATTTGAGAATTTTACGAACAATCCGAGTACAACTTGTTTAATAAAAGTTCACCACACTACCTAAGCTAAAGAACAACAAAAGAAAGTAATAAAACATGTTTGTTTTACGTCGTAAGCTCCACGCCTTTACGATGCTTAGCTAGCAACATCCTCTCTTCATGCCATGGTGATGCCTCACCGCGCAACCAAAAGCAAGCGACCTTACCAAACACTTGAACAAACGTTAAAATATACAAGTATCAATATAAACAAGTGAAAATATACAATATGTACGATATCTACAAAACTCAAAAACAAGGAAACTATCGCAATGCAAGAACAATAAAAACCAATCCCCGGCAACAGCGCCATTTTGTTGAAGCGGAATAGCGGCAAGCAACAAAAGTTTTGGAAGTATTTTTTCGGGAATTATCGTGTCCACAGAGATCGGTGCTACTGAACTGCCGTTCGATAATTTCTAAGTTTATGAGTTTGGATTAAAATGGGTTTAAAGTAAATAACAGAAAAGTAAATATAAACATATAAACAATTCATTCTTCGAAGAGAAAAGACGTATCAAGCATGTATATATTCCACTCGTCACAAATTTAAACCAATCGACCAGTTACACTCAACTTACAATACTCCCCAATATCACCCGGTATCGCTTACAATAGTGTTCATCTCTAACACACCGAGTTGAGAAACAACCGTATCATTCTCTTCGTCACTCTCGCGCACGAAGCCTCGAAATACAGAAAGCATTAAGTTCTGAAACCTATACGGATTGTTAGCCCTAAATCTATCTCTAGCATTCAGAAACTAACAGATAATCATCCTTAATCGAAGTTTGTGAAGTTTATCTCTAACACGACCCAAACCCCGCGCATAAAGCAAAAATCAAGAACAATCACCAATAGAGATTTGTAAAGCAAATTAAATATAACGCCATGGGCGACAAATATACATGAGATCAAAGTAAAAACATATACAAACCCAACAAAGAAGAAAGACATGAAGAAAATAAGAAATGAACCAAACACTTCACGGTTTGTCGACGCCGATCGATGAGAAATCCACACCGGATCATCCACATGCAAGCTTCTATGATGTTTTCTAAGCAAATCCAATGAAGAAATGAAGTTTGATGGAGTGGGAGCAAAAAATACTCAAACCATCCCTAAAAATGTGTTTTTTTCCCATATTTGATGTTTCTATCCACCCAGTTTCGCCCGGCGGAATTTTGGGGCGCCCGGCGGCGAAAGGCGGTTTATTTTTGCAAGTTCCAGCGCTGTTTCGCCCGGCACAATTATAGTTTCGCCCGACGCTTTTGAAGTTTCTCCCGGCGCTTCACAGGCGATGCCTCATCCTTGTTTCCTCCAATTTTCCAGCCAAGTTCCAGAATTGTGACATTGCTTCGCCTCTTGATTTCGCCCAGCAAAATTTGCATCGCCCGGCGCTCTTATTATTTCGCCCGGCGTAGCACACCAGAAAATTCTGCACTGTTTTATTCGTAACTTTTGAACCGTAACTCCGATTGACGCACGGTTTGAAGCGTTGGAAAGCTTATTCAATGATCTTTATGAATATGGCAAGATCCCATTGCTGGAATACCTGTAAAAATAAATGAAAATCAATTAAACTCAATGATATTTACACGATACACAATATATACACTAAAACGTAAACTATACGCATTTACAAACAAAACGGGGTTTATTCGTATGATATTTAACAAAAAGTATCAATAAGTGCAACAAAACTTATATACAAAAATAGGTACATTTTGCACTTATCGGGAATGAAGAGAGAAAACCTGATAAACCTGATTCTTTTTACTCTACAAATGGGGTCATAACCCATTTAAATTACCCTAGGGTTATTTCTTAGTTTTCAATATTCTAATTTGGTCCCTCATCAAATTAGATATTGACTTACGGTATCTACACAATAACCTGACCTTTCATGACATTTATGCTTTTAACCATAAACTTAATATTATATTAATTAGACCCCTTTAAGTCTTGACTAATTAAAATAATGACACTAACACCTTAAATGTTACATTTGTGACCCAAAATTCTAACAGGAATTAGTTACGAATTAACTACAAATTCTGAATTTATGAATATAAAAAATAAAAAATAAAAGAAATTGCCACGTGACATCTACGTCAAGTTTTTTTTTTTGCCACGCTGACACCTTTCTATGTATGCACAGTCATCAAAAAATTTTACGTCAGCTTTAGTTAACGGCCATTAGCAGCAAAGACAAAAAATGTGGATAAAAAATATTAGAAGGATCATTATTCAAAGAAATTTTTTAGAATAACTAAAAGGGAAATTGAGAACCAAAAACTTATTTAACTTTTTTAAAATAATAATACATTGTTTTTTTTTTTAAATCTTGATATCCGGCCTTGCGACCGACTAATCTAAGAGGGATCAATCCCACCGTCCGAATAATAATACATTGTTCAATTGTTAAAGTAGACCGACAAACCATACTTTATTTAATTTTTAAAATACATTGACAAATAATACACTTAAAACAACTAAAAAACAATAAATTTTTAAAATGCATTCAAACCCGTTGCATTCCATTTATATCACAACTGATTTCATTTTTTATTATAATACATACCTTTTAGAAGTAGCTCATGATTATATTATCAATAAAAAAAATTTATTTACATAGAGAGTTTCTTTTATTTTTTTATTTTTGCTTGCAATTTAGTCATCAATAATTTATGGAATAAATAGCTATCCATGTATTGACATTTTTTTGGTCCACAAAGTGAAATTTGTAGTCAAAGCATGCTACATTTTATTGAAGTCAATCTCTTGATGATAATTATTCCATACAAATATTTTATAATATTGTGTATATGACATTTTTAAATTTTAATAATAACATGGAGGTAACTAACTAATATCAAGGTTTTCATTTTTTCAGTAGGTAATCAACTCATATCAATTCGACCAATTTATTGATCACTCAAACTTCCCACATTAATAATAGCATGGATATAACCAACTAATAACAAGTCATTCATTTTTAAATAGGTAATCAACTTATGACAATTCATTTATTTTATATTCTTTCTTCATGCACATGTAATTTTTACCTGCAATTTTGATTTCCACTATAAATATAATTACCGTATTTTTTTATGTTAGGGGAGGGCAATGTAAAATAAGATAGTATTGTTTTGGTGAGATATATTTATTTTTTATTATTACTAATTATTTATTAATTATATTTTCTTTTTGATATTTTCAATTAAATTTAGGAAAACTATTATTACAAACTCTTATGTAAATAGGATTAAAATCGGATACACAAAAAAACTATAGTCATTCTTTCTTTGAAGATGTAAGGATGAGATGAATGAATACTCATAATATTCAAAAACTCCATTATATCAATTATATTAATTTTTATTTTATTTTATTTTATCTCATTCTTTTAAATGCGGGATAATTTATATATTAAAAAGGTTTGACTTTAAATAATGGGTGACTATCACCCTCTTTATTAGTTTATATATTATTCATTGATGTTTTCTAAATAAAAGGAGAGAATATTCATTGACAATGCATCAAATATATCAATTTTTTTTTACAAATCAAATGTCTTTTTCTTCCTGTGTATATTTATCATTTTAAATTTCTTTTTCTATTTGAAATGCACAATTTTTTTTCAATTAAAAAGACAAATACTTTATAAATACTTTATTATCACCTACACACGTGCACATAAAATGCTTATTGTTTTTCTTCCTGTCATCTTTATATATCAATTATATTAAGATTACTTATGATGGTTTAGGTTGGATTGGTTTGTCCTTTGTCTTGTATGAGGTGTACTTTTGTCACTTGTTATTTTATTTGTTTTGACTTAATAGAGTTCTCTTTTTATTTTCAAAAAAAAAAAATCCTAACTTATATGATATAAATGTTAGTTATTAATCATAAATTAAAAAAACTGAATTTATCTTTTAAAATAAAAACTTTATTAATACTTTATTATCACCTACACAAGACAAAGAATGAAAATATGTAAATAATTTTAATGGTTTTTTTACTTAAAGATGACATTTTATTAACCAATGCTACTATTATAAATAGTTAAATATATATATTATTAAATCAAAAGATTTTAACATAATTATAAATCAATGACAAATAAAAAAATATTTTAAAAAATATGGGTAATTAAAATTTAAAATAAATAATATTTTAAACTAAGAGTATTAAGTTAATAAAAATGTCTTAGATTATCAAGTGAGTATGTCTTGGATTGTCAAGAGAATTCTAAAGCTTAGAGAATGTATGACCAACATGGATAACTGGAATAACATGACTATGAAGTTTGAAAAAAGTGTATCGGCATAGGAGTATTGCTCGCCCCGGGGAGTTATTCAACCCTTGGCTAGTCTGCCACAGAAGATTAGCCACTAAGGATCGTCTCAAACCGTTTGCCATGATTAGAAATGATGATTGTGTGTTTTGTAATCAGACTGAAACTATTGACCATTTATTCTTTTCATGTCCAGTATGAAAATTGTTTGGCAGAAGGTGTTGACTTGGTTGAAACTTGGCCATGAAGTCAAAGGTTAGGTTGAGGAGTTGCTTGAGAAGTTGCAATGGATTGTTGGTTTTGGTAGAGGTAAAAGGTGGAGAGCCTTTTGGTTTGCAGTAGTGTTGTTGAAGTAATATAGGTGATATGTTAATATATGAATAGTTCTATTTTTGATTATAATGTAAATAACATAGATATTGGAGGGATAGTTTTCGATGCGCTTACTCATAGAGAATGGTGCTATCCTAAGATTACTTATGATGGTTTAGGTTGGATTGGTTTGTCCTTTGTCTTGTATGAGGTGTACTTTTGTCACTTGTTATTTTATTTGTTTTGACTTAATAGAGTTCTTTTTTTATTTTCAAAAAAAAGTCCTAACTTATATGATATAAATGTTAGTTATTAATCATAAATTAAAAAAACTGAATTTATCTTTTAAAATAAAAATTAACATCTATATTTAAATCTCATAATTAAGATATGCACCAAAAATAAAGGCAGAAAAAATAATCTATTTATATACTTTAGATAATCTATTAAAAATTTTAATGGTTTAAATTTAGTAATCTTTGAACGTGTGAATTTCCAATTACAACATTTATCAAAACAAACTTCAAGTAACATTTGGAGAGTAAATTTCTTAAATTCGTAAATTTCTACCTAACCAACACAATAATTCTAGCTAAGACGGTGTGATACAACACATTACGAGTATCTACAAGACACATGTTAATCGAAGCATTAAGTGATTATATCAGCGTTGGAGAAATACAACATGAATTGGAACGTTTCCACGATCAATAGGTAGAAATCAAATATTGTATATCAAATGATGCAATTAATTTAAATAACTGTCCAAGAATGACACATATGTAAATTCCTTTCGATTCTTGAAGTATCCATAACCTCTTGCCTCTCGATTTCTCTTGTATGGCTAATGTTGTTCCTCTTATTTTTCATCAAGCAATAATAGTACTACTGATTTCATTTTTTTTTTCAAAAGGCAAGGAGAATATATTAGAGAAAAAAGAGTACAAGGGGTACTCAACCCTTACAACAGAAACCAATCAGCTACTATTAATATACATCTTAGGATTGGATAACCATAAAGATAGTTTGCAAGACTTTGGTAAAACCGCACCTCTACGTAACCACTTCCACACCGACAATTTGATAGCATTGATTCATTTTTCCTCAGAGAATATAGAATCAATCAAGAGAATTCGTTCTCCACGGGAAAATGAAACCCGACCAAGACCCAATGTTCTTCCACACCTTATTGGCAACAGTGCAATAGCAAAAAAGATGGTCTTCGTCTTCTGGATAATTTCTGCAGAAGGTGCAGAGGGAATACATCGGATCGAGTAACACTCCACGTTTAGCAAGTTGAGTAGATGTCGGAATTCTCTTCTTGAAAAGCCTCCAAATAAACACCAGTATATTAGTCGGGATATGGATCTTCCATAGTTTTTTTATGCTGTCCAAGAACACCGGGCTGTTAACGACAAAGTGATCTGACCACGGCAAGGTGTCGTAACCAACATCAACAGAATACCGACCATCCTTATTCGTCGCCCAACTGATGGAATCGTGATTGACATTCCACTGAACCTGGGCAGCAACATCATCAATGAGAGATTTGCATCTCAAAAAAACCTGCATTAAATCAGAGCCCGTATCTAAAGCAGAAAATGACCCCTCCCACGCAAGACCAACAGATCCATGACTGAGGGCTTGAGAAACTGTCATGAACGGATCAGCAGAAGCATGAAATAATAGAGGGAATAGAACCTTTAGAGACTCCCCTTTCCACCACTTACTGAACCAAAACAGAAGCGAAGTGTCGTTGCCCACCACGCACGATAATTGGTCTAATAACCAGCTATCGACATTGTCACCGTTGGAAGATAGTTGAACTAGGTCTCTCCACCATAAGGATCCGTGCTTATACAAACCAGAATTTTGATTGCAAATTAACTTCCAAGAATTGTCGTACTTAGAGTAACGCGATAAGAGAATTTTCTTCCACAACGCGTCCTTCTCCGTAACGATACGCCATTTCCACTTTAAAAGGAGCGCTTTATTGAACCGGACCAGATTTTTAACTCCCAAACCACCTTTATGCTTAGGCCTACAAACCACACTCCAATTGACCCAATGAATTTTCTTCACCCCATCCGATCCTCCCCACAAGAACTGGCTTTGAATTTTCACGGTCTCCTTGATAACATTGGACGGAGCCAAGTAAAAAGATAAAGAATAGATAGGAAGAGCGTTAATGACAACATTAATCATCACTGCACGGCCACCTATGGAAAGATGTTTCCCCCTCCAATCCGCAAGTTTCCGTCTGATTTTGCTAACAACATGAGACCAATTAGACCTTTTTCTAGGGCTGTCTCCAACCATGATTCCAAGAAACATGAATGGCATCTTGCCTCTTCTACAGGCGAGGAAATCAGTCGCTGCACTAAAGAAGTCTTCAGGAATGTTGACACCTCCCAGACAACTTTTAAAGAAATTAACTTTTAGTCCGGAAACCATCTCGAAACTCCTCAATATACCCTTGATCCCCCAGAGGTTTTTCTTACTACAATCACCCAAAAACATGGTGTCGTCTACAAACTGAACTAAACTGATGCTCAGCTCCGAATCTATGCGAAATCCTTCAAACAGACCTTGGTTTTCCGCCTTCTTCATGAGCTGGGTTAGACCCTCCATAACAAGCAAGATCGAAAAAGGAGACAGGGGGTCGCCTTGTCGTAATCCGCGAGTCACTTTGAAATCTTTAGTGGCACTACCATTCACTAACACCAAACATGTACCACTGAAAACTAAAGCCTCCATCCACCGTAACCACTTGACCCCAAAACCCATCTTACCGAAAAGGAAACGAAGGAAATCCCAAGAGACGCAGTCATAAGCACGTTCGAAATCAACCTTAAAAGTCATACACTTTCTTTTGTCTCTCTTTGCCATATCAAGAACTTCATTAACTACTAACACTCCATCACCAATATTCCTGTTGGAAAGGAAAGCAGACTGTTCTAAGGAAATAATAGAGCCCAAAATCTTCTTCAAACGGGTAGCAATTAACTTAGAGAAAATCTTCTGCACGCACCCGACAAGGCATATCGGTCTATATTGATTCAAACTTTGCGGATTTTTAACTTTAGGAATAAGCGTAATGAAAGAAGTCGTGGCTGATTTAGACAGAACAGGGTGCTTGTTGAAATCCATAACCATCTTTATCACATCCTCTTTAATAGTGTCCCAATGTACCTGCAAAAAAAGAAAAGATAATCCGTCAGGCCCCGGAGCTTTACCGCCATTGCAATCCCATACAGCCTCCTTGATCTCTTCAATGGTAAAGTCGGACTCCAGCATATTACTCTCCTCCTTCGACAGTGCAGAAAATTGAATTCCCTCAAGAGTAGGTCTGTTACTACAATTCTTAGAGAAATTCCGATAAAAATGATCAAAGACTGCCTTTTTCACTTCTTCAACCTTCTCAACCCGCCCTTCATCTGTCAGCACAAAAGAAATATGGTTCTTCTTCTGCCTCCCCCTAACCACTCTATGAAAGTATCCCGTATTCGCGTCGCCCTCCATAAACCATAGCATTCTAGATTTATATCTAAGTAATTTGTCTTTCGCCTGCAGGTTAGTCAATATATCTTCCACAATCCTACATCTCTCATCCTTAATAACTAAACGCTCCTCCTCCGAGACATCATTGTTACTCGTAAACAAGTCAAGATCATTGAGCGTGTTCACTTGGTTATCCACTTTTAAATCTATCCACCCATAAACTTCCTTGCTCCACAATCTTAAACTCTTCTTAAGCAGCTTAATCTTTTCCTTGAAGACGTAGTCCCCTCTACCAACAATCTTGAACGAACTCCATTTTTGCACAAAGAACTCTTTGAAATTCGGATGCTCCAACCAGCCATTGAAAAATCTGAATGGTTTAGGACCCCAATTAGCTTTACAGGTCTTCAACCAGATAGGGTTGTGGTCAGAGATGTCCCTAGCGCCAATAACTTGTCCAACTATACCCCAATCTTTTACCAAATCATTGGATAACAAAAACCTGTCAAGTATGCTCATCGTTGTACCACTTCCGTTGAACCAAGTAAATAAACCCCCGATACACGGCACATTAACACAATCCAATTCATCAACAAAGTTGCAGAACCCCTGAATTTCATTCCTCCTTCCATTCGAAGATAAGCCTTTTCTTTCACTTTCTTTCATAACTGCGTTAAAATCACCTCCGACCAACCAATGGCTCCCTGAAAACTTGGATTTCGCCTCAAGAAGCTCGTGCCAAAATCTCTGCTTAAGAGAGGCTTTACAAGGAGAGTAGACATTCACAAAAAATATCTCCTTGCCTTTCCAACTAGCATTTATACCAATGAACCCCACACCTCTAAAACTGTAATGTAAAACGAGAGAATCTTTTCTCCATAAAATTAACAGCCCACCTGAAGCTCCCACAGCACTAGAAGCAGTCCATTCGACCTCAGAATCCCCCCAGAAAGAGGATGTCGTTTCAAGGTTGATGACAACCATCTTCGTCTCTTGAATAAAACATAAATCAACCTTCTCTTTTTGGATGATGCAACCTAGCCTTTTTCTTTTAATCACACTCCCCCCCCCTAATATTCAGAGACAAAATATTCATTGGGCACCAATATTGATATACACCTTCTTTGATTCTCCACATTTATCCCTCTTTTCCATCAGCCTAATCTGTTCCTCAATTACGTTGTCTCCTCCACCACCTGAAACCCCCAACACAGAGAACATCTCACGAATCTTCCTTGATACTTTAGAATCAACTTCTGCCCAAAACCTTTTATTACCCTGAAGAACTTCTGAGTTTGTAACAGAATGACATCTCTGCTCTAATTCTGAAGTGTTCGTAGCCTTGATTTTCTTCTTCAGTTTAGATTGATACTGGGTTTTTTTCTTCTTCATACTAGCAATACGACGAATTTTCTTTAAAGGAAGAGGGCTGCAGGGTTCAGATAAGGAAGAAATTCTACAGACCTGGGCAGAGTAAGGATGATGATTGATGGCAGGCTCCACCACTTGGACAATGGGAGGGGCCTTCTCAGACTCATACCTGTCAAAAGCCTCATCAAGCGAAGTATTGAGAATAAGACTCGAAAATGAAGGCCTGAAACCATCACACTACTGAGGAGGCCCATCACCACCATTTGAAACTATGGGCTGCTTTAATTGGGCCTTGAGAAGATAATAAAAAACAATGTTAGGGGATTGGCCCACTTCTCTACCACCAACCACTTTGTCAACGGACCCATATTTTGCCTTGGGAGAACCGTCATCAGAAAAAACCTTATCAAGGGTAGGACTGCGATTAGATAAAGGTTTGCTTCCAAGATAGGTAACACTGTTACAATCATCATTCTTCTGATATCCCTTTAACACGGAAGGGTTAAAAGTTGCCTTTTTGGAGAAAGATTCATTGTGGGAAATCTCGACACCTCTGCTATGGGACCCACCAGCCTCAAAATTCCCAAGAAAATCATCATTACTCATCGCATCATTCCACGAAGCACTATCTTGAAAGGCTTCAGATTCCGAGGAAGAACTTCCCTCCGCCGCTTGGTGAACCACTTTAGTCATCTGACCAAGGGTTTCCTCAGCAACTCTAATCCTAAAGACCACACCATTGATACAAACCTTAAGAACTTCATTGATCAGATTTCCACAGGAGGTTCTCACCATAATACTGGCCACATCCAACTTGGACTGATTAGAAGTAGAATCATCACAACACACAAATTTACCCACCGTATTTGCAATTAACTCAAAAAAATTAACGTTCCATGCATGACTGGGAATACCGAACACTCTTAACCACGTTAACCTTTCTGTATCAACATCTTCTATCCTCCATTTCTAACTTCAATAAACCATTGGCTCATCCAATCAGCTGCCCCCTCCACAAGCGCTTCTAATTCACCTGGATCATCTTCTTCAAGAAGACACAAGTTAGCTCCTAACGGAGTCACTTTCACTGCAAAATATCCTTCTGCATGCATAAGTCTCTGAATGTTGTAAGATGCACCTGGGTTAACGACTTTGCCCATAAATGCTTTCTGGAACCTCTTCAGGGCCGAGTCCCCAACACTGAAGTTCAGAACCTTTCCTTGAGACGCTGAAAAACCTCCCTTGGAACCCACCACATCAGCGAACGATCTCCCATGTTCCATGAAACAAAACCTTGGGGAACTAACATTATCTTGTTCAACTTTACTCATGTTCTTAAGATTTCCTTCTACTTGAGATCTTCCATAGTTCTTCATCCCCATATCAGGGAAGGCCGCCCTAACCGCCCGTTGAAATTTGGGTATATTCGCATGGAGTTTTTTTCCCTCTAACCACAAGTTATCCAACTTAATAACGAGACTTCTAACATCGAGCACGTCCTTGAATCGAACAAAACCATATTTTCTTCCGAACTTATCCCTTTTAACGAGAATAACGACCTCGTCAATCACCCCGAAGGCTTCAAGGTGATTGAAAAGGTCCTTTACCCTGTAAGAATCTTGGAACTCAGTGATGAATATAGTCGTTTTCTCCTTTAAACTCGCCTCCTTCCTAGAATCCAAATTAATCTTCGTGTCCCATCTGGTATTCTTGCCTCTGCTCTTACTAGTTACCGGAATCCATTCTCCAACACATTGGTTCCTAGAACAACCAACCATGAGAAGACGAAAAAGGTAGAGAGAAGGTGGACCTTCTCTCTCTAGTGTCATTAATCCAATACAAAGCAATATTATCATTATTAAGCAATAATGAGTTAAACTTATTATCATAGAAAGATTTGAATATTATTAATTTGGAAAATGTTGAAGTTTTTCAAGTAATTCAAGTGTTGGAATGGGTTAACACGAGATGGTAACTAGTTACAGCAAGGTCTGAGGTTCAATCAAGTAGCAGAAATGTGAAATTTTTGTAGGTGTAACTAGTTAACCATTTTGGTGTAACTGATTACAACTGAAGCTGATTTAATTCCAATTTAATTCAGTGTCAGGTGTAACCGATTATCCACTTTGGTGTAACTGGTTACAAGCGCGATATTTTGTTTTTTCTAATATTTTACTTGGTCAATTCAGTTCCCAATTGTATTGTATCTCATATATAAGTGTTTAGGATGCACACTTATCCTAAGTTAATGCAATCATAATTTCTCACCCTCAATTCTCTCTCTCTCTCTCTCTCTCTCTCTCTCACACACACACACACACTCCACATCCAATATTTCTCCACCATTTTTTCACCAAACTTGTGGTTTCTTGTTCCAACATTTGGTGTCAGAGCCTGGTTCAATCCATAGATACCTAGTGTGCAACATGAATGTTGTCTCCAATGAAAGAATTCCTGTAAATCTACTTATCCTTGATGCGAAGAATTATGAAAAATTGTGCAACCAAATGAAGGTGTTGTTTGGCTACCAAGATGTTCTTGAAGTGATCAAGAATAGTGTTACTCCTCTTCTAGGTAATGCAACAGAGGCGAGCAAGCAACAAATAAGGAAGAAAAGAAGAAAGATTTTAAGGCACTGTTTTTTATCCATCAATGTATTGATGGTGAAAATTTTGAGAAAGTTGGTGATTGAGGAATCGTCGAAGCAAGCGTGGAAGATCTTAGAGAAGACATATGCAGGGGTTGAAAAGGCGAATGTGGTGAGGTTACAAACTTACAAACGTCAGCTTGAATTTATTCAATGGAGGAAGAGGAGACAATCAATGATTTCACGACAAGAATCACTTGATTGGTGAATCAAGTGAAGGCATGCATAGAAGTTGTTATGCAGCAGTATGTTGTCGCTAAAAGCTTGGTTCTTTAACACCAAGATTTGACAATGTGGTTGTGGCGATTGAAGAATCGAAGAATCTTATGACGATGAGCGAAGAAGAGTTGCAAAGCTCTCTTGAGGCTCATGAGCAAAGGAAGAAGGAGGGAAATAACGATAAGGAAAAGGCGGAGATCACTTTGCAAGCTTGTTTCAATGAGAATGACAAGAGATCGAAAGGAAAATGGCCCATGAAGAACAAGGGGAATTTTCAGCAAAGGAAATTTTCACAATTTTGGTGGAAGAGAGTCTCAAAATTCAAAGAATTTGACATGTCAAAGGGGTGAGAGCAACCGCAACAAAAATGGTTGTGAATGCAACTTTAGAGGAGAGAAAAAGAGGTTTGACAAATGAAATGAGTAGTGCTACAAGTGTCAAGGATTTAGTCATTTTGCAAAAGAATAAAACTTGAACAAGAAGGAATCTCAAAGGGATGAAGCCAAGGTTGAAAGACAAGAGTTTGATGAAGAGAATACAGTCTTGGTCATGATCATGGAAGGGAATTGCAACAAAAAACGATTATGGGATAGTAGCTGCAGCAGCTCAAAGAATTCTAAAAAATTGAGTTGTGGTCGGTTGAATGATACAATTAACCAATTTCATGAAGAGGAAGACACCATGATGAGTGTGAAAGGAGTTCAATGCAGTGAGGAGTGGAATTTGGACTCGCGTTGTTCAACTCATATGACAGGAATAAAGGATTGGTTCATCGTGCCATGAACTCTAATGGCGGATGAGATCAGTGATGTTTTGATCATGTGGAAGGATGGTGGACATTCCTTGATCAAAAATGTCTTGTGTATTCCGGGAATCAAATGTAACCTTCTAAGTATTAGTCAATTACTTGAGAAGGGTTACAAGATTCACATGGAAAACAAGGGGTTGGGCGTTATGGATGCAAAGGGAGTTTTGGTCCTCAAAGAGTCTATGGCTGCCAATAGAACCTTCAAGGTTGAGTTGAAGGTTATGGAGCATAGATGTCTTGCTACTACAACATGTCCTGAAGAGTGAATATGGCACTATCATCTTGGGCATCTCAATTTAAGAGATCTCAAAGACTTGCAAAAGAACGGAATGGTAACTGGGTTGCCATCAATCAACATACCAGCTGAAATTTATAAAGAATGTGTGCAAGCAAATCAACATAAGGTAAAATTCAGAAATGATGCAGACCGGAGAACTAAGAATCACCTTGAGGTGGTGGATTCGAATGTGTATAGGCCGATCCAAGTAGATTGTATTGGTGGCAATAGGTATTTTGTCACATTTATCGATGATCATGGTAGAAAGTTATGAACATACCTAATCAAGAGAAAAGATGAGGTATTTGAAGTGTTCAAGAAGTTCAAGTCATGGTTGAGAGGAAAAGTGGTCACAAGCTCAAAGTGCTCAAAGCGGAAAGTGGAGGTGAATATGTATCAAATGACTTTGGGAGGTTTTGTGATTAAGAAGGGAATGTACATGAGGTTGTACCACCCTATACACTGCAAAAAAATGGTCTAGCCAAAAGAAATAATATATCGATCATGAACATGGTGAGAAGCATGTTAAAGGGGAAGAACTCGCCGAAAGAGTTATGGGGAGAAGCGGTATCCACAACTGCCTATTTGTTGAATAGGTGCCCTGAAAAGAAGCTTCAGAATGTAACATAGGAGGAAGCATGGTTGGGATCCAGGCCGAATCTGAACCATTTGAGAGTCTTTGGGTCCATTACATAACGACATGATCCGGGTCAACTTAGAAATAAGTTTGATGGTAAGGGAGAAGTGATGATGCTTGTTGGAAATCACTCTACTGGTGGTTACAAATTATTTGATGTTGTAAACAAGAGGATCATGATCAGTAAGGATGTCGTAATCGATGAATTGAAGCAAGTGCAGCAGTGTTTAACTAGTTATCAGCAAATGTTAACTGATTACATGCAGGTTGTAACCGGTTACCAGAAAGGAGTAACCGGTTACAACTTTAAAATTTCCAATTTTGAAGAAAGTACAAGACCGGAATAGCCTGTCGTCGAAGCCTGAAATGAAGAAAATGTCAGGAGGTCAACAAGGCAAAGGGGTTTGCCTCAGAGACTCCAAGATTGTAAGTTGTTCCGAGACAACAGAGTCAATGGTGATGGTGATTTCATCCATTTTGCACTTATGGCCAGATTCAAACCTGTTAATACGAAAGAGGCCTTAAGTGATCCAAAGTGGATTTATGCTATGAAGGAGGAGGTGTAATCCATTGAGAAGAATAGTACTTGAGTGTTAGTTGATCTACAAAAAGGAAAGAAGTCGATTTGTGTGAAGTGGGTTTTCAAAGTAAAAGCAAATCCCAAGGGTGAGATAATCAAGCATAAGGTTGGATTGGTGGATAAAGGATTTTTGCAAAGAGAAGGCATAGACTTTAAAGAGGTATTTACACCTGTTGCTAGGATTAGAACCATTAGGCTGGTTGTTGGTATTGAAAATAACCATAATTGGTCTATCTACAAAATTGATGTCAAAACCACATTTTTGAACGGGCCGCTTAAAGAGGAGGTATATGTAGGACAACCCCCTCATTTTGTTGTGAAAGACCAAGAGTTGAAGTTCTACAAGTTGGAGACAACGCTATATGGTTTAAAGCAAGCTCCAAGAGCTTAGAATAAAATACTTGATGGTTTCCTAAAGGATGTTGGCTTCAAGAAATGTGTATCCAAGCATAGAGTGTATGTGAAGATAGATACGAGTGAAGGAGTAATTATTCTTTGTCTATATGTAGACGACTTATTGATCACGGCATCAATGAAAAGTGCATTTCAAAGTTCAAGAGTGAACTTATGGAAGAGTTTGAGATAACCGACCTTGGTCTCATGACATACTTCCTTGGTATTGAGTTCCACAAGTTAAAAAGGGGACTGCTCAAGCACCAAATAAGATATGCTCTTGAGATATTGAAAATGTTTGAAATGGAGCATTGCAATGCTGCCATTTCTCCAGCTGAACCAAGGCTACGGTTGTCTAAGAATGGCGATGAGTAAGATGTTGATCCAATTCAATATAGGAGATTTATTGGATCCCTGCGTTACTTGTCCAATAAGTGACCGGACTTGGTGTTTAGTGTCAGTATTGTGAGTAGATTCATAGGGAGACAAAAGGTGTCTCACTTGGCAGCAGTCAAGAGGATCCTATGATACTCCAAAGGTTCTATTGGTTATGCAATTCTCTTTCCTGCAGGGAATATAGGTAGAAATGAAATTTGCTCAGTTTTACTGATTCCAATTGGTGCGAAGATAAAGATGATCGAAAGTCTATAGCTGAATTAGAGTTATTAATAGCGGTCGCTATCGGCGTTATCCCGGGAGTTTCGGCCGGAGCGGCCACCCTCCGCGATGGTTTTAGGGTGTGATTCACAGTGTTCAATCGCAGGCGCTATCGACGTTATCTCATGGAGCAGGTTGCAGACGCTACCCACAATGAGCGGTTTGACTGATTTTCATTTTTTACTTTTTTTTATTTGTGAATTTTGGGCGGCGAAGAAGAAAGAAGAGACGGAGATATTGAGTTTTGAACAACAGAGAAGAAAGAAGAAAGCATAGAGAGAGAAACGAAGAGAGGGAAACGAAGAGAGAGAAACGAATGAGGAATGAAGATAGATGAAAGGTTGGTGGATAGCTCTACTATACAATAAAAAATTAATAAAATAAGGGTTGAAAAGTCAAAAGTACTTTTCAAAATCCAATGAAATGTGATACAGCTGTACACATATAGTCTCGTACCACATAATAAACACTAATAATATGCAGTGCAAGATAAATATCTTTTTTTGAAAAGAATAAATAATAACTATAATAAAAGTAGTAATAATAATAATAATAATAATAATAATAATAATAATAATAATAATAATAATAATAATAATAATTAATATTAATTAATAATAATTCTTTACACTTATCACTGTTTTTTTTAATATTCTGTGTTTATTTTCATATAATTATTTATATATTTTTTTAAATATATAATTTTTCATATAATTATCCCACTATCCGCTATCCCGCTATCCCATTTTTAGAGTCAGCCGCACCGCTCCGCTATCCGAGATTAATAACTCTGAGTTGAATACATATTTATGTTCGGTGCAACAAAAATCTCATGGTGTATGAATAAGGAACCAGTAGTTTCACCCTCATCTTGTGTGGCCGATTACATTGCTCATTCGTTATGTGTGTGCCAAGCCGTGTGGCTTATGAATCTATTGGAGGAGCTGGTCAATAGTGAGGGTGAGGTTGTCACACTCCTAGTTGACAACGTTTTCGCGATTAATCTTGCTATAAACCCAATTGCACATGGGAGGAGCAAGCATATTGAGACGAGGTTTCACTATTTGAGGAAACTTGTTAATGAACGAAGGTTAAGATTGAGATATTGTAGAAATGAGGAACAAATGGATGATTTGCTGACTAAGGGAGTCATAAATTATGTGTTCAAGAGGTTGAAGGTGAGCGTGAGCATGGTAGACTTGCAACACTTGAATTAGGGTGGTATGTTGAAGCTTTTCAAGTTATTCAAGTGTTGTAACCTATTAACACAGGGTGGTAACCAGTTACAGAAAGGCCTGAGGTTCAATCAAGTAACGGAAATATGGAGTTTTTGCATGTGTAATCGGTTAACCATTTTGGTGTAATTGATTACCATTGAAGTTAATTTAATTCTAATTTAATTCGGTGTCAGGTGTAACCGGTTACCCGCTTTCGTGTGACCGGTTACAAGCGCAGTATTTTTTTTTTGTTATTTTACTTGGTCAATTCAATTCCTAACTATATTGTATCTCATATGTAAGTGTTTAGGATGCACATTCATCCTAAGTTAATGCAATCATAACTTCTCTCTCTATCTATCTATCTATCTATCTATTTATATATCTATCTATCTATCTATCTATCTATCTATCTATCTATCTATCTATCTCAATTCTCCCTTTTCACTCTCCACTTCCAAATTCTCCATTTCACCAAGCTTATAGTTTCTTGTTCCAACATTTGGTATTAGAGCCTAGTTCGATCCATAAATACTTACTGTACAACATGAATTATGTTTCCAATGAAATATTCTCTACAAATCTACCTATCTTTGATGCGAAGAATTACGAAAAATGGTGCAAGCAAATGAAGGTGTTGTTTGGCTACCAAGATGTTCTTCAAGTGATCAAGAATAATGTTACTCATATTCAAGGTAATGCAACAGAGGCGCAACAAGCAACACATAAGGAAGAAAAGAAGAAAGAATTCAAGGCGCTGTTTTTGATCCATCGATGTATTGATGGAGACAATTTTGAGAAAGTTGGTGATTGTGAATCTTCGAAGCAAGTGTGGGAGATCTTATAGAAGGCATATGTAAGGTCTGACTAGGAGAAGGTGGTGAGGTTACAAACTCACAAATGTCAGCTCGAATTGATTAAAATTGAGGAAAAGGAGGCAATCAACGATTTCACAACAAGAATCACTTGATTGGTGAATCAAGTGAAGTCAAACGGAGAAGTTGTTACGGAGCAGTATGTTTTCGCAAAAATCTTGCGTTCTTTAACACCTAGATTTGACAATGTGGTTGTGGCGATTGAAGAATCAAAGAATCTTGCGACGATGAGTAAAGAGGAGTTGCAAAGCTCTCTAAAGGCTCATGAGTAAAATATAGAGGATAGAAATAATGATAAGGCAAAAGCGGAGATCACTTTGCAAGCTCGTTTCAATGAGAAAGACAAGAGATCGAAAGTAAATTGGCCCATGAAGAGCAAAGGGAATTTTAGAATTTTGATGGAAGAGACTCCCAAAATTCAAAGAATTTGACTTGTCAAAGGGGTGAGAGCAGTTGCAACAAAAATGGTGGTCAAGGCAACTTTAGAGGAGAGCAAAAGAGGTTTGACAAGAGCAAGGAAAACTGCTACAAGTGTCAAAGATTTGGTGATTTTGCAGAAGCGTGCAACTTGAACAAGAAGGAATCTCATGGGGATGAAGCCAAGGTTGCAAGACAAGAGTTTGATGAAGAGAATACACTATTGGTCAAGATCACAAAAGGGAATTGCAGCAACAAACAACTGCGGGACAACAACTCAAAAAATTCTGAAAATTTGAGTTGTGTCTGGTTCAATGATACGATTAACTAGTTGCCTGAAGAGGAAGACACCATGATGAGTGTGAAAGGATTTCAATGCAATGAGGAGTGGTATTTGAACTCGGGTTGTTCAACTCATATGACGGGAAAAAATGATTGTTTTTCAAAATCAATCATGCCATGAAGAACAAAGTAAAGTTCGCGGATGACACCACTCTAATGGCTAATGTGATCAGTGATGTTTTGATCATGAGAAGGGATGGTGGACATTCCTTGATCAAAGATGTTTTTAATATTCCGGGAATCAGATGTAACCTTCTAAGTATTGGCCAATTACTTGAGAAGGGTTACAAGATTCACATGGAAAACAATGGGTTGAGCGTCATGGATGCAAATGGAGTTTTGGTCCTTAAAGCGCCTATGGATGCCAATAGAACCTTCAAGGTTGAGTTAAAGGTTATGGAGAATATGTCTTACTTTTGCAGCAAGTCGTGAATAGTGGATGTGGTATTATCGTCTTGGGCATCTTAATTTTAGAGATCTCAAAGACTTGCAAAAGAACGGGATGGTAACAAGGATACCATTGATCGATATACTAGCTAAAATTTGCGAAGAATGTGTGCAAGCATAGCAAAATAAGGGGAAATTAAAAAATCATGCATACCGGAGAACCAAGAATTACCTTGAGGTGGTGTATTTGGATGTGTGTGGGCCGATGCAAGTAGATTCTATTGGTGGAAATAGGTATTTTGTCACATTTATTGATGATCATAGTAGAAAGCTATGGACATTCCTAATTAAGATAAAGGGTGAGGTGTTTGAAGTGTTCAAGAAGTTCAAGTCCATGGTTGAGAGGAAAAGTGGTTACAAGCTCCAAGTGCTCAATACGGATGATGGAGGTAAATATGTCTCAAATGACCTTGGGGGGTTTTGTGACCAAGATGGGATTGTACATGAGATAATACCACCCTATATAGCACAAAAAATGGTGTAGCCAAAAGAAAGAATCGATCGATCATGAACATGGTGAGAAGCATGTTAAAGGGGAAGAACTTACTGAAAGAGTTATGGGGAGAAGTGATATCCACAGCTACCTATTTGTTAAACAAGTGCCCTACAAAGAAGCTTCAGAATGTAACACCGAAGGAAGCATGGTCGGGATTCAAGCCAAATCTATACCATTTGAGAGTCTTTGGTTCCGTTGCATACTGACATGTTCCGGTTCAACTTAGAAAGAAGTTGGAAGACAAGGGAGAAGTGATGATACTTATTGGATATCACTCTATCGGTGGTTACAAACTGTTTGAGCTGTAAACAGTAGGATCGTGATCATTAGGGACGTCATAATCGATGAATTGAAGCAAGTGTAACAAGGTTTAACTGGTTACCAGTAGACATTAACCGATTATATGCAGGTTGTAACCATTTACAGCTTTAAAATTTCCATTCTGAAGAAAGTGGAAGACCAGAACAGCCAGTCGTCGAAACCCGAAATGAAGAAAATGTCAGAAGGTCAACAAGGCAAAGGGTTTTGCCTCATGGACTCTAAGATTGTGAGTTGTTTCGAGACGATGAATTCAATGATGATGGTGATTTTGTCCATTTTGCACTTATGGTTGAATCAGAACCTGTTAATACAAAAGAGGCCTTAAGTGATCCAAAGTGGATTTGTGCTATGAAGGAGGAGCTGAAATCCATTGAGAAGAACAATACTTGGGAGTTAATTGATCTACCAAAATGAAAAAAGCCAATTGGTATGATGTGGGTGCTCAAAGTAAAAGCAAATCCTAAGGGTGAGATAATCAAGCATAAGGCTCGATTGGTATCTAAGAGATTTTTGCAAAGAAAAGACATAAACTTTGAAGAGGTATTTGCACTTGTTGCTAGGAATGAAACCATTAGGCTTGTTGTTGGTATTGTAAATAACAAAAATTGGCCTATCTACCAATTGATGTCAAATCCGCGTTTTTGAAAGGACTGCTTTTAGAGGGGCATATGTTGGACAACTCCCTGGTTTTGTTATGAAAGACCAAGAGCTGAAGTTCTACAAGTTGAAGAAAATGCTATATGGTTTGAAGCAAGCTCCAAGAGCTTGGAATAAAATAATTGATGGTTTCATAAAGGATGTTAGCTTCAAGAAATGTGTATCCGAACATGGAGTGTGTGTGAAGACAGATACGAGTGAATGAGTAATTATCCTTTGTCTATACGTAGACGACTTATTTATCACGGGCAGCAATGGAAAATGCATTTCAAAGTTTAAGAGTGAACTTATGGAAGAGTTTGAGATGACCTACTTTGGTCTCATGACATACTTCCTTGGTATTGAGTTCCACAAGTCCAAAAGGGGACTGCTCATGCACCAGAGAAGATATGCTCTTGAGATATTAAAAAATTATGAAATGGAGCATTGCGATGCTGCCATTTCTCCAGCTGAACCAAAGCTGCAGTTGTCTAAGAATGAGGATGAGCAAGATGTTGATCCAACTCAATAAAGAAGGTTGATTGGATCCTTGCGTTACTTGTACAATACGCGATCGGATTTGGCATTTAGTGTCGGTATTGTGAGTAGATTTATGGGGATGCCAAAGGTATCTCATTTGGCAGCAGTCAAGAGGATCCTACAATACGTCAAAGATTCTATTGGCTCTGGAATTCTCTTTCCTGCAGCTAATACAGGCAGAAAATGCATTTTTACCCAGTTTTACCAATTCCAATTGGTATGGAGATAAAGATAATCAAAGGTCTACAGTTGGATACATCTTTACGTTTGGTGTGACACCAATCTCATGGTGTTCGAAGAAGGAATCGGTAATTTCACTCTCATCTTGTGAGGCCGAGTACATTGCCGCTTCATTATGTGTGTGTCAAGTCGTGTGGCTTATGAATCTATTAGAGGATTTAGGCAGCAGTGAGGGTAAGGTTGTCACACCCCTAGTTTACAATGTTTTCGCGATAAATCATTCTAAGAACCCAATTGCGCATTGATGCATCCGCAAGTGCATGAAAATATCAAAGTAATATAAAAGATTGTTGAACCCACAGAGACCAATGTCAACCTATCGTTATCTATTGTTGCTATGTAAAGCTAAGGCTAATGAAATCTGGATTTAGGGAAACTAAAACTAGAATTAAAACTAAATTAAGATTTAGGAAATATATCAGAAAAGAGAGACCGGAAGGTGGGTCCCATTGTACCTCATGGACTCTATAATTCATTGGCATTGGTTTAATGTTAAATTACTTTCAGTAGAAAATACCAATTTAAAAACCTTTATCTCACACTCTCGTGCTATTGATTAAAGTTATACTCCTAAACCATGAGATTTTGCTCTCGGTCTCCCATTTGAATCAAGAAATATTTTTTGAAAACTAAATAAGTCTTAACTAATGCCTAAAGCGCTCTCGTTGTATTTAGGATTAATGCTTGGTTTTTGCTATCCGGTCAAGCCTCACACTCTCATGTTATTAACTCAAACCTTTAGTGTTTTTCACTGTCGTGCAAAACTTTTTAGAATCAAACTTAGAAACCAAAACCAGAGAAATAATTTATGAAACGTTTTACACCAATTCATTACAGAGTCTCGTCGGAACGACAATCCTCACATACCGGACTCTAGAAAATTAGTCGGACATAGTCAACATAAAACTCATATTATTATTAATATTTATGAAAAGTGTAAACATAAACATGATAATTATAATGAATTCAAGTAATATGTTAAACTAGTTGTGCAATATATTTGTCTAGAACAATACGTGGAAAATCCAATTGCATAGATATACTAGTGTATGAAAATGACAAGTAAAGCTTAGAAGCATAAACAATAACAACTAGAGACAATTAAAACAGTATCAACAATATTAAGGCTAAAAGTAAATAGGTGCATAAAATTAAATATGGTAAATTTGCTTACAGGAACTAATAGCAGTGCGGGAAAATAAATGCGGAAGAACTTGAACGGAAAAACTTCGGAAATAAAATAACGGCAAGATTTAAATTGCAATTGTTGATCCAAGTACAAGCAGATGAATTCTGACACAGTTTCCTAATGGGCACTTATCACTCAATGTGAGCAATAAGTCCTTTTGAAATAAGTGATTTTATTGCCTAGAAAATTCTACAAAACTTGGATAGCAATATTGCACGTTAAACTTGTAATATATAGTGTCATGATGCTAAAAAATTGATGTCAAAGGAGTGGGAATCGTGGGAGAAAATGTCGGAGAGTGGGAGTGAAATAAGACAAGTTAGTTTCCTGATTTTTTTTTGCACTGCGCATCCACGGCGAACGCCGTGAGGTCCATGGCAAATCCCATGAGGTCCATGGCGAATGCCATGGCTTCACGGAGAACGCCATGAGCACAATTAATTCATAAAATCTCTGTTTTTTCACCGTTTTCGTTTCGTTTTCTCGTGTACTGACTCCTACCTGTTAAGTACTTAAAACCGACACAAAATACCAAAATAACACAATAAAAAAATTTAAAAATAATACTAAAATGTATGTTAATTGAGTCAAAATTTACTATGTATTTTCGTGTTATCACACATAGGAGGAGAAAGCATATTGAGATGAGGTTTCACTACTTTAGGGAACTTGTTAGTGAACGAAGGTTACGATTGGGATATTGTATAAGTGAGGACCAAGTGACTGATTTGTTGACTAAGGGAATCACAAATGATGTGTTCAAGGGGTTGAAGACGAGCATGAGTATGGTAGACTTGCAGCACTTGAATTAAAATGGTGTGTTGAAGTTTTTCAAATAATTCAAGTGTTGTAACCGCTTAACACGGGGTAGTAACCGGTTACAATAAGGCATGTGGTTCAATCAAGTAACAAAAAAAAATATCGCGTTTGTAACCGGTTACACTCAAGTTGGTAACCGATTACACTCAGAGTTTCTCCACCATTATTTTACCAAACTCGTGGTTTTTTTTTCCAACAGAAAAACCAACTTTATAAACTATATTTAAGTACTTATTAAGAATGAAATATGATAATAATTTTAATAATATCCATAAATTAAAAAAAAATGAACATATCTATAAAAACTAAAATTAACAACTATATTTAAATCTTCTTTGTTACACTAACTTATCAATAACAAAGATATAACTAAGATATCAATATTTAAAAACAAATATTATATTGGATGGTACTAAATCAAAGTGTGTATCAATCATATTACTAAGATATGCACCAAAAACAAAGATCGTAAAAACAATTTATTCATACAATTTATATAAACTATTAAAAAATTTAATGGTTTAAATCTAATCATCTTTAAACGGGTGAATTTCTAATTCCAACATCCATCAAAACAAACATGCAGCAAAATAATAACAGATATCAGAACTAGTGTACACTACTACGACAAATTTTGTAAATTGAAATTGATCACTAACTTTAAAGGTAACATTTGAAGACTTGGAAATAGCTTGTTAGATAAATTGAAATTGATCACTTTAAGACGAGTTTGTTCGACCTTTTTCGCATGAAAGATGATGTTATAGGCGTGTGGGAACTAAGTCCAATTTCAAACAAACTAAATATTGTAACGAAATTCAGTGTTAGTTATTTTATAGGTTTGTGTTTTTTTTTGGTTAAATTTTTGTTTTCAACATTAATGAAAGGAGTGAAGTCATTATAATTTTTTTTGTTAAAATGTTATATTTTGGTAGAGTAGAAGTAGAAAAGAGAGAAATAGGTGAGAGAGAAGTTGAAGAGAGATTGATAACTTCTCTTGTTTGGAGAGAAGAGAAATTAGAAAGAGAGATTAAAAATGAGTGGGTCTCACACTTTTTATATTTCCCTTCAATTATGAAGAGAAAGAGAGAAGAAACAAAATAAGATAAGAAAATGACTATTTTGTCCATTTAATAATAAATATGTATTTTTTAAATGTTATTTATCATAAGGACATTATAGTACTTTTAAAAATATGCAACAGTTCTCTCTTCTCTATTTCTTCTCTCTTTCTCTTAAACCAAATAATATCTCAAATCTGTTTTATTTCTCATCTTTTTCTCTCTTCTTACACTCTCTCTTATCTATTTCTTTCTTATCTATTTCTCTCTTCACAACTTCTCTTCCAATCCAAACACACCCTAACGTTGTGGGGTGGATATACCTAGTTGTGTTAGGATGCTAATGATAAATCCTAACAAGACTAGAGAAATACTAAGAAAGATAAAACTAATTAATAAAATAAAGACAATTTTCATTCATTTTATAATTTTAAGTCTCTCAATGAGAGTACATATATAGTACCAATAATAGATAATAAGATAAAGGATCCAAAAGCCCAACTAAACATCAATGAACCTAAAAGCCCAAGTAAGATAAATTCTTCTTCTAACTTAAACAATTAAATTGTTTAGGAACTAATTCCACTTCCTATCATTACTCACCCCGTCAAGAACAACCTTGTCCTCAAGGTTGTAGACAAGTAACGCGTTGTCAAATATGTTCACTGCATCAAGATTAAGACCACCACCATTTTCCTTATGTATATCACAAGCAGTAGCTTTCACCTTAAACATACCCTCCTCAATAGTATGAAGTGAAACATCAAAAGTTCCACCACCAAGATCTAAAATAAGAAAAAATTTCTCACATGTGCTTGTAGCCTTCTTATCAAGCCCATAATCAATAGCTGCAGCAGTAGGCTCATTAGTGATCCTCATCACATTTAGCTCCGAAATCACACTGGCATCCTTGGTAGCCTGACGCTGCGAATCATTGAAGTAAGCAGGCACGGTAACAACAACATTCTTAATCGTGGTACCAAGATAAGCCTCTGTGATCTCTTTCATTTTCTTAAGGACCATGGAAGATATCTCTTCAGTAGAGAATTGTTTCTCTTCAGCTCTATAGTTCACCACAATCATTGGCTTGTCACCAGAACCAGGAATCACCTTGAATGGCCATAACTTCATGTCACTTTGTACCGAAACATTGTTAAACCGTCTTCCAGTTAATCGCTTAGCATCAAAAAATGTGTTAGTATGGTTCATAGCAACTTGATTCTTGGCACCATCACCAATCAAGCGTCTTGTAAGTCGCACAACCCCATAAAAAGCACAAGCCTTTTGAAATGCTCGTGTCTTTAGAGTCGGCTTGCTAACCTTTAATATGCTATGTAAATCAGCAGCAAGCTTCAATGTCCAAATAAATGAAGCCATTTCAAAAGCATTATGAAATATCATAAATTGTATTAGCCATAACAAAATATATGGTTTGTTGAACCAAAAAAGACCGTCGCGCGGCTTTACTTGAGTACTAGCTGATGGACCCTGATGCTGCCTGATTTCAAGTGCTAAAGTGGATACAACATGTTGAAGTTTTGTACCATGGAATTCATCTTCCATGAGTAATGAAACCGAGACGGAGTGCAAGGTAATCAGACTTTTGTATAGAACTTCTGAACTGACGTTGAAAGCATAGATCACCATCCAGATTAGTATTGGATTCCTGCTCCACGGATGAGAGGTGTGATGGAAAACAAATGTTGTTTGCCGCCTCATCACCTTGTTTTTCTTTCCTTCTCCCTCTAGTGGCTCCTGTCGTGTGTCGGTTTGGTAATTAATCAACACATGGACGAAACTGCTCTGCTTCTCGACGGTCACTTGCTTCGCCAACGCTTTGGATGCTGCTAGAAGCATGTCATCGTGTACTCGGATCGCTCCCGACATTACTAAACCCAAACCAAAGCATGGAAAAATGTAAGCATTGTTGGCCTGGCCAGAATAATAAACTTTGCCTTTCTATTCAACAGGATCAAGTGGACTTCCGCTAGCAAAAATTGCACGACCCTCACTCCATTTGTATGCCTCTTCGGTTGTACACTCAGACTGTGAGGTTGGATTAGAAAGAGCCAAAATGAGAGGAATTTTATTGTTTGCTGTCATAGCCTTGACTACTGCCTTCGTGAAGGTTTTCCCCACTCCTGATGATCTAATCAAAACTGTAGGCTTGATGACCTTAACGGCCTCAATGAGAGTGCTAACAGGTTCGAGTTCATGAGCCCAGGATTTCTTGAAGTGTTAAAGTGAATTCACCCACAAACTAACAATTAAACCCTTTGAATCTCTGAGCCATATCTTCTTACGACTCTCTTCAATATGTGCTTTAGTCTGCTTTGACATCTCAAGAGCAATTAGCTCGGCTATACCAGTTCCCGCTTCTCCAGCATCGAGGAAAAGGAATGTATGCTCAGGTAGGGTACCACCAAATAGCTTCAAGGCTGCTACAACTCCAGCTAAAACGACGGATGCAGTCCCCTGTATATAATCATTGAAAACTACATGAGTTGTACAGTATTTCGCAAGCAACTCAAAAACATTATGATTTGCAAAATCTTCATACTGAACAAGAACTTTTTCGCCGTAGTTTTGCTTCACTGCAAACATGAACTTGTGCAGAAGATCATAATACTCCTTCCCAGTTGCTCTATTTTGTCTAAGGCCAATGTAAAACTCATCATTCTCTTTTAAACCAAAAGGAAATAGAAGTGGGTTGGTTCCTTCACAGGGTTGATCAGCTGAAACACATATGGAACTCTGGTGAACTTTCAACAAATCTATTTCTTTAACTTTTTTATCATTCTGTCCCCAACCTGTTTGAGGTGACACTGAAGGTGGTTTGGTTGCAGAACATTGATGCAGGTCATAGAACATTGAGGAGACACTGAATGTGCTACAAGGAACAATTCGTTCTGACTTGTGTGGGCTATTCGGAAACTCAATTTCCTTAGTCGCAAGTGGACCTGGATCATAGGTCATGGAGATGATGTGCAACACCTCTGCGATGAAGAATCTGACAGCGTCTCATTCTGGCATTTCAACAAACAGATGGTGAGTTGGTTCAAGTGGCAGTGGTGGTACTAATAGTTGATCAGAGAGCGTCGCCGGTGGTGATTGTGTTTCTACATCTTCGCACCATAGCGGAGGAGGCATGTTAGCTTCGAGATTCCAAGTGACGTTGTTGTTGATGTAGAAAGTAGGATCCGATGAGGTTTGCGAATCCAGAGGTTTAGGGGGAGGAAACGGTGTCGCAGCCTTATCAAACAATGTCTTTTGTGTTCCAAGTTCTCCAAATAAAATGACTCCCTTTGGAGGCTTGATACCAATATCTTCATATAGTTCAGGATCTGGCAGGGGAAGCTCAACTGCTTCTTTGATTTCTTGTATCTAGGCATCTAAACCACCGATGTCAGCATGTGATTCTAAAGGAGCTTGCTCTACCTTCATGACAGTAACCATTAGATCAACTTCATCAGTATAATATTCAGGTCCAACCGAAGAAGCAATCGCATGATTCTCATCAATGAGTTCTGCTGCATCTTCTTCGACAGTTTCACAGATTAGATCCATGGACAATACATCGTCATTACCGGATTTTGAAGCCAAAGTCGGTTCCTCATCCTCATCATTAAAACCCATGTGTGTAAAATGAGACTTCGAAAAGCTTGGATCTGGAACCTTGGACGTGCAATCGAAAGGAGGTTTTGGTGGATTAGAAGGGGATTGGACCGGTTGCTGCTTCAAATTTGGATAAGGATTTAGATCCTTTTCACCAACAAATGAAGTGTTTGGTTTGACAACAAAGTCTTCACGAAAGGAAGGTTTTTCAATTAATTTCACCAATTCTAGATCTGGCTCTTCCTCTTCTTCTATTGGTAAAAATTTTCTCCATTCCGGTTTAAATCTCCATAACAAAGTAGTTGTAAATGTATCCCAACTATATCGGCGATGAACACGAGCCCACCATATCCACCATTTGAGAGCAGAACCTCTCAAAGCTCCTACAACTTTCAACACCTTCAATGACTCATGTGTTCCATGTTCTTTGAAAAATTTCTCAAAACAAAGAATCCACCAATAAGCATCTTCTTCTCCATCAAACAATAATAATATTGTCATGATTTAAAGCAAAAAGTGAGATCGAAAATGAAAGCACCAATTGTTAGGATGCTAATGATAAACCCTAACAAGACTAGAGAAATACTAAGAAAGATAAAACTAACTAATAAAATAAAGACAATTTTCATTCATTTTATAATTCTAAGTCTCTCAATGAGAGTACATATATAGTACCAATAATAGATAATAAGATAAAGGACCCAAAAATCCAACTAAACATCAATAAACTTAAATGTCCAAGTAAGATAAATTATTCTTCTAAATTAAACAATTAAGTTGTTTAGGAACTAATTCCACTTCCTATCAAGTTGTTACCATATTTTACATTAAATATGGTGAATATTCATATACCATACTTGAATATCAAAATTATAAAACAAATACGGAAGACAGCAGTCTATACCTACTGTTCATTACTAAAAATGTGGTATAAACACATGGAAAATCCTTATAAATTATGAGTTTATACCACTTATGTCTTAAAATGCTGTAAAAATGTATTACATTTATATAGGTGACTTAAAGATATGGTATAAACTTATAAATTTAAAAAACGTAATTGTCAATATGCGTAGTTAATTCAGAGAAACATGGAAATGTTATAGTTTTTAAAAAGTGTCAATGAAACAACAATGTGTGTTTGTTTTATTTATTTTAACTTTAATAGAAAAATAATAATTACTTGTCAATTATAGATACGAAGCGTAGTTGTAGAAGTTCCTAATTAAAAAAAACTCAAAAGGTTTCCTCTATCCAAGTCCTATTATCTTAATAATTGGCTTGTTAGGCTAACATATATGCCTCAATATTTGAGGCACTTTTTACAAAAGTAAAATCTACTCTATCAAACAACACTTTTTTTTTTTATTTAGTTGGCCATTAATCCCCAAACCCTTCTAGGGTTGTCATCACCATTAATGGTTTTTATAAGATTTTATAATTCAAACTCCATAGTTTTGAGACAAAAGATTCGTGGCATTGATCATTGCTCGAGCTTTCAGCTATGTTACATCGCTGAGTCATTTCTTCCCTCACGTCGTTACAACGATGATTTCACCGATCGAACCTCACCACTAGGGATGGGAATAGGTTGGGTCATGTCAAAGTTTGGTCTGTTAAAAAATTCAAAGACTAAATTTGGCATGTAGTTAGGGGTGGAAATAGACCGGGCCGAGCTAGGCTTTGTCAAGCCTAAGCATGCTCTGCCAAAAAAACTGAAGCCTAAGTCTGGCCTGTAGCCTTTCATAGGTTTATTTTTAGGCTTGAATCAGACATTTTCTAAGGTCTGGTTAGCCTGTTAGCCTACATAAAAGCCTATTATTTTAGACATATGTAAATAAGCAATTAAAATAATGTTTAAATAGACTAACAAACTAAAAAACCAATGAGACAAAGATTTATTTGCATTGACTTATTTTAACTTACCTGTCACGCCCATAGAAGAGCTCTAGAATTATGGGATTCTGGAGTTGTTACTGAAGACAGTTGGTGGAAGGTCTCAATAGTCGGCCTCTATAATCTTAAAGGTATCTGCGCTCTTTTATTCCAGAGTCGGGAGCGATGGAGTGAAGGAAGTTGTGGTCAGATATCTAGTATGATGACTTGGTACTTGGAAGCTTGTTTCCTGGTACAGCTTGGAGTCAGTTGAAGAGGAGATGTGTTGAGGTGTAAAGTTTATCAGGTTCTTGCTCTAGGAGTTTGATAGATGGTTGAACGGCTAGGTTGTCAAAGATACTTGAGAATTCTTTCAAGTCCACTCATAAAGACATCTATGTCGTGTATCTGGAGTCTTCTAGTTACTCTTCTGACTAGAAGGTGTTTCCTTGAGACACAAAGTAAAGACCGTGGAGGTGATTTATTTTCACCATTCACAAAAACGTGCAAGGAAGAACTCATACTTTCAACCCTAAGAATGAGTTCACACAGTTGAGGCAATTAGGATTCGTTCAGAGAGAATCTTAAGAGCTTGAGTCAAGGGGGCAACCTTGATATCTTAACAACTTGCACAAACTGAAGAAGACAACATGATGAGGAATATTTTGGGATATTCCGAATATGCTGGATTTGGATAAGGGTTATTGCACAAGGATTTAAGATCAATTGCTACTTGTGGAATCCACAAGTATTTAATTGATTATCCTTGAAAGTCAAGATTGAGGATATTCTGTCAGATGTTCAAACTTTTTTTCATCAGAGGCTTGGAGAATAATGAGAGGGGTTCTGCATTCGCTCAAAAGTCTCCTAGGTGTTAACCTGGGATTATTGGCTTAGCATCTGTTTCCTGGAAAGTATTGTGAATGACTTGTCCAGATGGTGATGCTGTTGAAGATGGAGATGGAAGACTATGAAGACATCATAATCTTGATGGTTACAGCTTAGGTCAGTTTATTTCTGATCTAGGTGCCTTGGAGCATAGTGTTTGCTCTGGTTGTGAAGGTCGAGGATAAGTGGCAGTTATCTCTGGCTTTCCTTTGACGGCTCTACTAAGGGAAGTGACATTCTTTGGTATTGCTATGGGGTAGTCATGAACTACTTATTTTCTAAAGATTTAGATGTGGCAGGTTTGAAGTCTTTGGAGTTTCAAAGCAGAATGGAGGTTGTCTAGTTAAAACTTGGTTGTTGAATCAAGTCTGTGAGAGCATGGAAATCTGTTTCTGCAAAGGGAGGAGGTTCTTCTAAGTGGCAGAAAGAAGAGTTGAATTCAACAGTTGGATGTCATAATGTTTTGACATCTAGTTTAAATCAGAAGTCTCGGCTGGTGATGTGGCACATCAGCTTAAGATAAGGTGATCTACAGGAGAATGGGAGTGATGGATTCTTCAAAATGGTCTATCTCATGCAGTTTGAGGGAGCTGTGGATGAGAAGATGTTACATGACTAAGAGGCTTGGTGGATCCAAGATGTCTTGCTATAAGGCAAGTAGTTCGTGTGACTTAAAGATCTGGTTTCATTAGTAGATCAGGGTATCTTATGGGAGTTTTGAAGATGAGTGAGTTCAATCAAAAGGTGACATTTAATTGGTTTCACAATGTGCGTTCAAGCAGGATGCTTGAAACTGATTGCTCTTTTGTTGAAGAGTAGTTAGTTGAAATTATTGAAGGTTCTGGTTCTCTGGGAGCTTGTGGCAGAAGTTCTGGGTTGAGAATGGAAGCATACCTTCTTAGTGGTTGAGAGTTTATTTCTCTCTGGGTTCCTAAAGACTTCTTTGTTCAAGCTGGTGGGTCAGTGTTGTGTGAAGATCTTCAGTGTGGATTACTATGTTGATAGTAAGTCCAGTAGTGGAGCATATCAAGAACCATAGTGTGTGGTGTCTGTGATGTGTGGAAGATGTCCTAACTAATATTAGAACATCTTTGGGTTAGTTATCCTTGGTGAAGGATTTCAGGTTCTATGATGAACTGGTTGCTTGCATCGTGTCCAAGAAGTATCTACATGATCATCCGGGAGAATGATGGAGTATAAGGGTCCCTTGGAAGGAGGATGTAAGTATTTGTGAAGACTGAAGTGGATAATGTGTTGATTGCATGGAAGTCTGTTTCCTGAATGCGTTCAGAAGTGGAGATTTACCATAAATCAGAAGTATTCCAGGTTATCATACGTGAGAATGGTAGGAATGGCTGTCTTGGATTGAGGGGTTTATCTCTATTGCTGGATGGGTGAGGTCAGTGGAAAATCTTGCATACGACATTGGAGCCCTTGGAGCAAGTCATGCTAGTAGTGGATCAGTTTAGCAGCTGTGAAGTTTTGGAGCATGCATACAATAACTGACATCGTGGTAACAAACTAAGGGGCTCTGTGCGTCTCTTTGAGGAATGTGAAGCATTCTAAATCAATTAGTTTGTGCCTCAAGCAATGGGATATCTATACATGATAATTCAAGAGGAGTTCGTGTGGTGTATAAGATGGTTGTGGAATGAGGGGGATCAATGGGACTTTGATCTCAAGCTAAGAGTTTGTTATGGTTGGTATACACGTACCCATGGGATGCATGACTTTGATCATGTGTGAGTAATTATTGTTTCTTGTCAGAGGGAACAATAATGAGTTAATGGTTGCGTTCAGCAGGTGTGTTGAACAGAGGGTGCGCTCTTGAAGACATGAAGATGCGTCTTATGTTTTCCAGTCATTAGCTTGGGTGTTCAGTGGAGGAGCACCAGTTACCTTAGTCAGGGGGAGAGGCCTCTTGATCTAAGATGAGGTTCCAGTTTGCATTTGTGCGTCAAGCAAACTGAGATGTCAGGATGGCTTGGCATTATTGTGGAAAATCCAGTTTGCATTTGTGCATCAAGCAAACTGAGATGTCAAGAAGGATGTCTTGACATTAGAGTATTGTTGCAAGTTGTGGGAAACTTGGCAATGCATACTTGAATGGTTCTTATTAGATGCTTAAGAATCATTGGCTGAGTCTGGGAGAATTTATTTTTCTCTTGCAAACTGGGATCATATATTTGTGAAGATTTCTGTAACGCCCCAGTTTTAGTTAGTTTTATTTAATCGAGTCGATTTAATTATTTTTATTATTATATTATTTTATTCTTGACTTTTATTTGATAATATATTATTTTTCATCGTGAATATGTTTTATCGCGTTTTGAGAGCGTTTGCGAGATATTTGAGTGTAGGGGTATTTTGGTCATTTCACTTTATTTTTCTTAAGTTAGTAAAAATAGAAAGAGAGAAAAATAGAGAGAAAGAAAAAGAGAAGAAGGAAAAGGGAAAGAAAAGTGAAAGAAAGAAGAAAAGAGAGAAAAACTTGGAAAGGAAGAAAATCGATCAACCGACTATTAAAAACACGATTAAATCGGGTAAGAGTGCGAAACTCGATTATCTTATACTTGTGTATGATTATGTATGTATGTATTTAGTTGTTTTTGGATTGAAATTTGATGTAGAACGAAAACCATAATATGTTGAAATTGTTAGAATTCGATTAAATTGTGTCGGAAATCATGTTTTCAAGTTCCTTATTGTCGATACATGTTAGATATATGTTGTTGTGCCATCTATTGGTAATTTTCTGGTGTTTAGGTGAAAATTGGAGTGGGTTTTGGAGGAATTTCGCAGAAAAAATTCTGCAGAAAAATTCTGGGTTTCCTCTGCCGTTACGCGTATCAGGCAAGGCAATACGCGTATTGGGTTGGGCAATACGCGTATGGCCGGTGCATTTGAGGGCAATACGCGTAATGAATTCCATTTTTCTCGGCCATCTGCTGAAACGTGTAATGGTACGCGTATGAGGCTGGGCAATACGCGTATGGCTCAGGGCAATACGCGTATGGCCAGCGAGGGTGCAAAATGTTGTCTTTTCGTGATTCCATTTCTTTTTACGTCCGTAACTTGTGTTCCGATTATCCGTTTTGAACATTCTTGGTATCGTTGGAAAGCTAATAAAATGTACTTTCTTATTAAAATGGTTTTGAGATTGTTGGCCGATTTAATTATGTCAGGAATTTGAAATAGTGTCATTTTGTTGACTTTTGTCGTTGTAATTGTGTGTAATTGAGGTGTATCATGCAATATACTGTTGATATGGATATCGTATGACTTGTGTGTTGTTGTGTGAAGTAAATGCATGTGATGAAATGTTGTGATGATGAATTGTGGCCTAAGGGCAAGAAAATTCATTGTGTTGTATTTGGTTATATATACAGGATTATGGATGTGTATATGTGTGCATTTGAATATCATGAGTCATTGTATGCCAAGCATCATGATATGTATTATTGTGATGTTGTGTGCCCTTGTGGGGTGTGAGCGATGAATCGGTTCCAGAGGGAATCCGCTATAACATCGTGTGCCTTATACAAAGAGGTGTGAGCGATGATTATAGACGATCGTGTGCCTTATGAAAAGAGGTGTGAGCGATCGGGTCGTGTGTGTCGCAGTGAAAATTGGATACCATAGTTATTTGTTAACTAGGATCGCATTTTTAATGTCACCACCGGTCTTTGATTTTATCCAAGGGAAGGGAGAAAAACCGAATTCCCACAATGCAATGCAAATGCACTTAAGATTCTAAGTTCGGGGGTTGGTTATACCTAGGGAAGGTGTTAGCATCCTAGATATCTGTAGTACCCTACAGGAACCTCTTGATTTATTATGTTATTTGTTTTTTTTTGTTTGCTAAGGGTTTAAGGGTAGGTGATTTATTATTTTTATTCCTAAGTGTGCTCAACAAGATATCGCATCTTGTGCCTACATATCCTGCCAGGAGGGAATCAAAGCACTTGTAGTTCCTTATTAAGGATACTAAAATGTTTAAAGGTTTTAGGAGAGAAGATGAGTCATCATCTTAAGAAGACCACCACAGTTTTTGAAAATGTTTGTATTTTGTGGGGTATGGGATTGTATGTCCCTTCTTTGAGATGATTAACATCTAATTCTCTTGTGTGGAGAATTTGGTGGGCTAAAGTTTGATTTAAAAATCAAAATTAGGGGGGACTAACCTAAGAAATCTATCCTAAGTTGTCTAATAGTCTTAACTTAAGGGTGTCGATTATGAATGTAAATGATGTGCACCGTGCACAATAACATGGTTATCATGCATGAGATTTTCCCTTGGATATTTTATGCGATTAAATTATTGTTATTTAGGCGAGGGTGCTAGCAAAGTGATGCTAGACTTTTGTCTTGTGAGCAATAGGTCGAATGCGATGCCCGAAGGTGATCGACTTACATGGGTAGAAAATGGGCTCGACGTTGGATCGAGAATTTTGATATTGTTTTGAAATGGTTTAGAGCACATGAAGAAAAACATACATACATCACATGTAAGCAAACAAAAGCAAGCGAGGCACAATAACAACTAAATAGTTCTAATCTACGTCACTCAAACATACGATTTATCGCGAGGGATTCTAATGGGAACTATTCGTTAAAAAGAGTTTTGATTTTTAAGGTTTATGATTATTATGTTAACAAGTTATTTAATTTTGAAAAGAGATTAAGAGGTTTCTCGTTGAAAATCATTTTACTACTTTAGAAATGTCAGGGTTTATTTTAATACAAGAGGATTTTGATTATTATTATTATAAGCAACAAGTTTTAATTTATTTATTTTAGAAGAAAATGTCATATATATTTGTATATGAAAAAAAGGTTTATTCTAATATATAAAAAGGATGATTTTTTTTGTAAAAGGTTTATTTAATATAATAATAAAAAGGTTTTGATTTTTATGAGAGGTTTATTTTTATTTTAGAATTATGTTTAAAATTAATATTAATTAGACAAATAAAGGTTTTTCTATATAAAAAAGTGATATAAAATGTTTTATTAACTAAAGAGGTTCTAATAAAAGTTTAGAAAAAAAAAAGGGATTTTGTTTTTAATAAGAGAGTTATATTTCAAAGAAAAGAAATAGAACTCTTACATTTTTAATATATTGAGATTAGTCTTTAAAAGTAATTTTACTTGCAGATTATTTGTCAAATTCTAGTTAATTAGGTTAAGAAAAAAACGGAGGGGTCTGGTGCATCTAGGGAGAGAGGGTCTACCGTGGACCCTCAAATCTCAACCATGTGATGCATAACTGGGGTTGATCCAACGATCACGATGGAGGGTGCATGATAAGGCATATGTGCGTGTGTCTGTGATTAAACCTGAACAAAACAAAGGAAAAAAGAAGCGTAGAAACAAACTCTCTTCTCTCCGTCTCTAGCGTCACTCTTAATCTCTCGTTCTCGCCTCTCTCGTTATTCTCCGTCTTCTCTCTCTCTCTCGTTCGTCTCTATCAGCTTCTCTCGCTTTCTCAGCTTCTCTCGCTCTCTTTCTTGCTAAAAGAAATTAGGGTTTTCAGAAAACCCAATCACCATCGTTTCTCCAACTCTCCTCTCTCGAATCTCTGCAAATCAAACACCAACAATCACAAACCCTAACCCCCACAAACCCTTTTACCCCGATTTCACTATTTAGAAGATGGTTACAATTACAATAAATTAAAGCAAAGAAAGGACGAGAAAAGGTTGGCTCGATCTCGAATTGATCTTCGTCCAGGTACTCCCTTTGAACTTTCCTCCTCTTCTATCGACTTCGTGGCGTCGTTGTTTGTTGTTGTTTGACTTTCTGCTTGTGGTGTGTGTCTGTGGATGTCGTTCTGTGAATGTTATCTTCAAGCCCTGTGACGTTTTTTTTGTTAAAGTATGTATATGATTCAATATGTGTATGAGTTTTGAACGCTGTTATTGACTTATGGGAATTTCTCTGTAGTATGGTATATGTTCGTTTTTGTAGATTTCTCTGCAATATGGTGTATGTCGTTGCTATGGGTGTTTGAGTATGATTTTGAGGATTTGAATCAGGAAGGTTTTTCCTGTGGGTGAATTCTGGATAATGTGAATGTTTTTTTAATGTGTTTATTCTGTTTTCCTTATGTATGTGATGATCTCCTTTTATAACCTCTTTGAAAGTAATCAAATTATGACAGTTTTGAATTCCTTTCCATGTTTTAAACAACATGTCAGAGTGTTTTTGGAAACTTTTCGAATTGTGTCTGAAACATAATTGATGTTGTTTTGGAAAGTTCTTAAACATTGTCTGAGCATGTTTGTGAGTGTTTTTTGAAAATGGTTAAAGCTTACTGGAACATGTTTGATATTGTCTGTGACAGCCTATTCAAATCCTTAAAACTTTCCTTGAATAAATGATTTTGTTTGGGAGTGTTTAGGAATGTTTTCAAATTTGTTCTTGAATATGTTTCATGACTATTGATGATGACGGTTTAACTCTTGATCTTTCATTCCACGTATACTTGGTGACAAAATTTGGAGCTACCTGGAGAAGCGGTCAGGACTTGCGTTGTATGGGCACAAACTATGGTAGGAAACTTCGATGGCATCTAAATGGAAGCTGACAGTTCTTGTAAAGTAAGTCTAGTAATTCCTTGCCTCCATTGGTTTTCGACAAAGTCTACATGAACAGGCTAATCATGAGTGAATTGGTTTATGATGATGTTTCTGTCTTCACTTTTGCTGCTTGATGAATTGATAGTTTGCTTCTATTTTGAATTAATTATGTCTGAGGTTGATTTGGAAACATGATATCAAATGTTGAATAACTAGGATACTCTGTTGCGATTTCATGATATGTGTGATTCTTGTTTACGTTTTGGTTCGAACACGCTTGACTCTCTTTTGTCAAACCAGAATGTAAAATCATGATGTTCCTGGTTTGGACTGTTTGGACAGGTTCGCGGCGGATTTCGTGCCCTTGGACATGTCATGAAGTTGGTTTAATTCTGTACAAGGCAAATGATAGATGGGAACAACTCACGGTTTTGCAAGTGGCTGGACCGTTGTGGACATGTAGTCTTGGCTGATCGCGTGTTAATCTTCGGTTTGGAATCACGACTGGTATTGTTTGTGGTGCCTTACTAACTTCTTTACTTGTTTATTTGTGTCTTTGCTGGATTTGGCAACCAAATAATTACCACTGTTTTGGAGAAAAAACACTTGGTTGTAATGCGTTCACGAGACAAAGAGAGACCATGCCAGGTTGTTGTGATGTAGGTGACTGATCGACCATATTCCGTCGCCTCCATCTCGTAGTAATATTTGGTAAGTGGGTGAGGCAACAGATTGTATGTTTTATTGGCTTCTGGATACGTCCACGGTTAAGGTTCAGAGCCGATTCATGTACCTTGTAAACATACTTTTATGTCATTGGAGCAGTTCGACTATAGTCAAGATTCTAATGCTATGTTTGTGTTGTTTTTTTGTGTGTAGATGTAACTTTATATCTGGTCGGTGTGCGTACACTTCTGACATGTTCCAAAGAGGAACGTCTCTTGAGGTAAGGCTTCTGATCAACTTTGGTGATACGATACTCCTATCTTGTGCAACAACACTACCGAAGTGTCGTTTATCAGTTTCAGGGTGGTGGCTTCAACACCGGACGCGGAATTGAGTTTGGATAACGACTATGTAGTACTTTTTCTCAATTTTATCCAACAAGAACCTATTTCATAAGGCTGTCTCTTCATAAAGCCAGGGGCTACCCCTTTTGGGCATATGAGGTTTGATAGTTGTAGTGTCTATTATCATTTAGCAGCTTTGACGAGGCCTTGATGAGGTGAACAAGTGCTAAGATCTAGGGTGACACCTTTACTTATGCCAGCGTACAGCCCCGAAGCTCTATCCCGTGACGGATTCTTGTAGTTATTTTTGGTATCCATCCCAGATTGTAACACCTTAGTGGCATTGAACTTTAAAATAACCTAGCTCTGTTTTCTTTATTTTTCCATATGTATTCAAAAAATAAACTGCACTTATAGTGTGTACTTCTCTAGATTGTTGAGCGACCTTGGTATTAAAAACTAAGACCTGCTTCAAGCTTTGTTATATTTAAAAGACCACGTCATTTATTGTATAGGCACGTATGAAGATCCTTGGAGTGTCAACATGAGATCACAAATCTTACTCAACTTAATCAACCTTGTTGGTAAATTTAGTAGAAAAGCCTCTCTCTACTTTATCTGTTAGAAATACCACGAACTTTAACTGATTAACTCTTTCCAACTCTGCAGGTGTAACTATGAATTAGTTATAACCTCTTAAGTTCAATCAAGGAAGTTTGCTGCTCCTTTATTTGAAATTTGGAAGCCAACTTTGAATTTGTAATTTGGGTTTTGTACTTAATCTTCCATTAATCTCTTTAGTCTGTTTAATTCTTGCTCCATCTAACCATTTGAACCCAAGACACTACAAATAAACTTTGATGCCTTAGGGAAACCACAAACTAAATCATACCATTGGCAACTTTGCAAATATTGAATTCAAAGTATGCTTTAATGGACACTTTAATCTCAAATCCGAACTATCTTGCATTCAAACAACCTATAACTTCATTTTCAATACCGCGACCCATACTTTGCAATTTAATCAAACAAATATCTTGTTTTAACAAGTTTTCTTCATTTGATGGTCTTGACGAAGAAACGGCTTGAGAGGCCTAGCATCTTGATCTTGAAGTATCTTTGATGAGTCTTGATAACAGAATGTACCCAGGATAATGAATCCAAATCTTAGTTCCAAAAGAAATGGTTGAACTAATCTTTTAATGAAATAGCAAGTTCAAAATGAATGAAAGCTCTGAGACCCTTTGAATTAGGATCCACTGGTCACATCTTGAAGTATTAGGCTGAGAGGACAATTGATATTTCTACTTGAAGCCAAAATCCCTGCACGAACTCGTTAGCCATAATAAACACGCACACAAAGACCGCATGACCTAAAGATGCTATGCAAAAAGAAAGAGGATCTTAGGGTCAAAAATTAGGGTACGACAGATGCCCCTATTTAAGTTTCTCCTATTCGGAGATATGGAGATTGAAATCTTCGTCTCGACAAGATAGGAGGGACTTAAATACAAACATGCACAATTTTTGGCCCTAAGATGCCACCAAATCCACATGCTATGGTATGAAATGCAAGACAAAGATCCTGTGAGGAATAATGCCACAGGAGAAAATTGGAACAGAAACTACGGAAAACAGCTAAAGAAAGGAAGACCCGACGAGGAATAACTTAACAAAGCAAGACTCCACGGGGAAATATCTAACTCCACTGGGGGACAGAGACTACAAGCTGACAATCACAAGGTATCTTAAGCATCTGGTTGTTGAACTTGCGATGAAATCTTCTAACAAAATCTACTTGAGGATCCTGCTTCAGTGATCAACCGGAGGAATTTTAGAACTTCATTTGAGAATACTTTCTGCTAAGTTCTTATTGAAAAGGCGTCAACTGGGGGATCTGCTGAGAAAAGAGATGATTGTCTGTCAAAGTTTAAAATTAACCAGGGAATCTACTGCCGAGATCCTGGAAATAAGCGACTGTTGGTCGAAGTTTAAAGTTAACCAGGGAATCTACTTCCGAGATCTGCCGAGGTCTTCTGGAAATCTACTGCCGAGAATAACCAGGAAAATACCTTCTGATAATCAAGCAATCTGTTTAAAGGGTAATAAACTTCCCCTCGTCTCGGGTCAGAAGCCACGGACTGGTCTCAGTTTCTTCTTTAATCAAGTATTTCACTTGAAAAATGTAAAATATAAACCTCCCCTCGTCTCGGGTCATAAGCCACGGACAGGTCTCAGTTTCTTCTTTAATCAAGCATTCCACTTGAAAAGGGTAAAAATAAACCTCCCCTAGTCTCGGGTCATAAGCCACGGACTGGTCTCAGTTTCTTCTTTAATCAAGCATTTCACTTGAAAAGGGTAAAAATAAACCTCCCCTAGTCTCGGGTCATAAACCACGGACTGGTCTCAGTTTCTTCTTTAATCAAGCATTTCACTTGAAAAGGGTAAAAATAAACCTCCCCTAGTCTCGGGTCATAAACCACAGTCTGGTCTCAGTTTCTTCTTTGGGGATAGAATATCTACTACCGATTTACTGGGTAGTCCTCAAAGAGAATATTACCTACTACCGATTTATTGGGTAGTCAGCAAAGAAAAAGATTGTCTGCTACCGATTTACTGGGTAGTCTATAAAGAAAATATTACTCACTACCGGTTTACTGGGTAGAAAAATATTACTTGCTACCAATTTACTGGGTAGTCAAATATTACTTGCTACCGATTTACTGGGTAGGAAAATATTACTTGCTACCGATTTACTGGGTTGTCAAAGATTACTGGCTACCGATTTACTGGGTAGTCCACAAAGAAAGATCGTCTGCTACCGGTTTATTGGGTAGTTGACAAAGAAATATCATCTGCTACCGGTTTACTGAGTAGTCCATGAAGGAAATATTGTTTGCTACCATTTTACTGGGTAGGAAAATATCATCTGCTACCGATTTACTGGGTAGAATATTACCTACTACCGATTTACTGGGTAGTCCTTAGAGAAAATATTGTCTGCTACCAATTTACTGGGTAGTCAGTGAAGAAAAGGGAATTATCTGCTAGGGATAGACAAACTACCTTGAGGAGACTGCCATTTATCGTAGAAATCTTGATAACCAAACTGCTCAAATAAAGAGCTGTTACTTGTTGTCTGGGTGCAACTTCCTTGAAAATGTAGTAATCAGTGTTGGAGAAATAATTTATGTCTTCCATAGAGATCTTCAAGTAAACTCTTCTTGGGGAGACAAAGTGCAAAATAAATGCACGCTCGATCTGGGTTCAACAGCCCGGAAATATCCTAAATTTGTGATTGTTAGGGACCAAAGTTTAATCCAGGAAATAACTAGAGAGAAACGGTCAAACAAGGACTCCATCCATTGAGAACTGAGCTCAACGGGGTTTATCTTTATCCAAAAATGGAAAAGAAAACTAAAGCAACCATCTTTCACGAGGATCGAGCTCAGTGGGGAATTAGAAAGTATGTGCTCTTTCTGCCTAGGGCCGACGACTCTACTTGGAGGGAGCAGACAAACCCAGGTCACTTGGGATAAACACAGCCAAAGTGAAAGAACAAAACAAACAACACAAAAATGCAAGATTCAAGATGCGCACATGCCATGAATCTACATGAAAGAATGCCATGCTATGGTTATGCTTATGCTGACAAAACAACGACAAGAAGCAAATTGGAGATGAAAACAAGCATCTCGATACGAATACTCAGCCAATCTTTGCAATATAAGAAGCATCACTGGGGATGAAAGGAAATCCATGTACGGAAACATGTGCCACTTCAAAGCTTCAAATTTCTCTGGGGAAAAGAGAGCACTCCACTTGGGGATGAACATCGTGACTTCACCTAGGATTGTCAAGATGAACCATGGATTCTGTTGGGAATGCGAAAGATTCACTGGGAACGAATCAAACTCATGATCGAAAAGACTTCATGGGGGGATAAAATAAATATCCACCACAAACTGAAGTATTCTTGAATGAAAGTTGTAACTGGATAAAATAAATATCCACTTCATCTGGGAAACTTGGATCAATAGTAGTTGGAAATATCGGAGATAAAAACTTCGAGAGGATGAAATAAACATCCGTCTTTGCTAGAGAAGAGTGATATAGTCTAATGAGGAGTGAAATAAACACTCGCTTCACTGGGGAAGGTCGAAACCGAAGAAGTTCACCGGGGATCCTTAGGCTGTCAGTCGGAGGAGTCTTGCATCAAAGGTGTCATAACTTCTTGAAGTGAAGTTTTACCGGGGCATAGTCGTGACTACCTGAAGTAGAAACTTACTAGGGAGTCATCACATTACTTGAGACAAAACTCTTTGGGGATGAGCAAAGAATGTTGTGAGACTGATATAACACTGCATTGATGACTTGCGTGGTAGTCGCCGTTTTGAACAACAGTTGCTGTGAACGAATCAAAAGTCTTCGACTCCCACATGCCTCAGGTTATATGGTTTATGAAAAGAAGTCATCCCAAGAGGATTTTACAGAAAACTTGGCATCCAAAATGCTCCAATGTTTCCAACTCTTGGAGAGATTCATCGAATCTCGACGTAACTGGCTCGGATTTACCGTGATCTTGAGTCTTCAAACTTGTTCTTCAGACTATGGAGAGATTTACTAAATCTTGACGTAACTGCCCCAGATTGACGGTGTTCTGTATAACCAAGTCTTCAGACTTGCCCCTTGGGGTCAGACTATGAAAGAAACAACTGGGCAATAACTTGCCCCTACTTAGTAGAGTCTTCAGGTAGCATGCCCCTGGCTACTATCATCTCCTTGAAACAGTACTAAATTTTAGCTCATCATTGCCACGCATATGTTAATTTCTATGATGTCAAGCAATGTTAGCAAGTAGAAAATGTTAATTCTGAAATTGCTAATGCAACATATGTTTGTCTTGAAGTTTTATTTAAAAATATTTTGGTGGTTGAATTACCGATTTTGTAATGCCAACGCAAATTTGAGCATAGCTCATAAGAGTCAGGAAACAATATCTCAATGAGTATGCTTTTGAAATAAACCTTGCTTCAATTAGGACTTTTAAGGGTTGTATCGTGGATTGGTTCACGGTTTAAGAAACAAAGGATATGAAGCTCAAAGTTTTTTTTGTGCCCACCCAATCTTCGTGATATTTTACTCCATTTTTTTTGACTGAAAATTACCCTGCCCCAGGTTAAGAATGAGGGTTTTTTGATTTGGAAGAAGAAAACTCCTACTTCAAAGGTTCAAAAGGGTTAACGAGGGTTTATCTCCTTATATCTCCGGTGTTTAGGATTTTGAAACAATGCCTTATATCACTAGCAGAGTTTTATTCAAAAGCATACAACAAGAGATCTCGCGTTTGATTTCATCATCCTCCATACAATTCTCTGCCAAGGCAAGAGATTGGGCAGCATTGGCATTATAAAATAGAAAAAGAATTTTAAAAATGAGTGAAACGAATGGATTTCTTCAAGACAAACATTATTCATTGCATCAATTATTCAAAATAACAAGTTCTTACACGCAAATAACAAATGCATTAACAAACAAAGAGCATTACATGCGAAGAGTAGTAAATTAACTAAAACTTTGAGGAGACTGTCTCAGTCTGAGCTTATGGTTTTCACATTAGGTCCAGAGTTTTCAAAAGACAAAACACCACGTCGTATTAGCCTTTGTACTTCATGTTTCAAAGGAAAACAATCTTCGATGTCGTGTCTGGGTGCACCTTGATGGAAAGCACAACGAGCCTCAGGTTTATACCACCACAGAAGATCCTTCGGGATAGCTGGCGGAGCTCGTGTCTGCACCATACTCCTTTGTATAAAAAATGGATACAATTTCGCATAGGTCATCGGAATCGGATCAAACTGTCTTTGAACACGGTTTTGATTATTGAATGAGAGACGAGCCTGTGGTTGATAAGCAGTAGTGTTGGTGACGGGAGATATAGCGGCGATATGTTGAGGTCGTTGATACCTTCTTCTTTTTGGTCGTCCTTGATGCACAACACTTACTTCTTGTTCCTTCTTTTTCCCAAAATTACTTCCATACTTCTTGGCATTGTTGGAAGCACTTCCTTCTCTAACCAATCTTCCTTCGCGGACTCCTTCTTCCAAACGCATCCCCATATTTACCATCTCAGTGAAATCGCTAGTGGCGCTTGCTACCATTCTCTCATAGAAAAATGGGCTCAGTGTTTTCAAAAAAAATGTGGTCATCTCTTTCTCCTCCAGAGGTGGAGTAACTCGAGCAGCTAGTTCACGCCAACGCTGTGCGTACTCTTTAAAATTCTCTCTTTCTTTCTGGGCCATGGCTCTTAGCTGGTCTCTATCTGGTGCCATGTCAACATTATATTTGTATTGATTAATAAAAGAATCACAAAGGTCATTAAAGTTGCGGATCTTTGAACTATCTAGCCCCATATACCACTTGAGGGCTGCACCAGTCAAACTATCCTGGAAATAATGTATCAGCAGTGGGTCATTATCCTTCTGAGTAGACATTTTCCGCGCATACATAACTATATGACTATGTGGGCAAGAATTTCCCTTATACTTCTCAAACTCAGGGACTTTGAACTTTGGGGGAACCTTAACATTAGGAACCAAACACAGCTCAGAAGCACTCTTTCCAAACAACTCTTTCCCACGAAGGGCCTTGATTTCTTTCTGCATCTCCAAAAACTGGTCCTGGAAATCATTCATTCGTTCTTCCATCCCAATACTTTCACTAGGAGTAGCATGAAACACATGCTCTTTTAGCTGGAAAGGAGTAACATTGACCACGGGTGGTGGCACAGTCAATACAACAGTTGTAACAGGGACCTGAGACGTCGGTGGGTGGTATCCTGCTGGAGTGAAATTAGGAGGCATACCCCACAGGTAACCAGGGGGCATAGAATACTGAACTTCACTCGTAGTGGGCACCACTGGGATCGGTGCAGATATTATCTCAGAGATAACAGTGTTGTGTGATGGCGTACTATGTGATGGTTGATTCTGAGCAGCTCTTAATGCTTCCATCATCCCATTGATCTTCTCCATACTTTCTTTCAATGTTGAAACCTCTTCTCGAAGTGCTCTGTTCTCCTGCTCAAGTTGATCCATTATTTTCTTGTGACCGGCTAGAGTACCGTATCGATGATTCGGAGTCTGAGAAGAGAAACACGAATGAGAACCTGGAAAGCAAAGGAGTACAAATGCAAATGCAAATGCTATGCAACAAGATTCATGGAACTCGGCTATTTATAATCATTGAGGAATATCAACAGGCTCGCTTAATAATCATGAAAAAACTGTTACAATCATTATTACCGGAAATACTAAAAATTGATTTAATACAAAATCAAAACGCGTATGTACACCTTACAACAGTCATAACGTAAAGCTAAATAAAAGCTAATAATGATAGATCTAAGGAGACTCTTCCAACGGTCTTCTTTGAGTCCTTGACTTTCTTCCAACTGAGCTTCTTCTAAAATAAGCTTGTCGACGAAGTGTTGACTGATGGGATAAGACGTCTTGAGCTTCCCTTTTCTTGCAATAGGCAGCATTTTTTGAAATTCTCCTTTTGTAGTCATCTTAGCTTGAATATTAACCGAAGATAGGAAATGGATGCCTATCTTAAATTAGTAACTCCATCAGCTGAGGATATTCTTTATGAGTTGACAACAGCTAGTAATCAGAAATAGTGATAGGCTGCAGTAGAACGGAGATGATAGCTTCCCAATTTGGTTTTAAACCTTTCTTCATTTGTCAGCAAGGTCTCCAGTCCCCTTAGATCGTCCAGGTTATGACTCTTGTAAAGGTACTTCAACGTGTTTAGAGTCTATGATATCCTTATGATGTTTATAAACAAGACTAAGTCCCACAAATCTTTATGATATGATGCTAATGAATGCAGGGATGCAAACACACAAAGCATAAAGCACACACAAGCAATCAAACAGACAAGGGTCCTAGGTTCAAAGGAGCGTGAACGGAGTCAAGATCTACCCATCCCATAAGGTAGTATGGTTTCAAATGTACCTGCCGAACGGGTTCTAAAAGTTCCCAAAGTCTACGACCCATCTTTCGGATATTATCGACTTCCCAAATCACTTGGTATTCAATAATATTCTCAAGAGGATCTCGTCCGAGTGTAGTATCACGTGAAAACTATTTGGAAATAGACTCCCGCATAGTCACCGCACTACATTCTAAAAGGCCAAGTGGGTTTAAAGGTGCTACGGTCCTCAGTCTTAAGGGTTCTTGGTCGAAGTTAATACCGTTTTCACGAATGAACTCGTTCAAACAATATTAAGTTCAAAAGAACCTAAACTGAGCGATGATTTTCTCAATTCGACTTTTTAGGAATCGACTCCGTCAAAGTACCCTTGACCATATCATCTCCTATAATTATACTCATGTCCGAGTCTAGGACTCTTCACTACTCAAGAATCCCTCCAAACAGCAAAACAAATATATAACAGATAACATTAAAAGATCAAGTTAGGGGGAACCCTCTTATGAGAGTCCCCAGTGAAGTCGCCATTTCTGTCGCGGTGAAAATTGGATACCATAGTTATTTGTTAACTAGGATCGCATTTTTAATGTCACCACCGGTCTTTGATTTTATCCAAGGGAAGGGAGAAAAACCGAATTCCCACAATGCAATGCAAATGCACTTAAGATTCTAAGTTCGGGGGTTGGTTATACCTAGGGAAGGTGTTAGCATCCTAGATATCTGTAGTACCCTACAGGAACCTCTTGATTTATTATGTTATTTGTTTTTTTTGTTTGCTAAGGGTTTAAGGGTAGGTGATTTATTATTTTTATTCCTAAGTGTGCTCGACAAGATATCGCATCTTGTGCCTACATATCCTGTCAGGAGGGAATCAGAGCACTTGTAGTTCCTTATTAAGGATACAAAAATGTTTAAAGGTTTTAGGAGAGAAGATGAGTCATCATCTTAAAAAGACCACCACAGTTTTTGAAAATGTTTGTATTTTGTGGGGTATGGGATTGTATGTCCCTTCTTTGAGATGATTAACATCTAATTCTCTTGTGTGGAGAATTTGGTGGGCTAAAGTTTGATTTAAAAATCAAAATTAGGGGGGACTAACCTAAGAAATCTATCCTAAGTTGTCTAATAGTCTTAACTTAAGGGTGTCGATTATGAATGCAAATGATGTGCACCATGCACAATAACATGGTTATCATGCATGGGATTTTCCCTTGGATATTTTATGCGATTAAATTATTGTTATTTAGGCGAGGGTGCTAGCAAAGTGATGCTAGACTTGTATCTTGTGATCAATAGGTCGAATGCGATGCCCGAAGGCGATCGACTTACATGGGTAGAAAATGGGCTCGACGTTGGATCGAGAATTTTGATATTGTTTTGAAAAGGTTTAGAGCACAAGAAGAAAAACATACATACATCACATGTAAGCAAACAAAAACAAGCGAGGCACAATAACAACTAAATAGTTCTAATCTACGTCACTCAAACATACGATTTATCGCGAGGGATTCTAATGGGAACTATTCGTTAAAAAGAGTTTTGATTTTTAAGGTTTATGATTATTATGTTAACAAGTTATTTAATTTTGAAAAGAGATTAAGAGGTTTCTCGTTGAAAAACATTTTACTACTTTAGAAATGTCAGGGTTATTTTAATACAAGAGGATTTTGATTATTATTATTATAAGCAACAAGTTTTAATTTATTTATTTTAGAAGAAAATGTCATATTTATTTGTATATGAAAAAAGGTTTATTCTAATATATAAAAAGGATGGTTTTTTTTGTAAAAGGTTTATTTGATATAATAATAAAAAGGTTTTGATTTTTATGAGAGGTTTATTTTTATTTTAGAATTATGTTTAAAATTAATATTAATTAGACAAATAAAGGTTTTTCTATATAAAAAAGTGATATAAAATGTTTTATTAACTAAAGAGGTTCTAATAAAAGTTTAGAAAAAAAAAGGGATTTTGTTTTTAATAAGAGAGTTATATTTCAAAGAAAAGAAAAAGAGCTCTTAAATTTTTAATATATTGAGATTAGTCTTTAAAAGTAATTTTACTTGCAGATTATTTGTCAAATTCTAGTTAATTAGGTTAAGAAAAAAACGGAGGGGTCTGGTGCATCTAGGGAGAGAGGGTCTACCGTGGACCCTCAAATCTCAACCACGTGATGCATAACTGGGGTTGATCCAACGATCACGATGGAGGGTGCATGATAAGGCATATGTGTGTGTGTCTGTGATTAAACCTGAACAAAACAAAGGAAAAAAGAAGCGTAGAAACAAACTCTCTTCTCTCTGTCTCTAACGTCACTCTTAATCTCTCGTTCTCGCCTCTCTTGCTATTCTCCGTCTTCTCTCTCTCGTTCGTCTCTATTAGCTTCTCTCGCTTTCTCAGCTTCTCTCGCTCTCTTTCTTGCTAAAAGAAATTAGGGTTTTCAGAAAACCCAATCACCATCGTTTCTCCAACTCTCCTCTCTCGAATCTCCGCAAATCAAACACCAACAATCACAAACCCTAACCCCCACAAACCCTTTTACCCCGATTTCACTATTTAGAAGATGGTTACAATTACAATAAATTAAAGCAAAGAAAGGACGAGAAAAGGTTGGCTCGATCTCGAATTGATCTTCGTTCAGGTACTCCCTTTGAACTTTCCTCCTCTTCTATCGACTTCGTGGCGTCGTTGTTTGTTGTTGTTTGACTTTCTGCTTGTGGTGTGTGTCTGTGGATGTCGTTCTATGAATGTTATCTTCAAGCCCTGTGACTTTTTTTTGTTAAAGTATGTATGTGATTCAATGTGTGTATGAGTTTTGAACGCTGTGATTGATTTATGGGAATTTCTCTGTAGTATGGTATATGTTCGTTTTTGTAGATTTCTCTGCAATATGGTGTATGTCGCTGCTATGGGTGTTTGAGTATGATTTTGAGGATTTGAATCAGGAAGGTTTTTCCTGTGGGTGAATTCTGGATAATGTGAATGTTTTTTTAATGTGTTTATTCCGTTTTCCTTATGTATGTGATGATCTCCTTTTATAACCTCTTTGAAAGTAATCAAATTATGACAGTTTTGAATTCCTTTCCATGTTTGAAACAACATGTCAGAGTGTTTTTGGAAACTTTTCGAATTGTGTCTGAAACATAATTGATGTTGTTTTGGAAAGTTCTTAAACATTGTCTGAGCATGTTTGTGAGTGTTTTTTGAAAATGGTTAAAGCTTGCTGGAACATGTTTGATATTGTCTGTGACAGCCTATTCAAATCCTTAATACTTTCCTTGAATAAATGATTTTGTTTGGGAGTGTTTAGGAATGTTTTCAAATTTGTTCTTGAATATGTTTCATGACTATTGATGCTGACGGTTTAACTCTTGATCTTTCATTCCACGTATACTTGGTGACAAAATTTGGAGCTACCTGGAGAATCGGTCAGGACTTGCGCTGTATGGGCACAAACTATGGTAGGAAACTTCGATGGCATCTAAATGGAAGCTGACAGTTCTTGTAAAGTAAGTCTAGTAATTCCTTGCCTCCATTGGTTTTCGACAAAGTCTACATGAACAGGCTAATCATGAGTGAATTGGTTTATGATGATGTTTCTGTCTTCACTTTTGCTGCTTGATGAATTGATAGTTTGCTTCCGTTTTGAATTAATTATGTCTGAGGTTGATTTGGAAACATGATATCAAATGTTGAATAACTAGGACACTCTGTTGCGATTTCATGATATGTGTGATTCTTGTTTACGTTTTGGTTCGAACACGCTTGACTCTCTTTTGTCAAACCAAAATGTAAAATCATGATGTTCCTGGTTTGGACTGTTTGGACAGGTTCGCGGCGGATTTCGTGCCCTTGGACATGTCATGAAGTTGGTTTAATTCTGTGCAAGGCAAGTGATAGCTGGAAATAGCTCACGGTTTTGTAAGTGGCTGGACCGTTGTGGACATGTAGTCTTGGCTGATCGCGTGTTAATCTTCGGTTTGGAATCACGACTGGTATTGTTTGTGGTGCCTTACTAACTTCTTTACTTGTTTATTTGTGTCTTTGCAGGATTTGGCAACCAAATATTTACCGCTGTTTTGGAGAAAAAACACTTGGTTGTAATGCGTTCACGAGACAAAGAGAGACCATGCCAGGTTGTTGTGATGTAGGTGACTGATCGACCATATTCTGTCGCCTCCATCTCGTAGTAATATTTGGTAAGTGGGTGAGGCAACAGATTATATGTTTTATTGGCTTCTGGATACGTCCACGGTTAAGGTTCAGAGCCGATTCATGTACCTTGTAAACATACTTTTATGTCATTGGAGCAGTTCTACTATAGTCAAGATTCTAATGCTATGTTTGTGTTATTTTTGTGTGTGTAGATGTAACTTTATATCTGGTTGGTGTGCGTACACTTCTGACATGTTCCAAAGAGGAACGTCTCTTGAGGTAAGGCTTCTGATCAACTTTGGTGATACGATACTCCTATCTTGTGCAACAACACTACCGAAGTGTCGTTTATCAGTTTCAGGGTGGTGGCTTCAACACCGGACGCAGAATTGAGTTTGGATAACGGCTATGTAGTACTTTTTCTCAATTTTATCCAACAAGAACCTATTTCATAAGGCTGTCACTTCATAAAGCCAGGGGCTACCCCTCTTGGGCATATGTGGTTTGATAGTTGTAGTGTCTATTATCATTTAGCAGCTTTGACGAGGCCTTGATGAGGTGAACAAGTGCTAAGATCTAGGGTGACACCTTTACTTATGCCAGCGTACAGCCCTGAAGCTCTATCGCGTGACGGATTCTTGTAGTTATTTTTGGTATCCATCCCAGATTGTAACACCTTAGTGGCATTGAACTTTAAAATAACCTAGCTCTGTTTTCTTTATTTTTCCATATGTATTCAAAAAATAAACTGCACTTATAGTGTGTACTTCTCCAGATTGTTGAGCGACCTTGGTATTAAAAACTAAGACCTGCTTCGAGCTTTGTTATACTTAAAATACCACGTCATTTATTGTATAGGCCTGTATGAAGATCCTTGGAGTATCAACATGAGATCACAAATCTTAATCAACCTTGTTGGTAAATTTAGTAGAAAAGCCTCTCTCTACTTTATCTGTTAGGAATACCACGAACTTTAACTAATTAACTCTTTCCAACTCTGCAGGTGTAACTATGAATTAGTTATAACCTCTTAAGTTCAATCAAGGAAGTTTGCTGCTCCTTTATTTGAAATTTGGAAGCCAACTTTGAATTTGTAATTTGGGTTTTGTACTTAATCTTCCATAAATCTCTTTAGCCTGTTTAATTCTTGCTCCATCTGACCATTTGAACCCAAGACACTACGAATAAACTTTGATGCCGTAGGGAAACCACAAACTAAATCATACCATTGGCAACTTTGCAAATATTGAATTCAAAGTATGCTTGAATGGACACTTTAATCTCAAATCCGAACTATCTTGCATTCAAACAACCTATACTTCATTTTCAATACCGCGACCCATACTTTGCAATTTAATCAAACAAATATCTTGTTTTAACAAGTTTTCTTCATTTGATGGTCTTGACGAAGAAACGGCTTGAGAGGCCTAGCATCTTGATCTTGAAATATCTTTGACGAGTCTTGATAACAGAATGTACCCAGGATAATGAATCCAAATCTTAGTTCCAAAAGAAATGGTTGAACTAATCTTTTAATGAAATAGCAAGTTCAAAATGAAAGAAAGCTCTAAGACCCTTTGAATTAGGATCCACTGGTCACATCTTGAAGTATTAGGCTGAGAGGACAATTGATATTTCTACTTGAAGCCAAAATCCTTGCACGAATTCGTTAGCCATAATAAACACGCACACAAAGACCGCATGACCTAAAGATACTATGCAAAAAGAAAGAGAATCTTAGGGTCAAAAATTAGGGTGCGACAGTGTGCCTTATACAAAGAGGTGTGAGCGATCCATAAACACCGTGTGCCTTATACAAAGAGGTGTGAGCGGCGGGGAACATCGTTTTCCCGACGGGGAGTTACACTAAGTAACAAGCTATGATTCCAATAGTTCCTGAGTGAACTAGTGATGAGAATGATGGATGGAACGGTACCCGCATTGCATTGCATAGAGTCATTGCGTCGGTCTCTGTGCATTTGCATAAATCATGAATGGATTGATTTTGTGTGGAATTGTGAATGGAATTGATGAGTTGAGATTCATATATATATATATATGTTGTTGGTAAATGCATTGAGCATGATGGATATGCCTTGGTGATGGATATATGAGATATGCATTGTGTTGTTTTGGTATTGGAATTATGGTGAAAGTTGTGGTGAAAATATTTTACATGTGTATTTTTGTGTTATTATATAATTGTATGCAATTGTATTATGATTGTGTTTCTCACCCTTCTGCTGTTTTGAATGCTCTATGAGGCATTGCAGATTAGATGCTGGAGGTCTTTTTGTGAAGCTTAGGTCTTCATTCTTTTGTCGGTCGGCTCTGATATGTAGCACCGGGTAGTCGGGGAGATCGTTGTGGTTTATGTGTATATGTATATATATCTTTTAGATTGTACATGTATGAATCTGTGTATGACTGACAGACTTTTATGTTATATATATATATGAGATTCACTTGCAGATTTTCCGCTTTTATTCTGTATCTGAATTGTGGGTAGTAGGAACTGAGTTCCTCTGTTATGTGCTACCTGATTGTTGCATATCTTTATGAGCAGGTTTATTGTGTTTTGTCTCAATTGATGTGACGCCTCCGTCAATGCCATGAATGTTTTAATTATACTCTGATGAATTTTTTTTATCGCTTTTATTATTTGGGGGTATAGATTGGGGGGTGTTACAATTTCTCTGTATGGTTAAATCAGAAGAAGAATCCTGGAAGAATAGACAATGTCTGACATAATGTCAAGACATTGTTATAAAACATGTTTGCATGTAATGGGTTCTTTGGTCGGTGTTCTTAAAAGGAGAAACAGTCAACAGTCTTGGCCGGTGCGCATGTAGTAGAGTTATTGGCGCTTTGAATTGACCAGCGTTTTGTTCGATGGTTCGTTTCTTTCAAAGGCGATTGCTTGCTATAAATTGTATTGCTGTGACACTTCTTGGTCTCATAATTCTTTCTTTCGAGGTGAGTGTTCGATGGAATTTTTCAAGATCTGGATGAGTTGCGTCTGGATATGGAGTTGTCTTGGTCACCTTTGCCAAGTTTTGGCTAAAAAGGGGGAGAAGAATAGTGTTATGGTGTTTGGGTTCATTCGAGCAGTGGCAGTGCAAGAATGGTGGAGGAAGATGTTCTATCATCTTATCTTACAAATTTCTGGTTTGTGTCTTGTGACCTGAGTTGTGAAGCAGGTCGTGTCTTGTGACATGAGTTACATTTGTTGTGTACTCTGTGTTACGAACTTAAACTTCGCTTCTTATTGTGAGTTCCCTTATGCCTCAAGGAAGACAAAGAATTGAGGGGGAGCATGTTACAAATTCCCTCTCATACTTATCAATAGGCAGTGAAGAATTCTGGGAGAAGGTTTTAGCCAAAATTTGTCAAAAGGGGGAGATTGAAAGCTCCTAATATTTGACAAATTTTTGGTAAAATCTAACGTTAAAGAAATAACTGCAGAAGTCAAAGATGTTGAAGAAGATGTCCTGACATCCTGATTATTACTTCAGCAGGTTTAATTCAGTAACAAATCTGTTCAAGATTTGTTTTGCTTCTAAAGACTGGATCAAAGACAGAGATAGAAAGCCCAAGACAGAAGACTATATATATGAAGACTTAGACCTAGGGTTAGCGTGTGCCTGATATAACAATTATAACCTAGTTCTCTTTTGTAAAAATAAGGGTTTAGGTTTTGAGAGTCGGTGGCTCTTAGGATTGTGGTTATCCTCTGTAGTTTGGGATACAGAGAGGAAGGCATAGGTACAGGGACACAACCAGAAGCCTGTAGGTAATGGTTATTGTATTGTTCTTGGACGAAACTTTGAAGCAAGTCCAAGATAACTTGTAGGTCAAGAAACCGCGATAATTCTGAATTGGCAGAAGACAGAGATAACACAGGTTGTGATTAGGGTGTGAGTGGGGTATCTCATATCAAGGTTGTAAATCATGGAGTTTAGCCTTGGTAAAGATGTTCATGGGGTAGATGTTAGGGATAAAGTTGTAAACGTGGGAGTTTAACTTTGTAACAGTCTACACAATAGTGAAATCTTTATCCTGGATTGGTATCCCCCAGATGTAGGTGAATTGCACCGAACTGGGTTAACAATTACTGTCTTATTTAACATTCTGCAGTTTATAATTTTGTTAATGTTCTTGACTAACATGTTGGATCAGATGTTGTGACATCTGAGAGTGTGCAGTTCTGATATTCAAGGTATCAGTCTGTAGTTGCGCCTCCAAGTTTAAGAGATTATGCAGCACAATGTCTTGACATCTGCTAGGACATCTGCTGTCTGCATAGGCCAGAATTTCAGAAAGAACAAAAAATTGCCCAGAACTCTTCAGACAATTCCCAGATCATTGTGCTAGAACAAAAAATTTCCCAGAACTCTTCAGACAATTCCCAAATCATTTGGCATGACATCAAGATATTTTTAGAAGTTTGTGTGTGTGTGATTAGGGTATAACTTTACAAGAAAGCCTTTGTGCTTTTACAATGTTATTCACTCAAATGCATTAGGGCGAGCTTTCACATACTTCAAGTCTTGTCAGATACTTAAATCTAGTAGACACTTGCTTAAGCTTTAATTTGAGATGAGACCTGAGTTATATTCCATTAAGATGCCATCATCAGAGAACCAAAGCTTATCAAACCCTATTGATTTGGTTTCATCTTTAACCTCTTTATACTTGACTTTGGTTGTTATCATCAAGAACTAGTTGTCATCATCAAAAGCATGTTCATCTTCAATAGACCTTCCTTGATCAATAATCAACAAAACATGGTTCCAAAGAACCTTCATTGTTAAACACCTAGTCCATAGAACCCTTACAAAACCAAAAAACTCACGTAATCCCAAAACACACATTTTCTTCAAATTTCCTTAAAATGGCACCAAAAAGGGCGGATAAAGGGAAGACAACGTCTACCTCCACTGCAAATCAAGTTTATGGAGTAAGAAGAAAATGAGGGAGTAACTCAAATGTCAATCCTTATGGGATAATTTTCACGATGCCAAAGCAACAGGAATAATAAAATATTCTTGTTAAGCGAAAAATCACTTCGACGATGACCCTACTCTTATTGCTTTATGATTAAAGGATGAAGTAGAGAGGTTGTTTAACAATATAAGAATGAGTTATTTACTACCCTAAAATGCCTAACTTTTTCATGAGTGACTTTAGAATATTTAAGTATTCTTGAAGTAATTACTAAAAGAACTTTAAATCCAGTTCATGGTAACATAAAATTGTTTGTTTAAGACTACTTACTACTTGAGCTTGGAGGATTTCAATGAAATCTTCCAGTTGCCTACAGAAGGAAATAGGGTAGTCCCTAGAGACTTACTTGCTGCAAGCTGGTGGATTAGGTTTGCTAGAATGATATAAGACTTCCCTAGGTAAAAGGCAACTTATATCCAAAACTCGTGTTTTAAATACATCCAAAAGATTCTTGCACATACAATTTTTGCTAAAGGTGTTAGCATGGGACCAGCTAGTCAGAGGGAATTTTTTTTTTCATTTCATGCACACTTAATAATATACTTGTTAACTCTGCTATTTTCTAGCATCACACTTGCATACGATATGCATAGATGACTCGGGTAACATTGATATCGGGGGAACTATTACTGCCATTACTTAATATTTGGGGTTTAATCAGCCATGCATAAACTCCTAAAACTCAAGGAAACAATAGGTTGGACTTGAATACTTTAATATTCATGAAGATGATCATCTGAAAAGACGATTCACATGTGTTTATTATCAAAGCAGAAGAATCCATCCATCTACTTAACCCAAAGAGAGTATTAACTAGCAATAAAAATAATTGGTTATATGATTTCAACATTACCTAGAAGAAGATGGAGATATGACACCACTCGATGACCCTCTCCTTGATGAGCACTAAACTAATGAGCACACGACTGAATCTTCCACCATCTCGAATTCTCCTCCTACCTAAAGACAATTTGAGCATACATGGGTTGGTCAAGTATGGAGAGAGTGGATGAAGACTGAATAACAAAGACAAGTGGAATAACTAATGGGCTAGAATGAACTGCCAAGGAGGGAATGTGTACTTCTAAAGAGGAAAAAGAAGATAATGGATGTCATGTACAACTGCCATTTATCTTAGGGTCATTTTTTTGATGTGTTACTCCATACACAAGGGGTGGGGATGGGGTGAATTGTGGGTGTTTGAAAATCTTTAGTTGAAAACAAAATTATTTGGAAAATCAGAGTTTCAAAATATTTTGAAATCAAAAGAGTAACTAAGCAGCAGAAAACCAAAGGAAATACAATAAAGTAAAGATATAAATGATAAAGAGAAACACCTTAAATTTATACAGGCTCGACCTTAATTGACCTACTCATGTCCCCAAGAATTATCCTTGAAAGTATTCAATAAGCTTGAGAGCTTATAGAAGGATATAACCACAAAATTCTTTATACAAGAAAATTAAGTTTTAAGGCTAAATTCCAACCAAACAATGAGCAGGGTTTATAGTGGTTATCCTCTAAACCAAACAAATATTTCCCAAGGGCTAATCTCAAACCAAGATGGAGTTTTGAGTTGGCTATCCTCCAAATCAGAATGGAGTTCTGAGTTAGTTATTCTCCGAAAAGAACCAGGATTTTACACAGGCTAACCACAAACTAAGTTGAGATTTTACACAAGCTAATCTTGAACCGATAAAGCTTTTAGTCGGGCTAAGCTCAATAACCAAGTAAGATTTTATAGAGGTTAATCTTGAACTAATAGATCTTTTAATCGGGCTGAGCTTAAGAAAGGTTATGGAAATTTTGATGGTTGATCTTCATGGACCAAAAGAGTTATTTTCTTTATGGTGAAACTTACAAACCAAATATGAAGAGTTCCTAAGACAATCCCCCAAACCAAACAAGGTCTTTTATTGGTTTACCTCATAACCAAACAACTTCTTATAGAAGAAATATTTACCCAAAAAATAATACACTCTTGGTAAATTACAATTAAGCCTTACCCAAAACAAAGATCTATATTTAGACTCAAGAATACTCTCGAAACACTATGACTAAATATATGTGAGAAAACCGACATATCTATAGATAATGAGAGAAAGTGAGAAAGTGAGATCAAAACTCATTTACTGGTTGTGAAAAAGTGAGAGAAGTCTCTATTTATAGGTCAAATTATGGTTTAAATTTGGAAACATTACATGGGTGAAATAACTCACCTTATTGATTAGGACAATTGGTTATTGACCTCTAATAATTGAATGTTCAAACCACACATGGAATGTTTTGATATTTATCCATTACCAATCATTAAGATACTACTCCAAACGATTTTAGAACCAACCTAGAGAAAATAATCTATTAGCTTATTAGGTCTAATCGATTATTTAGTTTGAAAAAATCTTCTAATAAATTAGACATTCCCCTAATCAGTTGGCCAAACCTTAAAAACATTCCAGGTGATTTAAGTAACATATGAGAGGCTTCTCAAAGGTTTTTAATGTGTGTATGATTTTGGTATAGTATTTCCAAAAATACCCTTGTGTATATACAAGACACTGGTCACTCAGAAGGACACGACCCGACGAGCTTTCACACTTCATCTCTTTCATAACTCTGAAGCTTCAAGTCTTGACATCACTATCTTTGAGTTTAACTTCATACAAGAGATTTAAATCTTTTTAATGAGTCTTGGTATATATTCATGTTGATTACCATCATCTAAGAGTTGAGAGATTAAAACACTGGTAAATATTGAAACTGAAGTCTTCACTTGAATGTTAATTGACCACAATGTTAACTTCAAAGAGATTTATTGATCTTCAAGAGGATAACTTTATTTAAGAGGATATATTAATCAACCATCTTAATCATCTTCGACCTCTTGAGATATATTCAACATATAAGAACTTCATTGAATAAGTTTTGTCATCATCAAAACCAAACAACTATTTAGTTGACTTGCATATTTGTTGTCAACAAACTAAACCACCTTGGATCACTTTAACAATACATGCAAGCACATAGATCCACACAATTTTCCACCTCAACCATGATCTTGTGAGTTTCCCTTAATCCTTTTTTTTTTTAACTTTTTACTTAAACATTGGGGTCAATGTTGAGTTTAAGTATGGGGGAATTTTATAGTTTTCATGTTTGTTATTTTTGTTTTGTTTTATTTGATTTGTGTGAACTCCAATGGAAATTTATCCCTTACTGATGAATCATTAGGAAAATATGAATTTAAAAAAAAAATGATTTTGTATGAGATGTGAGGCCTAAGGTTAAGGATTTTGAGAAATATTTAGCAATCATTCTTATCCTAATGCCTAAAGCCTCCTGATTAAATCCTAATTTGGCATGTATTGACTTGTAATTTTGTTACTTTACTGAATTTTTATAAATTTCATACATTGATAGTTTGGCATATATTATTATTGTGTTTATGTGTTATGTGTTGTTGAGTTGAGACTAAAAAAATGAATAAAGGCAGTAAAAAGGAAACTACACTTAATAAGTTGGGTAACCCCACCCAAATTTTTAGGCCAAAGGAGAGTTGATCTCCAATGCCTATAAAAATAAAAGTATATGCAAATAAAAGTATGTTTAATTGGAGTAAGTTGGATAGCCCTCAGACGATTATCCTTCCAAAAAGTTATACCATCTCTAAATGAAAAAATTTTCAGCTTAAAACTTTGCACCACATGAATTATGAATTGTTTAGAAATGTGTAAAAGGCCTTAATATGATCATAATTGTATTTTGAAAGGAAAACTGGTAGGTACATAAATTTATAGTCAATAGTATGATGAGGTTTTTATCTTGAGGGAGGCTTCAGTAAGCGTTTTTATAAGAACCTTAAGTTGAACGAGTACTGATTGATCTAAACTTAGGCTAAAATAGAACATGGATTTCGAGCGAGTACCCTGCATGCATCCCTTCAATTTTTTCAAAAAAATATTACTTTGTCCTAATTTTTCATATCATAGTTAAAATGCTCGAAGACTAGTAATGATTCAAGTATGGGGGATTTGATCAGTAGTACTTTTACCATGTTTTGTGTGTCTATTAATCTTTGGTTCATTGTTTTTTCTCCATTTTGTAAGTTTTACTTTTGTATTTCTATTTTTCTTCGTTTTTTCTGGTGTTCCAAATGAGCAAGGACTAGATACTGTAAATTGGATTAAAATTGGGAAAAAATGGAGAAGAATTGCACAAAAAAGGGTGTCAGAGCATAATGCAGATGTCACTATGACCAAGCCATTGTAGGCAATACAGTCGTAACGCCCCAAGTCCCTCCCCTTTTCCAAAAAAGGCCTCATGTAAGAAACTATAGCCCATTACATCCATATCATAATAAGTGCTACAAGTCGTAATGACCTTAGGACTCCCTGTTTCCAAATATGGCATCCCATAGAAGAAGAAAGAGGACCTAAAGCCTACCCATAGTGGCTAATATGACCATAATGCTCCCAAGACCTGCATAGGATTCCATTTTGCTAAGCAATTTTCTCTGGCCTCTTTAATGATTTTCTATTACAATTTACAAATTAAGGCCTCATTACACGAACTTATGCTTATCTTTATGTTCATAGGCCTATATAAAACCTGGTAAATTTGATTTTAGAACACTAAACACTCTAAAATTTTCATATTTCAACACTTTAAGTTTTTATGCATTTTGTGTCTCTACAAGTGTATTTTTCATATGTTATTTATAACAATTTATGCTAAATGTTAACTACAATTCAAGTTTAATATTTTCTTTTATATATTGTTCATCATGTTCTTGCTTGTATTAAATATCATATACGTTTTTCTTATAAATATGTTTGATTAAATCCATAAGGATTTGGGATCTTGAGGACTTATTATGAATTACACCATTGATACATGTATGGAGAACAGTGGAAAGCTGCAAATAGAACTAAAGGAAGAAGATGAAGAAGTAACAGCCTTTTCTCTTATTCATTATTATGAGAAATGAGAGTATATATACAAAGGTGATAGTAGCTTCTAGAATAAGTAACAAGAAACAAACAAACTTTCTATTTGTATAACTAACTCACTAACTGTTTTAACTAACTTCACTTATTAGCCCCCCACAAGCTGAACTGTGATAAATGTTTAGCAAGTTCAGCTTGGTCATAAGAGAATGAAAAGGCTTGGGAAGAAGAGATTTTGTGAAAAAGTCTGCGAGCTGATTATGAGAAGCTACATGAAGGAGTTTTATAACACCAGCCAAGAACTTTTCGCGAACAATGTGGCAATCAATATCTAGGTGTTTTGTCCTCTCATGGAAAACGGGATTGGCTGCAATATGGAGTGCACTCTGACTGTCACAGAAGAGAGAAGGAGTTTTGCAACATTCAACATGAAGATCTCTGAGTAGGTAAAGTATCCACTGAAGTTCGCAGGTTGCTGCAGCTAGAACACGGTATTCTGCTTCAGATGAAGAATGGGAAACTGTATTTTGTTTCGTAGTACGCCATGAAATAAGTGAGTGACCAAGATAAAAACAGGACCCGGAAACATATCTGCGAGTATCAGTGCAGGTAGCCCAACCTGCATCAGAAAAGCCAGTAATTTGAAGAGAGGAGTTTCGAGGGAAGAACAATCCTTGGCCTGGACATTGCTTCAGATACCTTAACACCCTGCAGGCAGCATTATAGTGTGTGGTGGAAGGATTTGAAAGGAATTGGCTGAGTTGTTGAGTGATGAATGTAATGTCTGATCGAGTAGTGTTAAGATATATTAGCCTTCCAATAAGTCGTCTATAAGATGGAACATCATCATAGGGAGGACTGTTGTCATGGCATAGTTTGATGGAGGGATCAGAGGGTGTATTGGCTGGCTTGGATCCTAGAAATCCTGAATCATTGAGGAGGTCAAGGCAGTACTTCCATTGACAAATAAAGATACCTTTGCTGGAATGAGCCACTTCCAAACCTAGGAAATATTTGAGGGTACCAAGGTCCTTTATCTTGAATGCTTGATGTAAAATATTTTTCATGAATTGGAATTCATGCATGGAGTCACCTGCTAAGATTACATCATCAACATAAACCAGGAGAATTGTGAATGAAGATGATGTTTTCTTGACAAACAATGAATGATCAGAGGGTGCTTGTGTGTAACCATGATGAAGAAGGAGAGATGTCAGTTTTTCAAACCATTGACTGCTGGCTTGCTTTAAGCCATAGAGGGATTTGATCAATTTACATACTTGGTTTGGTTTGGAAGTTGTAACACCAGGAGGAATAATCATATAGACATCTTCATGTAGATCTCCATGCAAAAAGGCATTGTTCACGTCCAGTTGATGAAGATGACAATTGTGAATGGTTGCCAATGCTAGCACAAGTCTGACAGTAGTGAGTTTAGCAACTGGTGAGAAAGTGTCTAAATAATCAAGATCTTCAATCTGATTATATGCTTTGGCGATAAGACGTGCTTTAAATCTCTCAATGCTGCCATCAGACATATGTTTAATTTTGTAAACCCAACAACAACCAATTGGTTTCACATCGGCTGGAAGATCTACAATTTGCCATGTACCAGTTTTCTCAAGAGCATCAAGCTCAAGTTTCATGGCTTGGTTCCAACAATCAAAATTGCATGCCTCTTTATATGTTTTAGGTTATTGGTTAGTAGAAATAGAAAAAATGAAACGAGAATATGAAGGGGATACATTAGAATATGACAGAAAGTTAGAAATGGAATATGGTGTACCTGAAGATGATTGTATTTGTGTGTCATTGAAGGATACATATACATAATCTTTGATATGAGATGGTGGATGTCTTGCTCTTGATGAAATACAGGTGGGATGAGTAGGTTGTGTATTGTCAGTGGAAATGTCATCGTGAGAAAGGGTGGGATCAGGTGTAGGATTAATAGAAAGATGTTGATCAGATGTAGTAGGAATATTGTTGGGGATGGATGTAGGTATATCATGAAATTTAGATGAATCATGAGTAGAGTTGTTGGTGATGGAACTGAAGTATTCCCAGTTTTGTGTGGCAGATGTAGAATGATTGGTGTAAGGTAGAATGTGTTCATGATGTGTAATATTTCTAGAAATAAATATGGTATATGTATGCATATCAAGTAAAATAGAGCCTTTGTAACCAATAACATATCCAAGAAAAACTGATTTTCTAGCACGAGTATCAAGCTTGGTTCTATGATTAGATATAGTAGAAGCATAACAAAGAGAACCAAAAACCTTTACTTGGCTTATATTAGGTGATGAATCATGAAGCATGTGATAAGGGGACTTGTTATCAAGTAGAGGTGTGTTAACTCTATTGATAATAAAGGCATCATAGCTGACAACATAGGACCAAAAAGATTTTGGTAGGTTTGATTGAAAGAGTAATGCTCTGCCTACATTTAAAAGATGCTGATGTTTTCTCTCAACTTTAGCATTTTGTTGAGGAGACTCTACACATGATATTTGGTGTATTATGCCTTTAGAGGCATAGAATTGAGGAAGTAGAAATCCAGACCCATTGTCTGTTCTGACAAATTTGGGGCAAGTATGGTGTTGGTTTTCTATAAGGGTTATAAATTGTTTGACATGATTAGAAACTTCTGCTTTTGACTTAAGCAATATTATCCAAACAAATATACTAAAGTCATCAACAACAGTCAAGAAATATTTATGATTATGTATTGAATGAATTGAAACAGGACCCCATATATCAAAATGTAGTAATTCATATGGCTGAGTAGCTTTAGAAGAACTGACAGTATATGGAATTTTCTTATGTTTGGCAAAATGGCAAACATCACACACTGCTTTATTGTCATTGAAAATAACAGGATACATTTGAGCCATTCTATATAGCCTGTCATGAGATAAGTGACCTAATCTAAAATGCAAAATGGCCTGTTTAGGTATCACTTTACAGTTATTCATGGAAGTGTTAGGTACAAGGGTGTTGGATAAAGGGATACTAGAATTGGTGGTTTATAGTGAAGTAGCTTTGACAGCAAGGCAACCATTATCATTTATTAGTCTGTACAACCCTTCAAACTGTCTAGCCAAACCAATCATCTTCTTGGTTTTCACATCCTGTATAAGACAATCACTGTGAGAAAAATGACATATGCAATGTAGAGATTGACATAGTTTAAAAATAGATAAAAGATTTAATGAAAAATCAGGAGTATATAACACATTAGTGAGATATAATTAGGGTGAAAAGTTTACAGTTCCTGCATGTTTGGCAACAATAATAGAACCATTAGGCAAACAAACATTAACAGGTGGAATGGTATGATAAGAAGTAAACCAATGCAATGAAGAACACACATGATCATTTGCTCCTGAATCAAGGATCTAGAAGTCAGGCTTAATGTGGGTAGAACAGGTAACTGTGGACACAAAACTTTACCTGAGGTCTCATTTGGTGTATGACCATAATGAGTAGAGATATGATTGGTATTTGAAGTTGTGGTTTGGGTAGGAGGCAGTAAATTTGTTTGTTGTAGTAAGCCAATCAATTGAACAAATTATTCTTGAGTGATGCTGGTACTAGGGTTAACTACAGAAAATTCCTCACCATTATGAACCACAGGCTGTGTATCACTAGTGGTTGTACTAGATGTGTTTGCTGAAGCTTGCTTCTTAGTAAAATTAAGAGGAAAACCATGTTTGCGATAACAAACTTCAATTGTATGGCCAGACCTATGACAAAAAGTGCAAACTCTACCATCTTTTCTAGTATTGGAAGAACTATTATAAGAATTGGATTTTCCACGATCCACAAATTTTCTTGAATAATAAGCATTGATAAGGGTGTTAGCTTCATCAAGATTAGGTGTAGAATCAGTTTTAGAAAGCAAAGAAACATTATTACTCTCTTCTTGGATTACCATAGAATAGACTCAGTTTATGGATGGAAGGGGATCCATTAATAATACTCGAGTTTTGATGACATAAAATTTATCATTCAAACCTGTTAGGAATTGAATGATTTGATCCTCAAGACGAAATTCACGAGCACTCCTCATAGCTTCACATCTGCATTGTTGAGGACAAGTGCAACTAGGGATTGGTCTGTGAGAGTTTAATTCTTCCCATAAGCCACATAATTCGGTGAAATAGTCAAGAACAGATTTTAAACCTTGTTTGAGAGTATTGATCTCAACACGCAGATTAGAAACACGAATATGATTAGCTTTTCACACGTCAAGAGCATTTTCCAAGAATAAAATAGTTTGAGCAATAGGAGGATTCACTGAATTCAGAATCCATGAGTGAACAAGACAGTTACAACGTTCCCATGCAGAACGATTGAGATCAGTTGCGTTTGGAACCCTAATCGAACCATTGATGAACACAATTTTATTCTTACCACCAAGAGCACGTTCCATAGATCTGGACCAAGAAATGTAATTGGAACCATTGAGTTGAGGTGTGATACTAACAGAATTAGGACCTTCACTAGGATGGACATAGTAAACTGAATCACCATCGCCATTGGTAATGCGGTTCGCAGTAGGATCGATTCTTGGAGGCATAACAGAATAATGGTGAAAGACGAAGGATAACAGAAGAAAAACAGGAAGAAGAAGCAGGGGTTATCAGTATGTAATTGTTAGGTGCTAAATTGTGTTAATATTTAGTTTAGTTTTTAGCACCTTTTTGTGATCTTTATTTGATAATCGATGCTTTTTCCCATTGTTTCCGGTTAATAACCGTAGTATAGTTAATTACATTAGTAGACTTATTTATTTAACTTTTGTGTTTTAATTGTAGGTTTTTACATGGAAAGGTGAAGCTTGGAGCAGGGAAGACTTCTTAGAAGCAGTTTTTGAAGAAAGCAATTTTTGGAGCATGCTTGTAGCATGCTCCTAGCGCGGGGATGGAGCTTGTTACAGAGAGTAGCCCGCTTAGCGCGGTCCTGAGCCCGCTAAGCACGCTCTTAGGTCAGTTTAGTAATAAATGAGACCGCACTTAGCGCGGTGCAGCGCGCTTAGCGCGATCTGCGATTCTCAGCCCCTTATAAATTGAATTGATCAGATCTTTTGGGAGGACTATTCATTTTCCTTAAGAGCAAAAACATTGTAAACACTGTAGCATCCTATTTTGGAAGATTGAAAGCATCATTTGTCGAGAGATCATCATTGATGCTTGTTTCTCTTCTTCATCTTCTTGTTTGTAAAGCTTCCATGTCAATGGAGAGCTAATTTCTCTTTTATGTTAAGGTTAGAAGGTAGACAAACCTTTCTTTTGTATGTATAGGTATTGATTCTAGCTTATGAACTCTTGGATGATGAATGTATTGTGAAAAACTTTGTCTTTATGGTTTATTCTTTGTGTTGGTTCATGATTGAGAAATGTGTTCTTACACTTTACCTAGGTTTTTCATCCATCAATGCACATTGGCTAGAGATAGTTATGAGTGTTGATGTTCATAAATATTAAACTTGAATGTTGTCATTTTGATAGTTTGAGTGAGAGATCATCAAGGGATCAAAATGGTAAAACTCACAATATGTGTTAGAGATAAACATATTGGGAGGATATGTGATTACATTTACCGTCTAAACGAGTTCATTAGCTTTGTCGATTCTATCCGTGCAAAATGGTTTGTCGAACCCTAATCTTGGCATGTTTTTACAAATCGTTAAAACCAATCTTTTTACCGTTCATTACTTAACTTTGAATGCAAGCGTTCCGACTAAAAACAACCAAAACCCCTTGTTACTTTGAAGTTTAAAACGTATACAACTGTTGAACGGCTGCGATATCACGAACAATCTCTGTGGAACGATAACAAAACCCTAACTCTATTTGTATACCAACAAATTGGCGCCGTTGTCGGGGATTGTTAATTGATATTGCAAGCATTGCAATAGTTGTGAAGTTTTAGACTTGTTAAAATTTTTTCCTGTGCTTGTTGATTTGTTTTGTTTAGTGTGCAGACTTTGTTTATGCGAGGGAAACTACCGGCGGACCAACTTCTATTCGATCCCGAGATTGAAAGAACCGCTCGTAGACTCAATAGCAGAACTAGACGAAGGAGGCAACTAGCTAGACAAAGGCAAGAACAAGGAGAAAGTTCGACTTCTACACCACCACCAATTCCACAGTTCACGCTAATCATGGAGCATCCACCACCACCCGCTTCTACACCATGTGTAAATAGTCCGCGTCACACCGCTCAATTTGCTCACAATGCAAATAATGGAAAGCAAGCTAAGATGAAAACGGGAACTCTGAATTTGTTATATGGAAGTCCGTTCACGGGAATGGATCATGAAGACCCTTTCGCTTTTCTCACCAAATTTTACGAGATAGCGTTAGCGGCCGGAGTGGATCAAGCGCAAGAGTTACCTTTATTCAAGAGACTATTTCCTCATGCTTTGCTAGGCAAAGCTAAGGATTGGTATCTTGACCAAACTCCTGTTGTGATGACCGATTGGAATGTTCTGGAGAAGAAATTTATCGAAAGGTTCTTTTCTCACAATCGTTTTATGGAATAAAAAACTGCGATTTCTGTGTTCTCTCAGGGTGCTAATGAGTCTTTAAATGAAGCATGGGAAAGATTTAAATCCATGATTCGAAAATGCAAAGGCCACGGGTTTGACGAGTTAACTCAAATTCACATATTCAGAAATGGTCTCCAACCAAATTGTAAGTTATTATTGGATGCCACTTCTGGTGGAGCTTTGATATCAAAGAGTGCCGAAGAATCTATGAATATCATCAATAAAATGGCTCTTAATGATCTTCAAAGTCAAAACCATACCAACTCGCAAAAGAAACCCGGGATACTTGAATTAGGAGCTAATGATGCAATCCTAACGCAAAACAAGCTTATATCTCAATAGGTGGAACTTTTGACTCAACAAATTAAGGAAATGAAGGAGCAACCAATCAAGAGTAAACAAGTTGCATGTTGTGAACTTTGCAAAGGAGAGCACGACACCGGATTTTGTCCTCCACCGGGATTTGAAGAAGTGAACTACATGAACAATCAACGAGACTATCAAGGAAGACAACAACAACAACCTAATAAACAACACAATCCTCAACAACATTGCCAAGGCAATCAAGGATATCAACCGAGGGGGAACTATCAAAATAATCAAGGTTATGGTGGCAGTTCTTCAAGCCGGCAAAATCCTTCTCAACCTCCACCACCTCCGGTTGCTAGCTCTAAGTTGGAAGACACTTTGACTCAATTCATGCAAATGTCTATGGCCAACCAAAAGAGTAGCGATGCGGCGATAAAGAATCTCAAAAATCAAGTTGGGCAACTTACGAAACAACTAGCCGAGCAACAATCAGGTCCTTCATTCTCAGCAAATACTCAAGTGAATCCTAAGGAGCATTGCAAGGCAATCGTTACTAGAAGTGGGAAGGAGTTAGCAAAAGAAAATGAGAGGGTGGAAGAAGAAAAAATTGATGGTATTGTTGAGGAGGATAGTGATGAGGAAGTAGTTGAAAATAAAAATAGTGATGAGGTTGTGGTTGAAAATAAAAATGATGATATTGTTAAAGTTGAAAATGAGAGTGTGAAGGAAGTGAAGAAAAAAGAGAAACATGTGAGAGTTAAGAGGGGGAAGGAGATGATAAATCCGATACCGATTCAAAATATGCCTTACCCTCATGTGCCGACAAGGAAAGAAAATGCTAGGCAATACTCAAGATTCATGGATATCTTTAAGCAACTACAAATCAACATCCCTTTTTCCGAAGCTCTAGAGAAAATGTCGAAGTACGCCAAATTTATGAAGGATATTCTTACAAAGAGGCAGAAATATTTGGAGTCAGAAATCGTTGTTCTTGCGGCAAATTGTAGTGCTATTATTCAAAGAACTCTCCCGAAGAAGGAAGCCGATCCGGGGCGAGTTACCTTACCCGTTACAATTGGTAATGTCTTTGTTGGAAATGGCCTTATTAATTTGGGCTCAAGCATAAATCTCATTCCATTATCTATTGTGAAAAAGCTTGGGAACATTGAAATTAAGGGCATCCAGATGACATTACAATTGGCGGACAAATCTACCACTCATCCGATTGGGTTGGCGCAAGATGTGCTGGTGAAAGTTGACAAATTTTTCTTTCCGGTGGACTTCATTGTTATTGATATGGAAGAAGATGAGGATGCTCCTCTTATTCTTGGACGACCTTTTATGAAGACGGCTCGCATGATGATAGATGTCGATGATGGCCTTATGAAAGTGCGGGTTCTAAATGAAGAGGTATCTTTTAATCTATTCGAAGCAATGAAGCATTCCAAAGACAAGCATGATAGCTTTCGTATCGATGCAATTGAAGAAGAAACTTTGCAGGTTTCTAAGCATGTTCATATAGTGTCTCCTTTGGAATTGGCTCTTGATTATTCTTTTGAAGTGTTTTCCGATGAAGAAGAGAGAGCTCTTGAGGAATGTTTGAAAGAGCTTGAATCTCTCAAAGAATTACAACCATGGGAAGTTGAGAATGAAGAGTTGAAAAAAGAACCAAGTGATGAGAAAGTTCAACTTGAATTGAAGGTGCTTCCTTCAAATTTGAAGTATGCATTCCTTGATGAAAGTGGGAACAAGCCGGTTATTATTAGCAACGTTTTGTCCGATAAAGAAGAAACCAGTTTGATTCAAGTGTTGAAAAGAAATCAAGAAGCTATAGGGTGGGTTCTTTCTGATCTTAAAGGAATTAGTCCATCTTATTATATGCACAAGATTCTTATGGAAGAGGATTTCAAGGCGGTTGCTCAACCACAATGCCGCTTGAATCCTACTATGAAAGAGGTTGTTCGGAAAAAAGTTGTGAAGCTTTTGGATGCGGGAATGATCTACCCGATCTCTGATAGTCTATGGGTAAGCCCCGTGCACGTTGTTCCTAAAAAGGGTGGCATGACCGTTATCCGAAATGATAAGAATGAGTTAATCCCAACAAAGATTGGGACGGGGTGGAGAAATGTGTATTGATTATAGAAGGTTGAACACCGCAACAAGAAAAGACCATTTTCCACTTCCATTCATGGACCAAATGCTCGAGAGGTTATCCGGGCAACAATTCTATTGTTTCTTGGACAAATATTCAGGGTATAATCAAATTCCGATTGACCCGGTGGATCACGAGAAGACGGCTTTTACTTGTCCCTTTGGCATTTTTGCCTATCGAAAGATGCCTTTTGGTTTATGTAATGCGCCAACAACTTTCCAAAGGTGTGTTCAAGCTATCTTCTCCGACCTCATAGAAAAGACAATGGAGGTGTTTATGGATGATTTTTCCGTGTTTGGAGCATCTTTCGATTTGTGTTTGAAGAATTTGGAAACCGTCCTTGAGAGGTGTGTAAAGACTAACTTGGTGTTGAATTGGGAGAAGTGTAACTTTATGGTGACAGAGGGAATTGTGCTTGGCCACAAAGTTTCTTCTAAAGGCCTTGAAGTCGATCAAGCGAAGATTAAAGTAATTGAAAAGTTGCCTCCTCCTACCAACGTCAAGGGAATCAGAAGCTTTTTGGGGCATGCGGGATTCTATAGGCGTTTCATCAAAGATTTTGCAAAGGTAGCAAGGCCATTGAGCAACTTGCTCAACAAAGATCAGGTATTTCTCTTTGACGATGAATGTCTTATTGCTTTCCAAATTTTGAAAGAGAAACTAATTACCGCTCCAATAATCATCGCGCCAAATTGGACTTTAAATTTTGAACTAATGTGCGATGTGAGTGATTATGTCGTTGGAGCGGTGTTAGGTCAAAGGAAGGACAAAACTTTTCATGCTATACATTATGCAAGCAAGGTATTAAATAAGGCGCAAGTAAATTACGCCACAACCGAAAAAGAATTGCTTGCGATTGTATACACACTTGAGAAGTTTCGTTCTTACCTAATAAGGTCAAAAGTGGTTATCTACACAGATCATTTGGCTATCAAATATCTGCTCACTAAACCGGATTTGAAGCAGAGGCTCATTCGTTGGATCCTTTTACTTCAAGAATTCGATTTGGAAACAAAGGATAAAAAGGGTTCAGAGAATTTAGTGGCAGATCATTTATCTCGTTTGATCAATGTGGAGGTAACCAAAGCTGAAAAGGAAATCCGAGAGGAATTTCCCGATGAAAAATTGTTTAGAGTCTAAGTTAGGTCGTGGTTTGCGGATATTGCTAACCACAAAGTAACCAGTTGGATACCCAAAGACCTAACTTGGAACCAACAAAGGAAGTTCTTGTCGGATGCTAATTACTATGTGTGGGATGACCCTTATTTGTTCAAATTAGGAGGTGACAACCTTTTGAGAAGGTGTGTCACGAGTGAAGAAGCTCAAAGTATTCTTTGGTATTGTCACAACTTGCCTTATGGCGGCCATTTTAATGGTTCGAGGACGGCCACGAAAGTCTTGCAATCAGGCTTTTATTGGCCTACTCTCTTTAAAGACGCAAATCTTCATGCGCAAAGTTGTGACACTTGTCAAAGAAGTGGGGGAAATGGAAAAAGAGATGAAATGCCCCTTCAAAATATACAAGAAGTTGACATTTTCAATTGTTGGGGCATAGATTTTGTTGGTCCATTTCCACTCTCTTTTGGAAACGAGTACATCTTAGTGGCGGTTGAATATGTGTCGAAGTGGGTTGAAGCAATTGCTTCACCTAAGGCTGATGGCAAAACGGTGATAAATTTTTTGAAGAAAAACATATTTTCCCGTTTTGGCACTCCTCGGGTTCTTATTAGTGATGGCGGGTCACACTTTTGCAATGCATCTCTTGAAAGTGTTTTAAAATATTATGGTGTATCGCATAAAGTGGCGACCCCTTACCACCCACAGTCGAACGGTCAAGCCGAGGTGTCGAACCGTGAAGTGAAAAGGATTTTAGAAAAAACCGTGTCAAGTTCTAGAAAAGATTGGTCGCAGAAATTGGACGAAGCTTTGTGGGCATACCGTACTGCTTACGAAGCTCCAATTGGCTTAACTCCATTTCAAATGGTTTATGGTAAAACATGCCATTTACCAGTTGAAATGGAGCACAAAGCACTGTGGGCCCTTAAGCTGTTAAATTTTGATACGAACTTAGCCGGAGAAAAGAGAAAAATACAACTTCAGGAATTGGAAGAAATGCGGAATGTCGCCTATCATTCAAGTTGGTTGTATAAAGAGAAGGTGAAGAGTTATCACGACAAGAAGATCCGGCAAAAGGACTTCAAGGTCGGGCATTTGGTACTGCTGTTTAATTCCTGGTTGAAACTTTTTTCGGGAAAATTAAAATCAAAGTGGTCCGGACCATTTTGTGTCAAGGAGGTAAAGAGTTATGGAGCAATTGTGATCGAGGATTTGGAAAAGAAAGACTGTTGGACCGTAAATGGTCAACGCTTAAAAATCTACCTTGGTGGTAACTTTGATCGTGACAATTGTTATGTTCTCCTCGACGTTCTTCATTGATCATCTTGGACCGTCGAGCTTATCCGACGTTAAACAAGCGCTCGTTGGGAGGCACCCCAATTTTGTAAGTTTTTATCGTTTTCTAGTCCATTTGCTGTTTAAATCATGTTTTTTGTAAAGTTGATGTTTTATGCTGCTCTAAATGATGTTTTGAACTGCTGGAAGTTGGATTTGAGCTGCTGGAAGTGGTTTGTGTTTTGCAGTGCGCGCTTAGCGCGCAGTAGCCCGCTTAGTGCGGTTTCAAGAAAAAAGGACCCTATATTTCCAGTGGGCAGCGCGCTTAGCGCGGTCCAGAGCCCGCTTAGCGCGGTCTGCATTTTTTTGAAAAAAATATGACTTTTTCTAGGCCCACTAATGCTGACCCGACCTAGAATGTGTTTTATGAGTTAGGGTTCTGAGGTTTGTGCCTCATTTCACCCTTTCTCACCAAAAAGTCTAAAGTTCTCTCTTTTTCGTCAAATTCTTTTTAGAGTTCTTTGGATTTTCTTGTGCCCTAACTGCATTTCTGCCAAATTCTTGCTAAGCATCTTCTTCATCAACTGTAAGTTCTTCATTTTTCTTTTTAATTTTTCATCAACTGCCATTTTGGGTTGTATTTCTTTGAACCTTTGTTGTTCAAAGTTCTTATTCATTGTTTTCTATTGTTTGTTTGTCAATCTCCATTATTGTTTGTTTTCTATTGATTGCATGTGTAGAATTTAGGGATTGTGATTTAGAAATTAGGTTTTGTGTATAAATTAGGGTTTTGATTTTGTGAATTCATGACTGTGCATATATCTGTGAATAGGGCTGTTTTTAGGAAGTAGGAGTATCCATGGAAACCATCTGTTGCAGAGGGGATTTTTTCTGCATTTCGCAGAGCCCGCTTAGCGCGCTCCTGAGCGCTTAGCACGGTCTGGGATTTGCAGAAAAATTCCCCTTTTCTTAATTCTGTTTTGCTTTCCTTGGGTTATTCTTAGTATTTGTTTAGGAATTTAGAGATATTTTAATGCAGTTTTAATTAACATTTGTGGTTGTTTTGTGTGTGTTTCGTTTTATCTTTTCAGATGTCTGGACGTAAGAAGCAACGTGTTGTTGGTTCTTCATCAAACCTACCCAGGCGCCCTCCATCAGGCCAGTTTGACAGTGCTAGATTCCTTGGTCTTGAACAACAACAAAGATATCAGCAACTTGAAAGGAAAACAGTTTGGGCAGACCGAATTATTCTGATTGATCCTGAAGGAAGCTATCGCAACATAGCTACTTATGTTCAAGGTGAAGGCTGGGACAAGCTATCTTCACCTTACCCCGAGTACCATTTAGACATCGTGAGGGAATTCTTCGCGAATGCTTTGCCCTCCGATGGTAGGCCTTTCAACTTCAAAACTTGGGTTAGAGGGAAGGAAATTGATTTCTCAAGGGATGCGATTAACTCATACCTTGGTAACCACCTTGAGCTGGCCGAAGATGAATTGTGTGATTTTGGAAGGATGATGGCTCGGCGTAGCTGGAATGCCGAGCAGTTAAGGGAAGTGTTATGCGTGAGGGGGCAAACATACCAGTTAAGCGCTAATGGAGCGCCTCTCAAGTTCTTGAGGAGCGTGTTGACTATGGCTGCTCAAGTTATAATGTCCCTTGTTTTGCACAACCTAAAGCCACGTAGCCATACCTCCTCCATTCCTATGGAGACAGCAGCTCTTATAACTTATATCCTTGACGACGAGAAGACCATGGACTTAGCACGAATCATTTCCAATGAGCTTAAGAGGATAACTGTGAGTGCTACACCGTTAGGTGATAGGTGGCATGCACCTTGACATATCCTGGACTTATTATGGCCTTATGCAATAGGGCGCGTGTCACCCTTCCTACTCATGGGAATGTAAAGTTGGTTGTGCTGAATGATAGTTATATCACTCGTCATTGTTTGCAGGCACTTAATTTAGATGATACTGTTCCTGTAGCTGCTGCTGCCCCTGCAGGGCGTGCTCGTGATTCGAGTGCCGAGGCCAATTGGGCCATGCACGAGGCTCACCAGCGGGCCTTCTTATTCATGCATGATTCGATGAGGCAGTTGCAGCTCCAGATCAGGGAGCCACATATTGATCATCCTTTGAGGTCTCGAGAGGACCTCATGGCTTTTGCTAGATGGCCTAAGGGCAGGCCTAGTTTTTCGGAGGGGGTAGGCGATGATGATGACGATGGTGATGATGGAGCGTCTAGCTCGAGTTCTTATTGATGATGGGTTTGATGTGTCTATTTTGGTATTTTGTATTTTGCTATGATTAGTATGTTTCTATTATTATCTACTTTTGTTTAGGATTGTTGTATTCTCCATCTGGGCGGATGTTGATTTTGGATAATTATTACAATATTTTTTGGTTATTAGTGAATTTTCCATCCGGGCGGATGATGTTCTATATTTATAATTTTTGGTACAAAATTTTGTTGTTGTTTGTTCTCTATTTTAAGGTAATTGATGGATGAAATAAGTTAGTTTCTTTGTACAAAAGTGATGTGCTTCACCATACATTGATGGTGATGATAAATTTTTGAATTGATGCACAAAAAGGTACTCTGTTTTGTGCTTTGTAGAATGTTAATACGTACATGAACTTTTTGCTGTACATAATTTTCAAGCTTTTCTTCATTTTGCATATTTGTTCATATTGGAATGAATTAGGACATAACCACAAATGTGAGTTTCCTCCATTGTTCACAAATTATTGAGGGATTTAAGTAGTTATTGCTTACTCAAATTTTTATGTTTAATCTTACTTTTTGTTTTGAAATTTTGGAAACTTGGAAATGATCAAGGCAATTTTTGAGTACTATGAGTAGAACCACTTTTCCAAAAATCACTTCAAGTCACCTTGTGAGTGTGTGATCATTAGAAACCTCTCTTGAGCCTAAAACGAAAATTTTTGTATCATTGAAGCATTAACCCGAACTTTAACCATTTTGAAGAGCATTTTGATTTAAGTTGTAGTATTGTTGAAGTTGGGGAGATTGGTTCATTGTGAAAAGAGAAAAAGGAGTTGTGGGCAATGCATTCTCAAATAAAATAAAATAAAAAGTGTGAAAAATCAAAAGAGAAAGAAAAAGAAAAATTTTGAAAAAAAAACAAAAGAGAAAGAAATAGAATGCATTGTGAGAATAATTTGGAAGTTTGAGCAGGAATGGTTGTTTAGAAAAGAGAATTCTCTTCATGGAATTTACCCTTTCTTGTTCAATGGCCGTGTACATATGACCCTTGTTTCTTAACCCCGACCAAGTTACAACCAATAAAAGTCCTTTTGTGATCTTTGTTTCCATTGTTTCATTAATTGTGAGATGATTGTATAAATTGTTTTGGATGTGGCACAATTGCTTATGAGTGTGTTTTGTCCCTTGTATATATTGAGCATGGCTCATTTGAATAAAGTTGGTGATTCCCGTTTGAACATTTGTTTGCTTATGATGAGTGTTTGTTATTTATGTTTAGAGGTTAGTTCATGTACATATTTTTATTCTGTCGGAGCTGAGCATTACTTGTAGGAGTATCAATTCGGTTTGAACCATTGATTTTTGTCTGTGTTTGCTTATCCGATTTTCCTCTTGCCTCTGTTCTATTTTACCTTTGTTTGAGGACAAACAAAGAAACAAGTTGGGGAGAGTTGTTAGGTGCTAAATTGTGTTAATATTTAGTTTAGTTTTTAACACCTTTTTGTGATCTTTATTTGATAATCGATGCTTTTTCCCATTGTTTCCGGTTAATAACCGTAGTATAGTTAATTACATTAGTAGACTTATTTATTTAACTTTTGTGTTTTAATTGTAGGTTTTTACATGGAAAGGTGAAACTTATAGCAGGGAAGACTTCTTAGAAGCAGTTTTTGAAGAAAACAATTTTTGGAGCATGCTTGTAGTGCGCTAAGCGCGCTCCTAACTCGAGGATGTAGCTTGTTACAGAGAGTATCCCGCTTAGCGCGGTCCTGAGCCCGCTAAGCGCGCTCTTAGGTCGGTTTAGCAATAAATGAGACCGCGCTTAGCGCGGTGCAGTGCGCTTAGCGCGATCTGCGATTCTCGGCCCCTTATAAATTGAATTGATCAGATCTTTTGGGAGGACTATTCATTTTCCTTAAGAGCAAAAACATTGTAAACACTATAGCATCCTATTTTGGAAGATTGAAAGCATCATTCGTCGAGAGATCGTCATTGATGCTTGTTTCTCTTCTTCATCTTCTTGTTTGTAAAGCTTCCATGTCAATGGAGAGCTAATTTCTCTTTTATGTCAAGGTTAGAAGGTAGACAAACCTTTCTTTTGTATGTATAGGTATTGATTCTAGCTTATGAACTCTTGGATGATGAATGTATGGTGAAAAACTTTGTCTTTATGGTTTATTCTTTGTGTTGGTTCATGATTGAGAAATGTGTTCTTACTCTTTACCTAGGTTTTTCATCCATCAATGCACATTGGCTAGAGATAGTTATGAGTGTTGATGTTCATAAATATTGAACTTGAATGTTGTCATTTTGATAGTTTGAGTGAGAGATCATCAAAGGATCAAAATGGTAAAACTCACAATATGTGTTAGAGATAAACATATTGGGAAGATATGTGATTGCATTTACCGTCTAAACGAGTTCATTAGCTTTGTCGATTCTATCCGTGCAAAATGGTTTGTCGAACCCTAATCTTGGAATGTTTTTACAAATCGTTAAAACTAATCTTTTTATCGTTCATTACTTAACTTTGAATGCAAGCGTTCCGACTAAAAACAACCAAAACCCCTTGTTACTTTGAAGTTTAAAATGTGTACAACTGTAGAACGGCTGCGATATCACGAACAATCTCTGTGGAACGATAAAAAAACCCTAACTCTATTTGTATACCAACAGTAATTCAATGGAGTATGAACGGAAGAATGGAGAATTGGATCGAAAACGATGATACCATATTATGAATTACACCATTGATACATGTATGGAGAAAAGTGGAAAGCTGCAAACAGAATTAAAGGAAGAAGATGAAGAAGTAACAAACTTTTCTCTTATTCATTATTATGAGAAATGAGAGTATATATACAAAGGTGATAGTAGCTTCTAGAATAAGTAACAAGAAACAAACTAACTTTCTATTTGTATAACTAACTCACTAACTGTTTTAACTAACTTCACTTATTAGGACTGTCCAATGACAAACCTCATGTTGGTTCTAAGAGAATGTTATTACAAGAAATACTCCAAATTTGTTTGGTTCTCTGTTTTAAACGCAAATAACCCTAAGAAAGTAGAGATATCCTTGGATACCAATCACATATTGTGAGGGTGTGAATTGGTATCTGAACTAGAAACATTAAAAAATTGAGTTTGAGGCGACAAAAGTGTCTCAAACTTAACTGAGAAAGGTTCTAATTTTTAAATAAACGTACTTAAATCAATCCTAAACCAACAAACTATGCTAACTAAAATAGGTATTTTGTTGGTATAGGATAAAATAATATGCTGAAGAAAGTAGGTATTATCCATCTTTTTTATACATTTCTACAAAGTTATTTTTCTCGTAATAAGATAAAATTCAGAACATGCAGTTCTTATTGGATTGGTTGTATTTTAGAAAAATAACAACCTGGAGAAGTGTCCAGGTGTTCAAGATTGGTCTAGCTTGCTAAAATTGTATGAAACTGGAAAAATGGACACATGTTGGGCGCGATGCCCTAACATGTTGGTACGACATATGTGCCTTGTGCAACATGCACCAGATTGATGCATCTTAACAGTATCTTTAGAGAAGATTCAATTATGTTTTATTTCTATTGGTTTAGCAATATGATTATATGATTTGTGAACAACTATGAAGATAAAATCAGATTTAAAAGAGATTTAAATTTGAATTTGTAACAAAGCAAATCATATCTTTTTGTTGGAGATATTCAAGGATAAAATCAAATATCCAACAAATTGTGCAAAGATTTTGAGCAAAAATAATTGCAAATCCACAAGGAAAAAACTCAGAGTTATTTTTCTATATAAGAAGCTCAAACCTACATTGAAAAACAAGCATTCACATTGCAGATTTTACAGTGCTAGGGTTTACAAGAGTCCTTGCTATCTTTATGTACACCTCTATGCTTCAGTAACTTGGCATAAAAAGTTTGTCTAGTTGAGTTGTAAATTCAACACTGTTATGTACATCTCTACGTTTCAGTAACTTGGCATAAAAGGGTCTAGTTGAGTTGTAATATTCAACATTCTTTCATCTTGTTAAGATTGAAGTTGATCACTAGGGTTTAGTGATTATTTGCAGTTTCACTTGCATATATATATATATATATATATATCATAATGAAAAGTCCTAAACACATATCATCCTCAATAAGAAGATGACATGTGTTTAGGTCTCTCGTTTGATACTTGCTAGAAGAAAGGCCGAAATGCTTTTTTTTCACTTCTTTTTTCACATATTTGTTACGTCAAACATCACTACTAATGTTACATTAATGTTGTTGTTATTGTTATCGTCGTTTTTGTTGTTGTTATCATTTGTTGTTGTTGTTGTTGTTATCGTTGTTGTTGTTATTTTTTGTTATTATTGTTTGTTTGTTTGTTGTTATTGTTATTGTTGTTGTTGTTGTTGTTGTTGGGACCCAAAACCCTAGAGGTTTAATCTTGTTGTTGTTGTTGTTTAAACTGAGATATTAATGTTATATATTGTTTGTTTTTGTTGAGATAAGTATGTTATAGGTTTATTGAGATTGACGTTATAGGTTTTATTGTTTATGTTGATGTAGTTTTGTTGATAATTTTTTTAGTTGTTATTTAATGTTCTTCGTTGTTTAGATTGAGATCGAATGTTAATGTTGTTGTTGTTGTTGTTGTTATTTAGTGTTGTTTTTTAGTTGTTGATGGTATTGTTGTGGTTGTGTAGTTGTTCTACTTCACAAATTTATGTAAGGCTATATATTATTGTTTAGTTGTTGTTATTGAGTTTGAGTTTGAGATTGATATTGATATTGTGTTTTTGTGATTCTTCGTACAACTCGCATCTTCATCTGTCAAACATGTCAATAGGACATTATAGTGATAGAAAATAGTATATCTAATGTTTGTTTGTTTCACTAACTCCTGTTTGAACATATAACATATTAAATTGATTTTAGAAATAATACTATAAAAAATTATGTTGTATTTGAAAAATATCTTACAATTATTAATGTTTTTCGAGTATTTTGCAACTCATCATTCATCTCACGTTCTTTAATGGTTAAAATTTCTCTCAATGCTTCTAGTTTTTGTTCAACTTTCTTCTACACTTGTTCATTTTGCAAAGCATCAAATTTTATGCCTTGAAGAATGAATTAGTAGAGAAGGAAATAGTGAATGAAGAACCTGAACCATTGAACGAGATTCTAACAATTAAAGAACGTGAGATGAGTGCTAAGTTACAAGATGCTAAAAAATTAATGCTTAGTGTAAATTATTCTTTAAATATAACATAATTCTTCATATAATTATTTTGTAAACCAATTTGAAAAGTTATATGTTCATTTAGGGCTTCGCGAAATAAGCAAACCACGTTAGATATAATAAACCCAGTTGTGTTTTACCTGTCGGTTAAATGTCAAAACCAAGTGGAAATGTGTTTTACCCATTTAAAATTTCTAAAAAGGATCTACCTGGGTATCGAACCCACAACCTTTACACCTTCCCCTTTAATGGAGCTAAAATTGAGAGGTAAAATGACACACTTTTTATGACGCCCTTTGTTACTTCGCATATGAAACCGGTATAATACCCCATATCCAACTGAGGTTAAATGTGTTTTTCATTGTAGTGCGCTTCACTCTCAAACTAAACACATTGAGATTATGTGTAACACCTCGATATTTATATTTTAATATCTATTATAATATATTAAATCTAATGCACCACATTATATTACGACACATAATATGCTAAGTAGATTATATTTGCCACGTCAATTAAAAGCTGACGTGTCACCTTTAGAATTGAATCTTTCAACAAAGCTACCCAATTATACTTCAACTTCTATATCAAAAGTTATATGTTACAAAATTCTCTTTATTAAATATATTACAAAAATTAATTACAATTAAACACAATTATCATTTTTTTATATAATTTAGTCTTTTCACCTTACATCTCAAAATAATATTAAGTACACAATTTTGTTAATAACTACATTACTCTATTTTTATAGAGTCTAATATAAAAAATAATAAATACACTATTTTATTAAATTACAAAACATCACAAAAAGAAACACTCATTAAAAACAAAAATAAAAAATTGATGACTAATAAAAAAAAATTATATTAAATATTTAAAATTCTTACAAGAGTTAATAACTACAATAATTTTATTAGTTGATCAATTTTCATAAATAATTTAAGTTTCATTTACAAATTAATAAAATACAATTACACTTAAAATTTTAATCCAAAAATTATATGTTACAAAAATCTTATTATTATATATTTCAGAAGAGTTAATCACAACTAAAAACAATTATCACTTTTTATATAATTCAATCTTTTTTTTGCCTTACACCTAAAAAATTAATATTTACGTGTTAATAACTACACTATTTCTTCTTTTTTTAGAGTCTAATATCTAAAAATATAATACCTACATTTTTTTAAAATGAAAAAACAGTTAGCACAAAAATATACCGTTCATTCAAAAATAAAATTAAAAAACTGATGGTAACAAAAAAATTATATTAAATATATAAAATTTTGACAAAATTTAATAACTACAATAATTTTATTAGTTGATCAATTTTTGTAATTAATTTGAACTTTATTTACAAATTAATAAAATAAAATAAAAATCATAAAATAAAAATATTTTGATTTCTAAATATTTAAAAATATTCATGCAATTAAAATTTTTAATAGAAAATCATCTTATTATTTGATCCAATTTTATAATTAATTGGAATTTTTTTAAGTTTTAAAATTATAAAATTATAATATATAATTTAATAATAGAATATACACTTCCTAAATACCATAAAATATTCCTAATGCATACAAATAACAAACTTACTTTAAACTAAAAAAATAGCCATAAAATTCAAAACAATTAACATATTTTAGTCCAACAAAAAAATAATTGAATAATGTTAAAATAATTTTAAAATTTCTTTTTTTATTTAAATAAAATCTTGAAACTACCTCAATACCATTGTACAATATAGAACATATACAAAACAATTAAAAATATTTAAATGAACTGTCTATATATTTGATGAAAACAACAAAATATTATCAATTATAATATTCAAATAAATAAAAAAATAATTTTAAAAAATATTTATACGTCCGCGCAACGCGCGGGTTACCATCTAGTTTGTTAAATTATTTGTGATTATCGGTGAATTTTGGTGAATTATTATGCATGGTGTGTTCTTATTTTGTGTTGTAGGGTGATGATAAGTTAAGGGAATAATATGATTATTTAGAAATTAAATAATTAATTAGAATTATTTTAGAGTTAATGATAATAGAATACTATAGATTATGCTATTTAGACTATTATTATTAATTAAAATAAAATGAGTGAAAACATCGAGGGCAAGGTGGCCATTATAGAAGTATTAGTGAGGGTAAGTTGGGAAAGGCATATTAGGGGTCCTAAGGACAAGTTTGACAAAAGGGAAAATAGAAGTGAAGAAGTTCATTCTGAACGATCGTGTTTGGAGAAACGACACAGAGGAAAAAGGTAGAAGAGACTAGGGCTCTAAGAGATTGCTGTAAAACTCAAGTAAAAGGATCAGAACTAAGAATCTAAGGTATGAGGAGTATTACTTTTCATTATAATTGATATAGAGTTTAGATGTATGTAGGTGGTTTTAGGGTTTTAGGGAAAATGTAGTAATATGATGGTAATGTGATGATTCGTGATGAAATAAGTGATATAATGATGTTGTAATGCCATTAGATGATATATATATGATGCTTATTATGAAGTATTGTTGTTGTATTGTGATATCTTGTGAATTATGTGTGTTTTCGGATTGAACGATATTGGAATCACAAGAGTTTTGGGGTCTGGACTGTGCAGAAAACACAACTGCAGAGTTGCTGTTTTCACGCTTTCGCCGGGCGAAGCTACTTTGCTCAGGAAGCGCCAGGTGAAAGGAGAGGCGAATGAAGGATGAAAAAGAGGTGCTCCTGGAATTTTGTATGGGGAAGGCGTTTCTCCCCTGCTTTACCGGGCGAGCCTCGGGCGAGTGATCTTCTTCGACGGGCGAGCACCAGGCGAGCAAGAGTTGGAATTTTTTTATTTTACTTTTCTTCTGTCTTTCTTTCCTTTCTTTTTGTTGCTGCGTTGTCTCACATGAAGTGAAATGATTAATATGACGTATTTCTAATAATGATGCTATGATGGAGTGTGACTGATTATGAGAGATATACTATGACGATTACATGAATGATGGTGCAAATTTGACTAGCCGTGGTCGTGTTTATTGTGACGTGTTGCATCATGCATTCATAACATATGTTAGGACTTCGTTCCAGTGACGATGTTAGGACTCCGGTCCAGTGGTGGCCTCAATCCCATTGTGTGGATTGAGTGCGTTTTATGATGTGCTCCGGTTCTGAGTGGGAATCAATCCTATGGTGGGGATCTTATGGTGGGGATCTTTGGAGGGAGATGACCATGTGTTCATCAAAGTGTTGGTACCACATGCATGAGTCGTTTTGTTGCATTACATACTAAGTGACATTGCATAAATATGAGTTAATAAATGTTTTAATGATGTTGTGACATAAGTGATGTTTTGACGATGATGATTTATTGATGACGTAATGACGTTGTGAATGACTTAATGAAGTGACAGTGTGAGTATGTGTGTGATGTGTGATGGATATATGAAGTATGGATAATTGTTGTTGTAACTACTATATCTATTTCTTAAACCTTTTGTAATGATTTGTGATTACTCACCCTGCCTGTTTGAATGTTACCTCTACGTGGGTAACATGCAGGTGATCAAGGTTAGCTCGTTGACGCGTGAAGATTTAGCTTTGGAGTCAATTTATCTTATTTCCGTGAATTAAGAGGGTCTTGCTCTGATACGTAACATCGAGGTTTGTGAATATTTGGTTTCTGAAGTCGTTATTGATTTAAGAACATGTTTTTAAGAGTTTGTTACGCGATGATTTATTTTATGTTGATTTTTGATTATGATCAAAGGCCTTGAAGTCCTTTGATGAAAATTATGAAGTCACATTGATACTAAGATTCCGCTGCGAAGTTTCAATTATATGTGGAGTTATTAAGATGAATTTTATAATTATTTGAAACCCGTGTTACGGAGCAAGATGTGTGATAATAATGTTTTTATGAAGCATGTGACACCCTTGTCGGTGATTTACTCTGATTTAGTTATTTATTTATGCGCTAAATTATTCGTTGGGTTTAGAAGGGTGTTACGTTATGCACCATTTTATTAGGCATCATGTTGAAAAATAGGATTACGTAATTGAGTTTTTGGCTTAATCTAATTAATTGACATATTTTTTTTTTTTACAAAACCTCTTCCTAAAGAAATATCTTTTTTTATAAGAACTGAGTTAGAAATCTTAAATCAATAATGCATGGATTAATTTTCTATATTTTTCTCCTTCTTCCTTTTCCCTTTCTAAATGTGTACATGTTTTATATGTTGTTTATTTTTATCCCTCTTTTTGATAATGCCAAAGGGGGTGAATACCTCCTTGAGATATGTTTGTCATCATAAAAAAATGAGGGAGAATATATGTGGTTTTATGTTTTGTGTAGGTGTAGTGTACAAATAATACAACAACTTTGATGACGTTAACACTATGGTTTTGATGATGTTAGCATTGTGGTTTTGATGAAGACAACTGGCAAGTGCTGGTGGCAATTTTAAAATATGCTGAAGACATCTATCAAAGAAGTTTTAATCATGATGTTTCTTTCAAACGATTCTTGATAACCGCATCAAATTAAAAAAAAATTATCTTAAGCCTCATCTGTCGAAGATATGAAGTTCCAGTCAAAATGCTATACACCGGTGAATCGAGCAAAGGAACTTAAATACTTGAAGTTATGACCTTGAAGCTTGAAGGCTTGAAGGTGTAAAAGTGTGGAAGCTCGCCTAGTCTTGCGCTTAGAGTTTTTCCTAGTCCTGGTCAGTTTATTGTAAAAGGAAAAAGAGCAAGCCTCAAGATACTAAGGCAATCACATACACATGATAACTTGAAAACGTATCATGTAATTCGACCCGATTCACATGTTATTTTATGTCATTTTGTCATGTTTTGTTAGTATTATGTCTTGTTTTGTTTACATTTCAGGAACAATTCAATTATGGAGTGTCTATGCAAAGAAACCAAAAAAGGAGCAAGAAGAGGAGGAAAATGCAGAAAAATCCATGTTCCCGGTGCATGGCGTTCGTCATCGCCTAATGGCGTTCGCCATTGCACCCAACCACGTCAGCTTGTCCACTTAAAGCCCACGGCGGTCGCCATGAGCAGAATGGTGATCGCCATTCAGGTGAAGAAACAGAATACGTGAAGGCCCATTCTGACTGACTCTTCCCCACTTCCTTACTTTTTCTTAACCTATTCTGCATGTTGGGAGACGGTTTTGAAGACCCAGACCTCTATATAAGTGATAGTTTTCTTAGTTTTGAGCATCCAAGTATCGCGCGGAAGCTCTGCAGTTTTTAGTTTTAAGCTTAAATTTATATTTCAAAGTGATAATTACTCACATTGAGAGATTATCAAAACTTTAGTATTAAGTTTCTATACTCTTGGATCGCAAGCCTGCCGGCATAATCAAAGCTTATTTTTCCGTTCGTGTTATTTCAAGTTTTTTCTTCTTTAATTCAAGTTCTACAGGTTTTATATATTGCTTATTGTTATTATTTATCGTATTGGTTACCATGCTGTTTTTATATGTATTGTTATGCTTAGTTTGTTTAAGTTTAATTCTATGTCTAACTAAACGCATTTGAGCTCGGTATGTGAGAATCGTCGTTTCTGACGGGACTCGATAATGAAATTCGGCGTAAAACTTTATTAAATTCTGTTTTGGCTTTAGGTTCTAAGTTTAATTCAAATGGTTTTGTCACGAGAGTGAAAAGCAAATAAAGGTCCGAGTCGATAGCGCGAGAGTGTGGGAATTGGACCGGATAGTGGGAACTGGACATTGGTCCTAAATACAGCGATAGCGATTTAGGTATCAATTAGGATCTAATTAGCTTTCAAAATATGCTTCTTAATTAAAATGGGCAAGCGAGAGCAAAATCTCATGGTTAAGAAGTGTGGCTTTAATCAATAGCGCGAGAGTGTGAGATAGAGTCTTTAAACTAGTATTTTCTACGGAATGTAATTTAACCCTAAATTAACATCAATGATTTACAGAGTCCATGAGGTACACATAATCCATATTCCGACCTCTTTTTCTTGATATATTTCTTAATCTTTAATTTAGTCTTCGTTTTATTTCCATCCAAACAATGTAATCACCATCCTTAAC